>JANDJT010000206.1:11284046-11297070 GCA_024331685.1 Stegophilus panzeri | reverse complement strand
CTATTTATTTTCACTAAGTGTAAATAGAATATATCGCTATTTATTGTCACTTAGTGTAAATAGAATATATCGCTATTTATTTTCACTAAGTGTAAATAGAATATATCGCTATTTATTGTCACTTAGTGTAAATAGAATATATCGCTATTGTCACTTAGTGTAAATAGAATATATCGCTATTGTCACTTAGTGTAAATAGAATATATCGCTATTTATTGTCACTTAGTGTAAATAGAATATATCGCTATTTATTGTCACTTAGTGTAAATAGAATATATCGCTTTTTATTGTCACTTAGTGTAAATAGAATATATCGCTATTTATTGTCACTTAGTGTAAATAGAATATATCGCTTTTTATTGTCACTTAGTGTAAATAGAATATATCACTATTTATTGTCACTTAATGTAAATAGAATATATCACTATTTATTGTCACTTAATGTAAATAGAATATATTGCTATTGTCACTTAGTGTAAATAGAATATATCGCTATTTATTGTCACTTAATGTAAATAGAATATATTGCTATTGTCACTTAGTGTAAATAGAATATATCACTTTTTATTGTCACTTAGTGTAAATAGAATATATCGCTTTTTATTGTCACTTAGTGTAAATAGAATATATCGCTTTTTATTGTCACTTAGTGTAAATAGAATATATCGCTATTTATTGTCACTTAATGTAAATAGAATATATCGCTATTGTCACTTAGTGTAAATAGAATATATCACTATTTATTGTCACTTAGTGTAAATAGAATATATCGCTATTTATTGTCACTTAGTGTAAAAAGAATATATTGCTATTGTCACTTAGTGTAAACAGAATATAACGCTTTTTATTGTCACTTAGTGTAAATAGAATATATCGCTATTTATTGTCACTTAGTGTAAATAGAATATATCGCTTTTTATTGTCACTTAGTGTAAATAGAATATATCACTATTGTCACTTAGTGTAAATAGAATATATCGCTATTTATTGTCACTTAGTGTAAATAGAATATATCACTATTGTCACTTAGTGTAAATAGAATATATCGCTATTTATTGTCACTTAGTGTAAATAGAATATATCACTATTGTCACTTAGTGTAAATAGACTACGCAGGGAAATTGATATTGTTGCTGCTGGTCCAGGAAAGCATTGTTGCTATCATGTGGTGTAAATCCTGTACGATGGAGAATATCTACAGGTGTTGATATTGTCCTCCATGTTGTGATTATAAGCTGTAACCTGTCAGTGTAAATCCTGGTTGTGTCTGTGGCATCACAGTATAGTTTAAACTTGATTTTATACCTGTGGTTAGATGGGGGGATTTTTTATTATAGCCAAATAGTGCATTTGCTAAAGGCTACACGTTTGTTTTGACTGAGTATGGTTAAGTCTGACAGCTTTTTATTATATAAAAAGTGTAGTTCAACTTTAGGTAGTCTTGACTAAGATACTGTATGTTGGGTTTTTTTGTACTAATTTATTCTCTCTAATTAGGATTATGAGGTCATCTGTAAATGGTTTCGGGATGACTGAGATGAATGGTAAAGATATTTAATACCTTGTTATGGTATAGGGTGTATATATATACATATGTGTGTGTTGTGTGTGTGCGTGTGTGTGTGTGTGTGTGTGTGTATATATATATATATATATATATATATATACACACACACACACATACACACACACAAACACCTTTAATATTGTCCTGTCTGTTTTTACATCGATAGCATTGATATTGGTTTGGTAAGAAGGTTTGGTTTGAGGACTTTAGATTTGACTGGGCACTTCACCTTCACTTCCTTTCTTTGGATTTCATGAAAAGTGTGATTGGGTGCATACTGTTGAATTTGGTTTTGATTTTGGTTTTGAATTTGAATTGTTTGTACACAGACTGACATATGCATGAAATTTTGCTCACAGGACAAATAAAATAAATCAACTTAAGGCTCTAGAGTGCTTATCTATTCCATGTCTGCGAGAGAGCAAGCAAAAGAATACTTATTATGAATAGCCTGGACTTTAGGAAAATATAAGAACCCATTCACTGATACGGAGATGCAAAAGATGTATGGAAGAAGCTTCATTTGCATTGCTGGAAGGGAAATTGAAATATCGAGTCAAAGACAAAAAAAAAAAAAACACTCTCAGCTGGGTACTAGCTGACGATTTGTTTTCACAACCAGATGAGGCCAATCAGAAGTTAAGATTTATCTCATTCTCAGGATATCACAACAATATGGGACATCAATCAAATATATTTGTTGATGCTGTTCAGTCACTTGTTTAGTCACACCTCTGAAAGCAAGGAATTTTATGGAACTTAACATGTTTTAGGCGTTTAACCTATTGGTGTATTATTCAGTTATTAATTGTAAATCATATTAATCAGTAACTACCTTGAATTGTTTAGTAAATACAGTGAAACTAATAGGAAATATAGTTATGAGAGTGAGGAATGTAAATCTGGATCTGCTAACATGTCCTGGAAGTTTAAGGGATTAATTTAATACTCAATTCATAGAAATGCATTACTGTATAGAAGTAGCTCTGTGGTCAAGGTTCTGTGTGTTCTTAGTGGTTAAAATGTTTTGATTTCAAATCCTAGAGCTGCCAGAGAGCTACTGTTGGGTTCTTGTGGAAATGTACTGAACAGTGTGCAAAGATAAGCTTTTGCACATAACTTATAAAGTTAACAAATATCTGTTCAAATTAAGCCTCACAGTGCATAGCAACCACATGATTAAGCAAAACAGAATTTTAATGGCAGTAATATTACCACATCCTGTAGTGCAATTTATGCACATTGTGCACAAAGCTGTCGTGGAAAAAAATATGTACTGTGAATTCCCCAGGGCCATAACAGTTTTACAACCCAGGAAAAGAGCTAAATGGTGCTGAATCTAGGATTTGGTTTGATATGTGCGTTTGTATGCTCTCAATGATTTATATACCGTTTAAGCTGTTTTGAGGGAGGCATAGACAAGCTAGGTAGTAAATAATACGGCACCAAATTTTCCATTAATTTTAGATCCATTTGGTATTTAAATCTTTAATACTGCAGGGGGAAAAAGCCCTCTTTTCTCTATTTGTGCCATTCTAAGATACTTCGTTATTGATATTAAGCCAACTCACTTGTTTCACAAGTGACTGTACAACTTAATAGAGCAATGCAACAGATTAAACATATATAGGATCTTGGAAATAATATGTAGTTAGAGATCAGATGACATGAAGTCCTTTAGAATCAAGCCATATGAAATCAAGACACGAATAGTTACACTGCCTGCCACTTTCAGACACTTTGTGCGAATTTTGCAAACACAGACTCTGTTAAGGTCTTACTCTCACTTGTTTTCTCCATCTCCCTCTTTACAGTCAATAAATACATCTGCCTCTGTGAGAACAACACTATCACTCAATCCATATGCCAAGGTCACAGTGTGCTCTGAGACAGGCACAATGTGTGCTTGTGTAACCTTTCTGGAGTGGACTTCTTTCAAATGTGCTGGCTGGTTTGTGTTTTAATAAGTACAGTATAGTATATTTACTCTAAACCAGGTGTCCAAGCTGAGTGGTGTATCAATACCAGAGTGTATTGTAAAAACAAATTATTTTTCCCACTTTTATTTTTCTATTTTAAATGCTTGGGTTCCACCATCTTGGTTGGGAAATATCGCTATCACTTTTAGGCAACAGTACTAAAGGGCATCAACTTACTCTCCTCCTTCACCCATCTAATACCTAATTCTGCATTTCTCTCTCCAACATTCCTTATATATTCCCTCACCATGTTTTTACATTCCAGACATTTACTCTCATATAATATTTTTGCCTTGGGTATTTTAGCATCAGAGATTCCACCTTTACCTCTCTGGATGGGATGGGGGAGAGATCCAATCCCACCTACCTGGCTGTGGACAAAGGGAACCAGATTATAGGCTATGTGGTGCCCATCTTCAGGGGAAGGTATGAGCCAGGACTCATGAGACCACGCATAGTCATAATGATGAGGGAAACACAAGGGCCTTTAATGGACTTCAGGAATCACGGGTATCTGCTGATACTGGTTTTCCAGGCACAGATACGATAATGATTACAGTGGATTTGGGAATGCTGTCCCCCTTTTAACCTGAATATTACCAATAATATTATACCTGGAAAACCAGCATCACTTGTATGTGTAAGTTAGAAAAGGGTTTTCCCATGCAAATATGTTATGTGTGTATATAAGAGTATATATGCTTCTGTCAAGATACTGACATCCCATTCCACACCTGCTCTCCCAATCACACTCTCACCTTCTCCACCCAAGTCAAGAGTTTGCGAGTGGTCTGTCAGACACTGAAGAGGCTCGGGCTAAACAGAGTGCTGGTTACCTGGCGCGCAGGAACCTCTTCACCAGTGGGGTGGAGATGGAACGCGTGGAGCACAAGTCTCGCAGAACCGTCATGAGGGAGTCCGCAGAGCGCATTTCCCTCACCAAGAGGGTCAGTGCAGATCAGGAGCGTGTTCATGGTCATCATCCTTCTTAGATCTGTAATAATATTCTATTTAATGCCTAACAATGGAAGTCTTATTGACTCAGGTCTTGTGATTTGATTGACTGGTGAGTGTGAGGTTTTCATCCATGCAGCTGATTCATTATTTGTCCTCAAATCACTGCTCATTTTGATGCCATAGTTCAGCTTCATGAAATAGATCCTGCTTTGGTCGTATGGTGTTTCATGCACTCAAATCTGCATTGGTTTCTACTTAAATTTGATAAGAGCCAATCCCTCTAAAATGAATGTGATATGTACAGTATGTGATGATAATTAATGCTAATTATAGCATTGAGTCAAGCACATAATAGTATTTTCATGTGAAAAGAATATAATGAAATGAACAGTTAATTGATTTAGCTGAAGTTGTGCATCGCTACACTAGAAAGTTCCTCAGTGTCTCCATTCAGTGAACACTTTTAAGCTCAGCCTGTGACAAGACACCTCATCATGTGAGAGAGAGAGAGAGAGAGAGAGAGAGAGAGAGAGAGAGAGCATAACTGTATAGCACAACTCATTCAGATTAACGGGCTCAATAATCCATGCCACCCTTGTGCCAGATGCCTGAGGTTTCTTAAACCACAGCAACAGTGTATTGATGTCTCTGGCATGTGTGCTAATGTTATGAATGATGTTCTAAGCAGAGGGAAGTCCAGATGAGAATCAGGTTACATTTAATGATGAAAACTGTTGTGTCCACATCAAAGCAAAGCCTAGTCATATTAGAAAATGAAATGAAACATACTGTAGATAGATAAACAACAGACAAGCATGATGATTGTCTGTCAAAGTGTTTGTGCTGTTTACATGTTTGTGGAACATTAAACATGTGAATATGAATGGTGCATGCTGAACAGCACTGGTAGTAAGAGTATAAAGAGCATGGTATAAATGGCATAAAATGGCATTTTTTATAAACACTGTTTTAGCTGTATATGAAGCCTGTGTGTGACCACATGACTGTAGATTCATGATAACGAAGAGTACCACAAGCGCCTGAACGAGGATCACCTGATGCGTTCACCAGAGTTTGTGATCAAGCCCCGCTCACACACTGTGTGGGAAAAACAGTGTGTGCGGCTGCACTGCACAGTTTCAGGATGGCCTGAGCCCCGGATTGTGTGGTGAGCGTGCGCGCACACACACACACACACACACACACACACACACACACACACACACACACTATTGACAGCATTGTATTACTGACATTCAGATAACAGATTATGCAACTTATTTTGCATCTTTTAACAAGTGGCATGGCCTACAAGAAAGAGTTCCACATGATTAGGCTATTGATGAATCCTAAAAAAAAATTATATTTACATTAGCTATATGACAAAGTTAGATAACTTTGCCAAATACTTACTTCCTGTCTATCATGATGAACACTGTTATTTGTGGATGATCTCATACAGTTGATCATGCAATTGTATTAAAATTGACAGGATTAGGCCAGTAAATTAATTAATCATCCAGACCAATGGCTCTACATTATTTTGTTGTTTTTTTTGTTTTTGTTTACATGGTATACTCTTACCATGGACACTCAGTCCAGCTGAATTACTACAAGTGAACAGATTTTTTAAAAGGAACTGACTATACAATGGCTTGCATAAGAAGTTACCCCAACCCCTTGAGCTTTTCCAAATTATTAAAAATGGAAGGAATATGGCAAATTCATGGCAAGAGGAAGCCTTAGTTCAAAAGGCAATGACCAGATAATGAGGATGTTGTGCCATTTACTTTCCATTTTTTGTTTGGGATACTTTTTCATAACCAAAACTGATACTTTTCCATAACTTTGGCTGCAAAATTTTATTATAATTTGATCTCTTATTTTTCTTTTTTAGAGCAGTCGCCACTATTTTGAGTGTTTCCGCATAATGCTGCAGTGGTCAGGTGGTACAAGTCAGAGCTCTCAGAAAATTCCTAGTTTATATGATGTAATTATGAGTTCTACGAGGACGTGAATGCTTTTTACATGTCGGAATCTCATAATTACAATAATTACAACATGGCACGAACACAGTTTTTGTCTTGTGTTTTGTGTTTATAGCGCCTTGGTGTTCGTGATGTTGTTTGTTTAGGTATGTTCTGTAAAAAACTCTGAGGCCTACCAAGAACATGTGTCTTTATATTGAAATCATGTGACACTTTAATTGCAAAGTGGTGGACTCCATTCAACTATTTAAGTGACTTCTGATGGTAACTGGCCATTGCACCAGAACTACCACTGAATACTTATGAAATCACAACCTGCATGTTTTTTATTTGTAAATAATTTAGCAAACAATACTGATTCCCCCTGACACACTTCAGTAATAATTTGAATTAAGCTCATTTCAGTCCCACGTTTGCAGTATAAGGAGGGTAAATACTTATGCAAAACACTGTAATTGTCTTATAAATATCCATCAGCGAGGCACAAAAATGTGCAACTGGACACGTTTTACGACTGAACCGGCTGGTGTCTTCCCAGCACCCCCACCAACACATACTTTAATAGCAATACCCATAATTAAGCACATGCACATTTATTATACACCTGATGCATCAGTATTGACGTTATTTCATTTGGCCTTCATGAAATTAAAATAAAATTGGATCAGCCTGTAGAACACTATAACTCAACACTTTCTCACTGGAGCAGTATAACCTAGAACTCTCACCAAATGTGTTGTGTAAGCGTACAAACACTTTGCTTCATAGCTACAGGGAAATACAGTAAAGAAGCTGTGGTATAAATGAACACAAGTTTTTTCATCATTATGACACACATCTCATGACTATAATATACTTGTTCTATTGCGACTGGCCTTTTTTTAACATGATTTTTAGTTCTTAGTTCCTCTGCTTTTCAAGTTTCTCTGATGTGTATCTTTCCATCCCTCTCTGACAATTCTCTTCTCTCTATCATGATTGTTCTTCCATGCCACCCCTGTCAAACAGGTACAAGAACAATGTTACCATTGACCCAATGGCTCATCCCGGGAAGTACAAACTAGTGAGCAGCTACAATGTCCACTCTCTGGAGATTAACAAGTAATCACACCCATAGCCCCCTGCACACACACATACACAAATACTACTTGATCCACTAGTCACTTCCAGCCATGTTAGTATGTCAAAACATCCTAAATATTTACAGATCTCCGTGGATTATGGCATCCAGCAACCACATAAAACATAACACCCAAGACTGCACTTATCACAGTTAGACCTTACACTGACAAAAACAAATCAGCTGAGCTTTAGTTGTAAATTACTATTGTCCAAATGGTAATCACAGTCCTGCATAGGTCAGAGTTCATACAAATGCTGATACATGAGCCTAACCTTCCTCTGCCAGATGGTCATAACCTATGGTACACCTAAAAAAAAAAAAGCCATGCAGCATTGGCATTCCTTCCCTCTTAGCCTTGGTATCTGTCTCTTTGTCTGATGTCTACACACTCATACACAGTCTACAAATACACTAGGAATAATGAGGATAGAAATTTGATTTCACATTCTAGATCAATTGGAGCCATTGTTCATGGGCTACATGAAAGATTACAGTGCTGGTAAAATGATCTGGCCCTGGTGTGGTGATATCACTGCTTGCAGTCTATTTTTGTCCTTGAACATTAATTTAGGAACTTCTGAAATTTGGAGAGATATATGGCAGGCATACAGAGTTCTCAATGATTTGCAGTGCATTAATTCATGTGTGTGTGAGTGTGATAGATGTCCATGTCACAGTGCTGCATGTATTTAAATGTCACATGTCTTTATGTCATTTTAGATGTGACTTTGATGACACTGCCCAGTATCGTGTGTCTGCCATGAACAGCAAGGGGGAGCTTTCAGCATTTGCCTCTGTCGTGGTCAAACGTATGTCAAAAATGATACCTTCTGTAAATTGATTAATGATTCATGTCATGTAATGATTCATTTGTCAAACATTTGAAAATCCTGAGGGAAATGAGTAAATGAATTTAAAAAGTCAATCAATCTGATTTTACACTAAATACTTTGAAAATCTTCTATTTTATTTCTATGTACAGCAGTTTATTGATTTATTTACCATTGTAATTGGTTTGATATTTAGGATTTCTTCTAATTCTTTTGATATTTAGGATTCAAAGGGGAAGTTGATGAGTCTCTCCCAGCTCCCAGACTCTGTAAGTTTCCAATGGTTGAGTGTTATTTTTGTCCAATCTTAATACTGTATAATTAGTTTGAAAGATTTTGTGCTCTGTATCTGTGAAGGAGCAGTACAGCAGTCAGTCAAAAGCTAATGTTACTAATGCTAACAGTTGTTTTGTTTCCCATGTACTGGGCGCAGATAAGAAATGGTCCGGCTCAGAAGGTAACCGGGTTAAAGGTTTTTGTGTTCTGTTCTTTAAGCACTGCATGTCCTCACAGGTCAATATTGCATGCCCACCCTGTCTCAATCCAAGTCTTGGTTTCAAACTTGGAGTTGTCCGAAACTCCAAAAACTACAGATGCCTATAGTTTTTGTTCTGTGCCTACAGAGATATTGATGTTTTTCAGATTTTTTTTAAGCTACAGTATGTAAGGTTTTGGAATTGTATTCTCTCTAGCTGCACTTTTCTTCACCACATGGATTAATCTCAAGGCTGGGAGTGCACACACTCAGATAGAATTCAAGGCACATAAATAGTAATACCACAATAGTTAGCAGTTTGTGATGCAGACAAAGTATCTGTGTGTTTTAGTTCAATATGACAGAAGTGTTATGAGAATAAAATAACTTTTGAGTACATCAGTAAGCATTAGATGAACGAACAAAACCCATTTTGTTTTAGCTGCCATCAGATGGTTAACTCTCACTGCATCTGCCTGATCAAGCAGCAGTACCGTGCTTTACAGATGCCATGGGGTATCAAAAATAACCCATAACCTACATTATAAACTAGTTACCTTCATAAAATATATAAATCTCTGGTTGGGCTTTCTCTGAGGCTCTGCAGATCTCCACAGCTGACAGATGCAGCTATAACCTGCTAACACTAGCTAGCTAGCTAAAATACATTGTAAAGAACAAAAGTAAAATAAAAAATTTTTGTCCCAATTTGTGTTCTCTGGATATTTTGTTATTTAATTAGTGTATAATGTTTTGCAGAATGTCAAAAAAAAATTGGCTTGAGTATAGATAGATATTTTAACTTGCTAAGATGAATTTTTTTTGCAGTGTAGCTGGCTATCATGTGCTATATTTTTGTCCTCTTAATGGCCACAGGCAGTAGAAATGATCTGTTATGATGTAACATTCATTCTGTAAAATCTGGCAAAGATAGACAGTTGGGGAACGCTGATGTTTGACATATCTCTGTTCAGCTCTTATATACAGTATGCACGCACATTTTCACAGATTATTATTACAGGACAAGAGCGACTCACAGAAGTTTAGGAACATCATCATCTAACATGTTTTTTTTCTCCCCGACACAATAATCATATCTGTTTCATTTTTTACAAAAAAATCCTATGCACTGTAGCTTTAATATTTTGAATACAATGTCCTTCATAAGATTATAAATGTTTGCATGACAGCTGTCTCTGCTCTATTTAGATTGTATTAATTTCTATCTTCTTGATATCATGGATTCTCATGGATTTTTCCTTGTGTATACTGTGGCAGGTGTATATGTTGTTTGCAGTGTTTCCAAAGACCAGCTATTGCTGTGTTTATTTAAAGTGCCCTCTTGTAATCACACTATTAGACTGTTTGTCTGCCCCTTTTATTCATTCATTTATTTATTCATTCATTCATCTTCAGTCACTTTATCTTGGTCAGGGTTGGAATGGATCTGCAGCCTATCTCAGGAACACACCCTAAGGGCAAGTTAGTGTAGGATATCTGCCTGCCTGGATGTTTTTGGGAGCTGGAAGGAAACTGGAGAACCAGGAGGAAACCCATGCTGACACAGGGAGAACATGCAGCCATAAAGTAATCTAAGCTTAGGACAGGACCTTGGAATGTGTCTCACAGCGTCACCATGCTGCCCACCACTATGTTTAACTAAATAATTTTATTTATAGTGTCGCCCCCGCCCAGTTTCTTAGTTATTCTTAGTTCTTAGAGCTGTTCTTTAGCTTATCAAACAATTACAGGATAATTATTTAAAATTGCAGTAAATTATCCTCAGAATACACTGATAAATAATAAAGTGATGTCTACTTCACTGCAAAAAATTTAAATGTGAGTTTAAATTTTGTAAAATGAACATCATTATTAAAATACAATACAATAAATATTCCAGTGTGCTATAATACAATCATTATTCCAGTTAAAAATTACATAGAACATTGTTATTGGTGCCTGATTATTAGTGCACTAAAAAGAAGAAATCATGTTTTAACTTGCATATTTTTTTGCATAAAAAGTTAACTATTTTATGTTTAGCAAAAAAAAAATAAAGATGGAAAACTCAGCTGAGAGCAATAAAGCCTGAATTCATGTTATTATCTTCACTTTAACTTTTACTTCCTGTTGTTACTAATGTGTATCCTAACCATCATTCTGCAAAGTTTACCATAATTTAAATGTCATTTTTGCACAGGTAACATTCACCAAGTCTGATGTGGAGCACTCTCTCACCTATCAGTGTTCTAGTGATTCTGTGGACCTCAGTATATTTATCTGCAGATCTACCTGCACTGAGTTCTTATTAATTTGTGTGTTTTAGTACCCTGCCTGGAGTATGGATTGACTTTCGAAACACATATTGTAGAGAAGTTTGGTGTGTCTTTTGGACGTGAGGGTGAGACAATGAGTCTGGGCTGCTCTGTTATCATCTACCCATCATTGCAGCGCTTCCAGCCTGAGATTGAGTGGTACAGAGATGGTGAGTGCACACACTTTCACCCAGTACAGATATAGCTTCATTAATTGTTGGTTTCAATTGTTAATTTTTAACTTTCAACTTTAAGGTTACAGATTGCTTGAATGTTTTAATCTATTAAAAACCTTTTCACTGTTCATTAGTGGTTTATACGTTTGTGTGTATGTGTTAGATAAGTTGCTGGTGCCATCTAAGTGGGTTCAGATGCACTGGAGTGGAGACAGAGCTACTCTTACACTCACACACCTCAATAAAGAAGACGAGGGGCTTTACACTCTCCGAGTCATCACAAAGTCAGGCTATGAGACCCACTCAGCCTATGTCTTTGTCCGAGGTAAGATTTGGCCTAATACTGGAGGACAAGGATGAGTAAAATATAACAAAACAGTTTTCCATATGTAGTTAATCAGCCAAGACATGTTTAGTGTCTGAAATTTGCATCTTTGATTTTACACTAGAGCAGTGAATATTTGGGGGGAAAGAGGAAGCCTGACTGGCTGTGAAAGAAAGCTGTTACAGTTTCACAGTTATATCTTGGATGCTCCAGTACCTTCTCCCAAATCCATATGGTTAAATTTCTTGTAAATTTGCTAAATGCTGTAGAGTCTTGCTGCGTGAGGTGTTGCAGTTCCCACATCAGAGGGTGGTACGGCTGCTGAGGATGCTCTCTATGATTCCATTGTAGATCACCACAGTCAACAATCATCTCACAACAGATACAGTAGGGGAAATGAGTATTGAACACAACAACATTTTTTTCAGTAAATATATTTCCAATGAGGTTATTCACATGAAATTTTCACCAAACATCAGTATTAACTCAAGAAATCCACAAATATAAAGAATTCACAATATTAAAGTCCATAAATAAAGTTATGTGTAATAAATTGGAATAACACTGGAAAAAAGTATTGAACATGTTAAGTAATAGAAGTTCTTCAAGGCAAGGTAAGGCAATGAACCGGCTGAAAGCTGTAAGTAGTTAGAAAGTAATTATACCTCCTATCTGTGCAAATTAATATCAGCTGGGTTAGTAAATTGATGGTCTATAAAAAGGCATTTCGATACCAAAGTGTCACGCAAGAAACATCTCATGATGGGTAAAAGCAAAGAGCTCTCCCAAGACATTCGCAACCTTATTGTTACGAAACATATTGATGGAATCGGATACAGACCTATTTCAAAACTTCTGAATCCTCCAGTAAGCACCGTTGGGGCCATAATCCACAAGTGGAAGCAACATCACTCGGAAAGAGCTCCAGAAACACTTGGAGGCAGCAGGTGCCATCGTCACTGAGAAAACAATAAGCAGTGCACTCCACCACCATGGCCTCTATGCACGCTCACCCCGTAAGACTCTATTACTAAAGAAAAGGAATGTCGAAGCTTGTTTAAAGTTTGCTAAAGCTCATTTGGACAAGCCTATGAAATACTGGGAGAGTGTAGTCTGGTCAGATGAGAGCAAAATTGAACTTTTTAGCTGTCATACTACACACCATGTTTGGAGAAGAAATGGCACTGCACATCACCCTAAAACAGTATACCTACAGTGAAGTTTGGAGGTGGAAGCATCATGGTGTGGGGCTGTTTTTCATCGCATGGTACTGGCAGACTTCATATAAT
>JANDJT010000206.1:11259823-11275073 GCA_024331685.1 Stegophilus panzeri | reverse complement strand
ACAGATTTTTTTTAGCATACAATTATGCTGTAATGCATTCCAGGCTTGTCACATTAGAATGTCTTTGCTTACCTTTGTCAAATTTTCCAGTTAATGTTACTGGGCAATATATGACACATTATCACCATTATGTGACTGACATACCAGAAATATACTGAGCTACAAAGTCCACTGTCATGATAATCCAATCAATGTATCCCCGCCCAAAAGTGTCATGAACCAACGTGTATCATTTACTGAATAATTCACAGGAGTTACAATATAATTTGCTTTACAGTTAATAACTGCCAAGATTTAATGAGTTAAGAAAAGTTTACTGATTTTTTTCACACTTCATCATATTGACTCATTGCGATCAAACACTTTACGTGAATTACTCTGTCTTTTATTAAGTTACTATATGGATTGGTGCATTTTTTCCCCTCACAGCATTTAGTCATGTTGTAGAGGAGTGGATAATTAAATATTTTTCCAAAGGTAAGTTTGACTGTATAGTTGTTTTTTTGTAGTTAGTAGTAGTAGTTATTTTTTGTTTTGCTAAACCTATGATTATAACACCCTTCTTGCACACTTAAAGAGGTTTTCTTATCACCTCCAGCTCACAGTGCACTTGCCACCCTTACTACTTCATGAAAAGGGTCCTGTTGTTTTTCTGAAAAACATTCATTTCATTGTACTATGTTAAGTAGGGCCATCAAATGAATGAACTGAGACAGAATGAACTGAGACATTTATTACACTTTACAAAAGGTACCATTATGTTGGTTACTTAGCCAAATTGGACTACAGGCACTGGAATAAAGAGTAGGTTTGGAAAAAGAATATAATCTTTATTATCATAACACAAGGAGTACCATATGATACAAATAACAAAACCTCCACATTGTCTATGTTAGTGACTAAAATATTTCCTCAAGAGAACCTTATTTTCATCTGTCCAGACTAAGTTGTCAGTCTTTTTCTTGAACGAATCTTGACTTTCCTCTCAAATTCTAACTGTAGTCCTTCGTTAACCCAGCTTCCCCTGCTCCACCCTATGGGATTTCCGTGTTGGAGAGTGTAAGGGATTCTATGGTGCTGGCCTGGAAGCAGCCAACATTCATTGGTGGTGCTGACATCATTGGGTACTTTGTGGATTATCGTGAGGTCATCAGTGGAGTACCTGGAAAATGGCATGAGGCTAACATTAAGGCAGTCAGTGAGAGAGCCTACAGGGTAGGTCTACTGATGTTCTCTTGCATTTAAGACCAAAGCTTAAAAGATACTGACTTGAATCCTACCATTTGTGTCATTCAGAATTTCTCTCTTTTTTTTCTACACAGGTCTCTGATCTGAAGGAGAACATGTTCTACCAGTTCCAGGTTCGTGCTGCAAACATGGCTGGTGTTGGCATCCCATCTCTGCCCAGTCAGACCTTTAAATGTGAAGAGTGGACCATTGCTGTGCCAGGTGAGTGAGTGAGTGAGTGAGTGAGTGTTTGTATGAGGGAGAATTTTATGACATTTATGGTTTAATAATCATCCTGTACTGGAGTTTATTTATTTATTCAGCTAAATATACTTATACACAGGTCCCCCACATGACCTTCAAGTCCTGGAAGTACGTAAGGACTCTTTGGTGTTGCTCTGGAAACCACCAGTGTACCAGGGTCGTGATGAGGTCAATGGCTATTACATTGACATCAAGGAGGCTGATGCAGATTTTGAGAAATGGAGAGGAGTCAATGAGAAAGCTACAAGCAAGACATACATGAAGGTCTGTGGGTGCACTAGATGTTTGAGATGTCCATGTTAACTGAAATATTATTAGTTTTAAATACAGTATGTGGGGTGTCGAGCTCTGAACTGGACCCAGTAACCCTTTTCTACAGTAGACAGAACCCATGGAGACACATTTGGCAGTAGATTCCACGCTGCCAGATGGTCTTTTAGTGACGTTAACTTTTCCACATTCTATTGGAGGGAAATCATCATATTTTCGTTGCCCTGTGACAGCTCGCTGACCAGAGAACACTGAAAACTTGGGACAGCCTTGATTTGGGGAGGCCCTACAGTAGTACTGGGGGTTAACTGCCCTAACAGCCTCATGTCCCCTCAGATGTCCCTTCGTGGCCCCTTAGGACCGCTTCTTCTTTGTTTGCTTGGCCTTAATGGCCATTCTCAGATCAGGCCTATTAGCAGGCTGCGACTGTGGCCGCATACTTTTCTCTCTTTTTTTAAAGGGACAGAAAAGTAAAGAGATTTTTCTTTCTTGTTTTTGTAAAGATAGAGAGGAAATAAAGAGTCTTTTTGTGAGCGTTACACAAATGACCGATATGCAGTCTCGCTGAAGATAATAAGGCTGATGGCGCGGTTCACAGGTGCCGTTTTTATATCAGGCGATGCGCTTAATTGCCACATCACCTGATCACGGCAGGCCTATAAATAGGCATGATGTTACACACGCTTCAGATACCGGTCATGCGCGAGGGCGCTTCCCACAGCGTGAAGCTCACGCAATGGTGCGGTCCCTTTGAAAGGGAACATCTGGTTTTCAATTGAACCGTAAAATGTCCTACGATTTCATCCATAACAATGTTATACAGACTGATAAGCTCTAGCTCCTTTTAAAACTTTCCACCATCATTGTGATTGTTGTCATGGACTTTGTATCAAATTAAAAACTTTAAGCTTACATTCAAAAGTATTTAAATTGAAAAATGATTTTGCAGTCACAGAAATTAACACAAAATCAAACCAACGCTGCAAAATTCAGAGGAACTTATAATATTTAAAAATTCCCTCAAAATTATCTCTTCAATTCACGTGCGTAGAACATGAGTACAGCTAAATGATGTCATTTACCAACAAACATCACTGTGAAAGACTGTGCAAAACAATTTCATGCAAGTGCAATTTTGTCAATTCAAGTAGCTTTCCACACAAAAGCACAAAAAATTCCACAAAAAAAGCCACAGCCAAATCAAGCTTTTTTTGGGCAACAATCACAATCTGTGAAATCCTCTACTAACTGTGTAATAGTTTACACTAACCAGTTAGTGTTAGTACTCAATGACAATCTAGACTAGTACATAAATGTCCAATTTGAGACAAGCATAGTTTGTTTAGACGAGGAAGATGAATAGGGAAATGTGTCCATTTTTACTGCTGAACTATGCAAGTGCTGTGTGTCAAAATTGTGAAAAGACTGAAATAACATATACCCCTGTGGCTTGTCTGAATATGATTCCCATTAACATTTCAAAATATTAGCATACAAAATCCATCTTCAATATGTCTAATATTAATTTGTAAAATAAACAGAAAACACGATGAGATGGTGAGTTCCTTTTGTGACCCCATTTGTAAATCAAGCCCCTAGCTTGGGAACCCCTGGTGTAATCAGTGTATACAAGAACAAATTGACTGATGGTTTCACTTCCTGTTTCCAGATTAAGGACCTGAAAGAGGGAGTGTCTTATATTTTCCGTGTACGAGCTCAGAACAAAGCTGGTGTGGGCAAAGCATCTGAAGAAACAGAGCCAGTGTTGGCTGAGACTAAACCAGGTACAGTACAAGAGGAAGTATCGTTGTTTGGGCCTCAAAATGATCTGTGAACATGTCATTCTCAGATGCTTGGATGCATTATACATTATTAATATAATGTAACAAGAAAGCCAAGCAACAAAACAAAAGCAAGGAGTTATTTGTCCTGATATTTGCATTCTTCTACTGAAGAAACCCTGGTAAATTTAGAAGACTCAATATGTTAACTAGAAAGAAAACTAAAAAATATCAAATGACACAAGAGAAAGATGAGAATCACATGAATTAAAATGCAAAATCAAACACAAAACAAAACATGTTGCTTTCTTATTCTTAGGAACTATGGAGTTGGTTGTGGATGTTGATGATGAAGGTGTGATTTCAATGAACTTCGAATGTCATAATCTCACTGCTGAATCCAAGTTCATCTGGTCCAAGAACTATGAGGAGATGAAAGACTCTAACCGTTTGACCATGGAGACCAAGGGCAACAAGTAAGTGTGTGTGGAGGTATTTCAGTCACCTTTCTTGCTGAAATATTGTTATACTATTATGCAATTAAGTCGTTTGTTCCTACCTTAGAATAAACATAATTGCTTTTGTTGAAATGGAATATAAGATTATAAATAAAGACCACAGTCATCCCATTCAACTTATCAAAATCTTAATTCTTTGTATTATTAGCAAGTTGTTCAAAAACTTTTAACCAAGGAACAAAAGATATACAAATATACTTAGAAAAGCTATAAAATATCAATAAATGCATAAACATATTTGATCCAATAAAATAGAAGCAAATACAGGATACTGAAACCACCCCAGACACAAGTACAGTATATCCCATTAAATCTGCTTAAAATGTGTAAACCAGCCTATAACTTTATATTCTTCTCTTTATGTATCTTATGTATGTTAATTTGACTTCTGCAGGTCCAAAGCGATCTTTAACTCTCCTTCTGAGGAGGACCTGGGTATCTACTCCTGTGCTGTTACACACACTGATGGAGCCTCTGCCAGCTACACTCTGACTGAGGAGGGTATGTTAACCTGTTGTACAATATTTTAGCCTACAATCCTGTGGTTAAAATGAACTAATCAAATGGGTATCCAAGTTGCCTTAAATGTTTTCAACCAAGAAGAGAATTTGGTGTCCATTTTTATGTTATGCAGTGTCGCCAAAAAGCTTAAAATGTTCATATCAAGAGTACATTTAAAGCATTTCCACAATCAGGTCAAACTATTTACAGAAGAGATTGGACTATGCCATTTCTGACACTGTTGAATTCTGTTGTTTATACTTAAAAAAAATGTAAATAGTATATCTGAAACAGTTGAAACAATGAACAATAACAATTTGAACCCATATCACTTATACTGCAACTATTAAATTTGTGCAGAAAAGGATTGTTTGGTGAAATATTTGGTAGCGTAGTGGTTAAGATGTTGGACTACTGATCAGAAAGTCATGAGTTCAAAATTAAAGCACTGCCAAGCTGCCACTGTTGGGCCCTTGAGCAAGGCCCTTAACCCTCAAGTGCTCTGTTGTAGAAATGAGATAAATGTAAGTTGTTCTGGATAAGGGCATCTGCCAAATGCCATAAATGTAAATGTAAATATTTCAGCATGTCTTGGCTTATTAATTACATTTGAGGTAAGTTTGAAATTTAGAGAGTAATATTTTGACCCCTAGCTATTCATTTAACCTGTTGTAATACTATTTATTCCATTATTATGAGGGTTGAGCTGGAACTGAGATTGTGCTCATATGTTATGACAGGCCTGAAGGAGCTGCTGAAGATCAGTCATGACCACAAATTCCCCAGTGAGTACTGGACTTCATTTTGTAGACTCCTCTTACAACACAACTACATAACTGCCTATTTTACAGAAGACCATTGCTGCATCAGAATTCACCTACTTATATTATGCCCTAAAATTATGTACTCTTTTTGTGAAGAAAAAGTACATACTTTTGAGCGTGTAGCAAAAGAGTGTGCAATTACTGAGACATACGAACACGTCATGTAACTGAAGAGAATGTTGCTACCTAGTTATGCACACTGTCACCGTAAACAAACTCCTCGTTGTATTTCAACTTGTCTTCATTCATTATTCCTTATATAATTTATACTATATAATTTAATTTACCATTATCTTGATTTCTTTTTCCACATTTCATTTACACCTCTCTAAAATGCGTTCTTGAATTCAGCAAAGCAAACAAAACTCACAAAACTTCCATCGCCGCAAGTGGTTGTGGGCAATATTAGCTGAAAAAGTGTCCACGGATCCACACTTTGAAAATCTACCAGAAAAAGTAGACCATTCGGGTTCATTTGGGATACTCATTTCAACATACTTCAATTTTGGACACACTAATTCTAATCTCGGATACTTTTTTAGACGGATAGTAGGTGAATTGGGATGCAACACATGTATTCCAGGGATCTTGTTAAATTTTCTTCATGGCACATCTACATTAGATTTAAGTATTTTATGTCGAGTGTGTATGTCTGATCATTTCACAGTGAGATTAAATGTGTAATTATCCACCTGATCTAAATTGCAAAATTCAACTTGGCTTCTTAGTTTCCCACATCTCATCTGTACACTTCCTCTTTCCATTTTCTTTGTAGTTATTCCTCTGAAATCAGAGTTAGGTGTGCAGTTGTTAGAGAAAGGTAGGGTTCGTTTCTGGCTGCAGGCTGAGAAGATTTCTGCTAACGGCAAAGTTGAATATGTTTTCAATGACAACCTGATCTCTCAGGGAGAGGTGAGCAGACACAGTTCATACACACACAATTTTATTCACTGGAGATGTATGTATTTTTTCTGATATAAAGGACATCAGATTGATTTATTGGGTTGAGGTAATCAGGTTGAGTGCTATAGAGGCACTCTTGTATGTATTCAAGAGTGTCTAATTGTCTGTTTCAGAAATATAAGATGAACTTTGATAAGAATACTGGTATCATTGAGATGTTTATGGAGTCACTGGGGAAAGAGGATGAAGGAACGTACACTTTCCAACTCCAGGATGGCAAAGCCACCAACCAGTCCAGCCTGGTACTTATAGGAGAAGGTACACACTCTCTAAACCCGATTACCCCCCCCCAACCAACACACACCCCTTTAGCATATTCAGCACTTTATCATATATAACAAATAAACCGGATTCATATTCTGTTTTTGCAGTTTTCAAACAATTGCAGAAAGAATCCGAGTTCCAGAGGAAAGAATGGCACAGGAAACAAGGTAAGCATTCACTAGAGAAAGAGGAAAAAAAGAATCATGTGTCTCTGCACAGGACATGAGGTTTTTTTTTTCATTCAAGCTGGCAAGAATGGGCAAGAATACAATTTATTACAGGCAAGTCAAGACTAAAGTCATAATAAATTAAACATAGAACTGCTGGTATGGATAACAGTAAGAAACAGGAAAATATGTGGCATTGGTGTTGCACAATCATTTTCTAGCTTGAGCATAAATAGCAGTGGAGAACACACAAGAGGGATGTCCTGAAAATTACCCTGATCAATTTAATATCATCTAAAAATCACAAAGTAATGTTTGATCAGTTAAACGTTAAAAACCTTACATTAGAAAAATATGAACAAATGTGTTAGACTCTCGATACACATTTTTAGACAAAAAAAATCTTCAAATGGTTTAAGTGTTCTTTGTATAGTTATGGGTTCATAGCTTCCTAAAAGGATTATACTTTGAGCCTTTTCTGACAGGGAAACACTCCCTTTTCTAGGGTTCTAGAAGCTTAGGGCCCTAAGGGGCCATGCATTATTTTTTTTCTTGTTTTCTCGTGAAAACTAAGTCATGATCGCGAGAAAACAACTTTTATGTCATGTCAATCTCACAAGAAAATTAAGTCATGATCACGATTAGTTCCTTCACAGGGACAACAGAAGAACCCTTGAGTATACACTGATGGTATGATATATTGGTTAATAAACCTTTAAAAACACTAGTATTTGATTGTTTGTGATGTTTTCAGTGCTGATATTTAGCTAAAATATGTGATTAAATACACTTTTACACTGAGAAGTGTGGATTTATTCTAATGACAGTTTTAAGCAGGCAAGTGGGTTTTTTAAGGCGTGAAAAATTATGCACATGGCAGGATAGGAAACAAAACAGAACTTAAATTTGTACTCCGTTTCCATACCCTGGCATTCACATTTTGTGTGTTTTTGTGTGTGTTTAATCACTCTTTTGTTTCCCTTGCAGGTCCTCATTTTGTGGAGTATCTAAGTTACGAGGTCACACCTGAGTGCATTGTGAGACTGAAGTGCAAGGTGAGTGTTTCATACTGTTCTGTTCAGTTCAGCACATTTCAATATATGAAATTTTTCTAACTGTGTGTGTGTGTGTGTGTGTGTGTGTGTGTGTGTGTGTGTTTCAAAAGGTGGGTAACATCAAGAAGGACTCTGTAGCATTGTGGTATAAGGATGGAAGAGAGATAAAGGCCAGTGAGAAATTGGATTTCTCTGAGGGAGTGCTGACGCTGGAGATTACTAAGGTAAGACCACTTTTAGAAATCATATTTGTTGATGTATTCCATCTTTTTCCACAAATGATTCCATGGTTTTAACTGAATTATGAATCCTGGATACATAATTTAAGTGTGAGAATCTTGAAATCAGTTTCATTTTTATCTCAGTACAGTCTTTTACTAAGAGAGAAACATAATATTAATAACAATAACAATAATAACATAATAGAGCATCCATTATAGGTATTTAAGAGCATTCTGCTAAATCTGCTGTTCCTTGCTTGTTTGTCATTGTGGTTATGAATGTGCGTATATTATATGTGATGCACAGCAATAACAACTCTGTGAAACATCATGTTGTCTGGAGAGGTTCAATGTAGAGATCAATTATGAATAATAAGCATTCTAGTGTTCTATGTAACACTATCATAGTTCAGTTTCTGACTGTCGGATGACTATCAAATTACACATTTTCATAGTCATTATCTTATTCTCTTCTGTAATCTTATTAATATTACTCAATGAATGATTGAGTTTATTTTTCCCTGCCATTATGTCTCTGTCTCTCTTAAATCTGTAATCCATGTGACGTGATCATATGTTTCAGTCTAAAAAGTTATACTGCATGTGGGTATGATATAGATCTCTAAGAAGGATGCGGGTGTGTACGAGGTGATTGTAAAGGATGACAGAGGCCAAGACAAATCCACACTTAACCTGACTGACCAAGGTGACTTGGGCTTTCTTTTTAAATATACGCATCACTTTCTCTCACTGTGGTTCTACATCATTGTGATATAAATGAAAATTTTTTTGACTCTCATTTCCAGGATTCAAGGACCTGATGAACCAAGTTTTCAGTGTTATTGGTGAGAGATTCTTTTTTTTCTTATGAATGGAATTAATGACATTAACTAACTAGTGAATTATTGTGATAGGTATGTTTAAAGTCAGATATAATTCATAAATGGTGTGAACATCAAAGTCAAATAGTCATTAAATTGTCAGAATGAGTAATGAACTCTAAAAGTGAAATACCACTGGTTTGGTTTCTACACAACCACACATTAAGTCTTACAATCTATTACACACTTCTGATTTACTGATAACGCCTCAACTTTCTGTGTTCACCTAAAACATTTGGTTTGTGTTTGTCCAGCAAACTCTTCCACTTTACTGAAGATCCAGAGCACTGAGGAGGGCATCCGCCTGTACACATTCGTCAGTTATTACAATGATGAACTGCTCGTCACCTGGCAACACAAGTATGTGTGTGTCTGATGTTTTAAGTTACTGTGTGTGTGGTTATGAATGACAGACAAAGACAGAAGAAGTAATGGTTTCTGTGTGTTTGCTGGTATACTGTGCACAGTGTCTTGAATGTGGGTATTAACACACATTCTCATGTAGGGATTCTGCCATTGCCTTTACTGATCGAATTAAGAGTGGTGTGGTGGGTGAGCAGTTGTGGCTGCAGATCAGTGAACCAACAGAGAAAGACAAGGGCAAGTATGCCATCGAGTTCTTTGATGGGAAAGGAGGACTGAAGAGGACAATAGAGCTGGCTGGACAAGGTAACCACACACACACACACACACACAGACAAGCAATTATACTACACTATAAGCTTTTTGGTGAACTACTACACTTATTTTACAATGTTGTTTTTTCTGTTTTCATAATTACAGCATATGATGATGCTTATGCAGAATTCCAGCGACTGAAGTAAGTCAATCAATATATCCTGTAACGGTTTAACTTAGTATAATGTGGATGCGTATTTGATTAATCTGTTTTACCTTTCTCTTTCTCCTGTAACTTTCTTATATGCTTACAGAGCTGCTGCCATTGCAGAACGAAGTAAGTACATGTATATGTGCAAACATCTGCACTAAAATATACACACACATACAGAGTCTCAGCTTTGCTGAGGTGTGAACACATGTCTAATGTATTTCTTGTCTTCTTCAGATCGGGCTCGTGTGGCAGGAGGTCTGCCTGATGTAGTAACCATCCAGGAGGGCAAGGTACAAACTCAGTGCAACTACATGTTACATTCATGTTTTTCTAAAATCAGCCTTTATTCTAAAATCAGCCCTTATTCTAAAATTAGTCATTATACTAAAATTTGTCATTATTTTAACCCTTGTATTATGTTGAAAAAAAGTTGACCATAGATGTTATGGGTCAAAATGACTTCCACAGTTTAAATACACACAAAATAACAGCAAAGAACAGCATAAAACAGTAAACCTTTATTACCTTCTATATAAAGAAGAAATATGAGAACATATAGTATGATATATAAACTGTATTTAGTTATTTTTAATGTATTTAACTGTATTTAACTTTTTTTTTTTTTTTTTTAACACTTAACTATTTATTAAACATTTTCTTTCTCAGGAACTGTGAAACTGTGTCTTGTTACTGTAATGTAAAGATTCTTTTGTTTACCTAAATAGGCTGTTGCAAAATAAGCTCTGTGCTTTGGAAGTTTCAGATCCTGTAGAGATGATTTCACCCTTTTGCCCAGACAATTACTCTGTACATGATGAGCACAAAGTAATGGTGTGGTTTCTGCAGATGTATTTACTGCACTGTATACATGTGGTGCTGGTTTTAGTCTTTTTCTGAGGGGAGCAGACCTGGCATATTTTCCGTTTCTTACCAACACCTATATCCACTGAATCCATCTCTTGGAAATATGAGAAAGCACCCTTTCACCCTCATAGGGCAGTGAGAACAAGACATAACAGGGAAGGCTTGGGGGGGCTTTATTTGCACAAGGTTGAGAACCTCTGATGTAAATCATATCCTATGGCCTTCACAGTCAACAGATCACAATCTAATTAAACATCAGTGACAGATTTTGGAACAACATGCTAACAAGCACTCTCCACCAACTGAGGAAGTGAATATCTTTTGAACGAGTGTTCATCCCTCCAGTACACTTCCAGAGACTTGAAGAATCTGTGCCAAGGTGTATTAAATCTGTTCAGGTGTCTCAGGATGGCTCAACACCTTGCTCAGCCTCATGAAAATGTTTTTTTTCCAAGCCTAGTTCTACAGATAACCTTCAGTGGTTTCCCTAGAGGGAAGCTGAAGAGGGATCCACAGTGTGTAGCTACAACTACATGTTCATATGTTCATATGTTTCTATGATATTTGATTTTGTCTATACAGGTGCATCTCGAAAAAATAGAATATCGTGGAAAAGTTTTTTAAAAATCCGTAATTTAATTCAAAAAGGTCGTCATTTCTCAGGTTGACATTTCTAATATTTTGAGATACTGGCTTTTTAATTTCCATTAGCTGTACGCCATAATCATCAAGATTAAAACAAAAAAAGTCTTGAAATATTTCACTTTATGTGTAATGAATCTAGAATATATGAAAGTTCCACTTTTTGAATTAAATTACTGGAAAAAACTAACTTTTCCACAATATTCAAATTTTTTGAGATGCACCTGTAAATGTAAATTTGTAAATTTGCCATGGTTTGCCACTGACAAACATAAAAACTAACAATGCCATCTTGACATCTCTCCTCCAGGCCCTGAATCTGACATGTAATATCTCGGGAGACCCCGTGCCTGAGGTGACCTGGCTGAAGAACGAGAGAGAGATGGTGTCTGACGACCACTATGTCCTCAAGTTCGAGTCTGGCAAGTTTGCCAGCTTCACCATCACCACCGTGAACACAAGTGACTCGGGAAAATACAGCATCTTGGTGAAGAACAAGTACGGCACAGAGAGCGGCGACTTCACCGTAAGTGTCTTCATCCCTGACGAGATGCCTGTCAAGAAAAAGTAGAAAACAACATACACAACTGGGATTGCAATAAAAAGCAAGTAAATATGTACAAGGGTTGAGACTAACAGAACCAGTTAATAAATGCCTTCTTAAAAGTGAATTATAATATTTTAACATTATACTATCAAGCATACAAAAAGCCTCCATT
Organism: Stegophilus panzeri; assembly: GCA_024331685.1. Taxonomy (NCBI): domain Eukaryota; kingdom Metazoa; phylum Chordata; class Actinopteri; order Siluriformes; family Trichomycteridae; genus Stegophilus; species Stegophilus panzeri. The sequence continues at coordinate 11,263,080 of JANDJT010000206.1, read as the reverse complement.
ACAACTAGATGGTCAACTGTCTAGGGGTATTTTCACTTTGGAGAGTGTTACAGAATGGTGCTAAAATATGTTATAGGTTGAAAATAAAAAATAAAAAAAACTCTTGGTCCAATTGTTTTCCCAAACCTCCACATTAGTACCCCAGAATGACATGTAGAAAAACTGTTATCAGTGCTTTATAATGCTTTATTATATGTATAGGGTTAATAATGCTTGGTAAAGTCATGCTGTATGGCTGAGGTTACCTTAATCAATATTCAGTATTTAGAAGTTCCCATAATCAGGATTCTACAGCTAATTACCATGAAGTGCCCTCATTAACTGAATCTGGAACCTTTCCTAGTGGCATCACTGAACTTCAGTCTCAAAAACCTTATCTATTGTGTGATCTAACTCAGGACTACAGCAGCACTTTAGTTTTAGCCAATTATTATGTTGTGTGTGAATTGATTTATTGTAAAAGACCTGCAACACTGATGTGAGCATGAAAGCTTAGGTATGAAGAGAAAGTGAGCTCTCTGAATATATTTAGTTAGGAATACTTCTATCATATGTCATTGAAGTGTCATGTCATTAATAAATCACTGCATGTTAATTATGGCTACACATCCTGACACGTTTGAGTGGATATAACTTTCCTTTCCCGAGTCTGCATCACAAACTGCACCTCTTCCTGGACACTGCATAGAAATTGTGAGATCATGTATCACTGTGTTAATGTTTTGGCACCATTTCTTGTGTCACTCCAAGATGATGACGTCGTTGTCCTGTTCCAAATAAACAGAGTACATATTCCCTCACTTCCCTCTCTGTGTCTCTCATTCACTTTGCTCTCCCCCACTTCTGCACTCATCCACCTCACTCTCATCCCTCACTCCTGCTCCTGCTCCTGCACCTACTGTGGTTGAAGTTCCTTCCCATGGATCCCTGAGTTTTATCAAAACCATACAATCACTCTCTCACACACACATTCTCAACCTAACTTGCACACAGACACACACACACACATACTCACTCAAGAGAAAATACACAGAATAAGAAATTTTTAATTCAGTAATGTGATGTGGTGTACAGCAATGATCTAATTTGCTCCAATATTGTAATAATTATGACTTCTCTGGCTTTTCTTTTGTCTAATGCAGTGGTCACCAACCCTCTTCCTTGAGATCTACCTTCCTGCATGTTTCATCTCCAACCAAAATATAACACACCTGTTTTAGTTGATCAAGAACTTCTTAAGTCAATGATTACATGGTCAGGTGGGCATGACTATGGTTGGAGCTAAAGTCTTCAGGATGATAGATCTCCAGGAACGGGGATGGTGACCACGGGTCTAATGACAAATTTTTGGAACCACCATATCAAGACATTTTTCACAGTAAAAAAATATCATGGCCTTCAAAATATGTTACAGATGACATTCAAAAGACTTTTCCATTCTAACACTTCTCAACATTATACATAATATACTACAGAATATACAGGTGATAAGCATATCATTAGTACATTTAAATAAGGTCAACCCATCTTATTTAAAACTTGCAATGGTTTGCCACCAGGTGTGGAAACAGTCCAGAGAAACTGTACTTGAGTAAAGGTATGGGTACTCTACTCACTTACTAGTAGAAGCATTGAGACAAAGATCTACTTGAGTGAAAGTCAAATTTGTAAACATATTAAACATTCAAGAGTAGCAGTAAATATTTTTGAGTGACCAAAAATTTCATTCATTTATTTATTTATTTATACTAATTAGCATACCAACTCTCTTAAAATGAATGCTACATTGGCATTAACAGTAAAACAAACCGGCTAGCAAATTTACCAAATCTAAAGCTAATTTACCTCAAAATGCTTCTTTAGATTTTATGGCAAATAGCCTTTGCCAAATTAGGACAGTTGTGCACGGTTTCATTTGACATTGATGTGAATTGATTTTAAACACATTTAAAAAAGTGATAGCAGCTGTGCAGGAGAAAAATAGACAAAATGAGTTTAATGAGTACTTTGAAGGTTGAAATGAAAATGGAGAAATGAAAATGAAAAAGGAGGGGACAACAGTGCACAAGAAGTATAAAACTGTTCAGCTTCAATAATACTTGACTAAATTATTACTCAAATATTTTCCAACCTTGCTTTGCCACATCAAGAATAACAGTAAACTCATGTGGTGCATCCACAATATGCATCATAAACTAGTATTACTAACGCAATTATGATGACTCCTATAGGACGTCTACTAAACCTTTCCTTTCATAAAAATGCCCATATTTCTGCCATTTGTTATATGATATAAAGACCTTTTCTAGGAGGCACAAGGGTGAAAAACAACCATTCAAGGTAAGTAAATAAGTAACTCAGTTTTCATGAGTTTAACATGTTGAGCTGTTACAGTTATCTTAAGAAGATCAGCATTTACCTGCATCTTAAAACCGTGTTCAAAACCTGACTGTCATTGTTAAACTAATTTTAATCAACATAGAAAAACCAGGTTGTAACAAAATGGGACGGGATTCAAAAGGCTGCACTTGAAATATCGAAAATACTACTCAGAGGGGGGTCTTGGGAGGCATGCAGTTTTGGACCAAAATGGATTTGGAATGCATCTGAAGAATTTAAATATCACACCCCCTTTTTGCCCTTCCATCCACTGAGGAAAATGATGAGGAAAATCACTCCCAATCAAAATATCAACTCACCAACTTTAACCAGCAAATTACTCATGGATTGGTATGGAAATAGGGCCTTTAGTGTGGTTTTAAAGATGTTTGCATTTCCTTTTCTGAACGTGGTATATTCGTTAGTAACTTGTATTCCCATCATTGACCAGCTTTCAATTTTTTGTATTAATTATCCTTGGTTTCTTTTCTGTTACTTTTTACTTGCTTTGGATTGTTGCCTTTTTGCAGGATACAAGCCACACTTGTGAGTTTATAGATCAATTGTATTTCACCAAGAAAACAAATTTGCCATTTGAGTAAAACAGCAAATAGCTCATTAAAGCAATTATGATTCCTTAGACTGCTATACATATTACTCAGACAAATGTGGTGATTCCAGAGGTAATACCAATAATGAGTGCTTTTGCATTTATCAGACCCAGAACATATTTGGGTACTAGATAACCCCAGGCCTCTTTTCTTGCAAGTGACCAGTTGTGTGGTGTAAGTAATACACACTTATACAGTATCTCACAAAAGTGAGTACACTCCTCACATTTTTGTAAATATTTGATTATATCTTTTCATGTGACAACA
>JANDJT010000206.1:11245913-11259723 GCA_024331685.1 Stegophilus panzeri | reverse complement strand
GTTGTCACATGAAAAGATATAATCAAATATTTACAAAAATGTGAGGGATGTACTCACTTTTGTGAGATACTGTATGTCATTAGGGGAAGTCAACAACAGTGCATTAAAAACAGTATTGCAATGCAGCTTATGAATATTTAGCTAGGATGATAAGAATATCAGTCAGTGCATGTGTGTGACAGAACAAACTGGGTGTTTCTGTATGCACAGAGATCAGTAGGATATCTTTTCATTTAAACACACTGAAGAAATACCCAGCTCAAAATAGAGCTTTTTATTAAGGTTTGCATTTTTGTAACACAAATCTAGAAGATTTATGGTTAGCAGGTATGAAGTTAATATTAAACCAAACATCGGTCCCCATTTATGAATGGATTTATTTGTAAATCATTCATATGAGCAATTCATAAGGAATGTGGAATTTGTAAAAAATCTCCTAATTTTTGAAACATGTTCGTATGCTGCTATTGCTCCTTGGTGTGTATAAATTTACAGTATGCATAAGAAGACTAACTAATGTAAACCACAACTTGATCGACTTAAAATCATATAAATTACATGGATTACTTCACTCTTACAGTATATGGAATATACTGTCGAGTTTAAATTTCTTATTTTTATTACGCCCTTATCCAGAGCAACTTGTAGAAAAGCTTTGGAGTCTCTATCAAAAACACATCCTCATGCTAGTTCACTAGGTCAGGAACTAAGATACCATCAAGAACATTTTGTGAAAACTAGTCATTCTGTAAATGGTGCACCTATATAGAGCTTTTATCCAAAGTGCTTTACACTGTCTCATTCACACACACAGTAGCAGAGATGCCATGCAAGGCGCTAAACTGCCATCGGAAACAACTCGGGGTTCAGTGTCTTGTTCAAGGACACGTCGGTATGTGGAGTCACGTGGGCCTGGAATCGAACCTCCAACCCTACAATTAGTGGACAATCCGCTCTACCACCTGAGCCACAGCCGCCATATATTCTGTATTATTGGCATTAATGAAAGAATATGGAAAATAAAGAAAGAGAGCTAACACAAACTGATAAATTGAGACAAATGGAACTAATCATTAAATTATGACAAAATAAATGCTGCTATGTCCGCACATAGCCATAAACATAACAAATGCCTCAGCTGATGAAAGTGCTCGCTTATTATTAGTAATATAATATATTATAAAAAACATTTTTATTGGCATAGAAGTGAGTCAAAATAACTTCCACTTCAGGCTTTACCCTTATCGATCATTTCGAGTCAAAATAATTTCCACTTATGCCTTTCAGCCTTCGCCCTAATCATTCATTTTGTGCTCTCAGCTGTCTGTACATATGAACTTTTATAGAGCTTTGTGGGCATCACTACATGCAAATGAGCTGTGTTGGGAATACCTTTGCACTTTATAAGTGATCAACATTTGCACATGAATACAAAGAATATCATCGTTTCTGAAACTTTTGTAAATCTATTGGAAACTTTTAGTTCGGTTTGGCTTACGCACACATTTACACACAACTTTATTAAAAGACTGATAATCCATGCCCATTGTGAGAATATTTCTAATGCCACTAACCTGTGTCCTAACTTCATCAGTTGGAAGTCACGGAGAACATGGGTGATCTGGGTGTGGTTTCATACCTGACTGATGAACATGGCAATGTGGTGATTGGGCCCACAGCTTGTTCATCTAAGCCTCCAACACCAAACAAATCAAAACCAGCCACATCTACTCCACCAAGTCCAAAGCCTGCATCCACAACACTTTTCTCTCCGACATCAACCTCCCCATCAGAGGAGAAACCCAAGAAGAAGGCAACAGATGAGAAAAGGAGAGAGAAAAAGAAAGTGATGAAGAGGAAAGGTAAGATGGCAAAGTTCTTAATTATATACACAGTACAACATTATCTATATATCTATTTATCTATAGTTATGTAAATGAGCCATGGACACATATTAATCTGTCACAATGTTAGTTCTAACCAGTTCTGTATTATCCAGAATCTGTTATTCTGAAAATCCCTACTGGAGAGGTGGAGTCACATGATCCCACCCCCACAACAACACCTGTTACACCTGGAACAGAAACCATGCCTCTCCTTGATCCAGAGCATGAAGCATCAGAAGATGTGTGAGAGCTAGTGAAGGAGTGAGTGAGTTACAGTAAAAAATAGGCTAGATATGTAGATATTAATATCTAGGAATTTGTCTCAGACAGTATTAACTTTAATATTTAGCTGGAAACAGATTTTCTTTGTACCTGTTTACGTGTGCTTGAGTGGTGTGAGTTGTTAATGGGCATTGTCCCAAGTTTCTGTTAAGTACATTTCACTACAACAGAGGAAAATACCAGTTTGTAGTAGGTATACAAATGCATGAGTAAAACAATTTCCATATAGTCGTTGATTAATACATTATTAAATATTTTATTGTGTTGCGTGAATGTGAAAATAAATTTTTGTGAATTTACATCTTTACATAGATGACATACATTCCTTACATCCTTACATCTCTACATAGATAAATTGAAGTACGGTATCATGTAGGTGTATGTGTCTGAATGATTGTCTCGAGTTAAATGGATGGACTGGATAACTGGTGGCAGATAAGTGGTAAAGAAGACTGTGTTCATACACTATATCCTAGGATACACCTGTCCTGATAGGAACAAAGAAAGAGAGAGACAGTAAAGACAGACACAGCAACAGAAGAATGTAGTAGAAATATATCGGAATTACCAGGTATATGAACACAGCAGTATAACTACACATGACCACCAAGCATGGAACTGTAAGATGTTTGTTCCAAGCAGAGAGAAAGTATTCATAGAAGAACAAGCTAAATATTAAAAACACTTGTCTAATGTTCTGCTATATAATGAGTTGCCAGGTTATTATGAATTTTTTCTAGTTGCCTGTCCTGTGCGTATACCAGGATTGTTATTCACTTTTTTGCTGATACTGAACATCCTTTCAACACATTTAGTACTATTTGGCTTTATAGAATAGAGCACAGGGTGCACTGTGTGTGCGGCATTTGCATGTTCTCCCTGTGCTGCCGGGGTTTCCTCCGGGTACTCCGGTTTCCTCCCACAGTCCAAAGACATGCATGGTAGGCTGATTGGCATGTCCAAAGTGTCCATAGTGTATGAATGGGTGTGTGAATGTGTGTGTGATTGGATTGGCACCCTGTCCAGAGTGTACCCCGCACTGTGCCCCATGCTCCCTGGGATCCGCTCTAGGTTCCCCGTGACCCTGAAGGATAAGCGGTACAGAGGATGGATGAATGGATAGTATAGAGCACAGCTGTAGATGAGTAATAATGATTTATAATCACACTATTTGGTTACCTGGTTTGCTCATTAGGGATCTAAATCTACATCTGGCCATGTGTTGTTATTATTATACTGTACACATCAATGTTCCTTTATAAGCCACACTAACTACAGTTGAAAAACATTTCTCTATATTTAGAACCAAAAATCTTTGGATTTCTAGATGACTTGCATTCAAGATTTGATTATGGGGATTTTACAGAAGAATAGCCTAAAATGTTGATAATTGTTGGATTTATGGTAGATTATATACTGTAAAAATCACACACACACACACACGCACACACACACACGCACACACACACACTTATTTGGCCATCTGTAAACATCTATATGTATTTTCCAGCTTTCTTTATCAAAATTTTAGTAGCTATTCATTACAACATTTATAACATTGCTGTTAAAAGCAAAGCAAGTTCTGAATTTGAACAGTCTTTTTGTTTGTTCAGTTATCTAGAAATATCAATCCCAGCTTACTATTCAGTTATTCATTTTAAATCATATTTAAGCATATTGTTTTAAAGCATTTGTAATGCAAGTATCTATTTAAAAAATAGTAAGGACAGCGAAACTAATAGGAAATGTTATGTAGGTACAGGAGAAACATTGTGCTGCAACGATTAAATGAGACGGCTTTTCAAAGCACAAATCACCAACATTTACCATGGATTTACTCTAGTAACACAAACTGTTACCATAGTATTGTGGCAGAAATGTGGGATATTCATATAATTTTTTTTATTATATTATGAATGTAGACATAAAATGTATTAAAGGAGTAATGGAATATAATTACAGTATTTTTTGTTAATAGGCGATAGCAGATTTGTGCATTTGTATTATACTAAATGTCTTTAGGCAATTGTTTTTCATAATAAATACCCTAGACAGAATATAGTTACTTTTTAGCATGTTTGGTAACAGTAAGTGAGGTACAATGCGTGGTTTTACTCTTGGTTAACATGGTCCAAACACTAAGGAAGACCAGTGGTGAATTTTAATCCTAACTCAAACAGTCATAATATTTACATTGTACCCTATAAAAATGAGGATGCTACAATTTTTACAGATGTTACTGTTTTTGTTATTGAACATAGGGTTCAAGAACAGTCCTCCTTGCAATGATTGGCCAAATAGCTCAAACCGACACCAGTATGGATTAGCCAATCAGAAAGTCGTAACGTGGGAGGGGCGGGGTTTGCTGAAAACGACCGAAACGAATGTGAACTAATGCTAAGCTAGTGAGAACAAAAAGGGAAAAAAAAGAGAAACTTTGAATCTTGGCGTAATTTTAGACTTTTAATACCATGTAAACGTTCGGAGGCGCAAAAACCGCCGAACAATTTAACCACGCAGTTCTTTGTAAACATCATGGGGATAAGATCGAGTCGGTTACAGGAGGAATCGGTGTGCGGACCGCTGGAGAAGGACGGCGGCGTAAAGCGAGAGTCTTTCCGGCGGATCCGCAGCTCCAGGCCCAACAGCCTCGCGCTCGATTTCTCCTCCAGCTTCGACCGCGACTCGGAGGCGAATCAGAGCCGCAGTGAAGAAGGCAGTGACTCGGACACCGGGCGCCGCGTTTCCCCGACGGACGGCGATAACAGTACCGGCCGCAGTGTTGAGCCGGAGATTGATAACGATGAAGACAGCCCCGGAAGCCCCGAACGCTTCTCCTCAGAGGAATCCGCGGGCAGTGTCGCGCTCCGGGCCTCCGCTGAGCGAGTAGCCGGTGCTCGGAGACACTCCTCCGCGCGGAACAGCACTGCGAGGTCGGCGCGGGTCCGGACTGCCAGACCGGTTTCAGAGGCGTGGATCGGACTGTACAGAGTCAGACACAGCAGTATGTTAAACACGCAGGAGTTTATTATTCTTCATCTAGCTAGCTATCCGCTGTTAGCATAACATCAGGGTTGCCAGATGTTATACCTTTATCAGCTCTTTTAAGGATTTCACAGTGAATTGTAACTAAATTAATATCTGTGCGATTGTCTATAAAGAGATGTCATGTTGTTAATTGGATTGAAGAATTGTCTCAGATTCCCTGTTCAATATTATAAACGTCTTTAAAAGCGAGTTACAAATACTCCCAAGAATAATTCAATCTGGCAACCCACTCTAAATAATCACTATAATCCCACATTTACAATAAAATTCACAGTAAACTGTCATTACAGCTGTGAGAGTATTAATGCCTTTTATTTACTGCGTTAGATGACAAAGTCGCATAAAGTGTCAGTTAGTAAATATTAAACTGTCTTTAAAACAGGAAGTGAGTCAGATTTACACAGACAGGAACAACGTACATTTTTACAAGACTCCATTCCTGTTGTGTGAGTGTGCGCGCGCGCGCGTACGTACACTCGCAGCAGGAACACAGTGGAGCTCAGGAATGAGGATTTACATGTTTTTTTTAACCATCGTACAGATTTAAAGTAGAGACTGCTGCAGCACAATAAACACGAGTCCCTGCAGTGTAATATTTTACTTTCTATATCTTCTCTGTCTCTGTGTGTGTCTCTCTGTCTGTGTGTGTGTGCGTGTGTGTGTCTCTGTCTGTCTGTCTGTCTGTCTGTGTGTGTGTGTGTGTGTGTGTGTCTCTCTCTCTGTCTCTGTTTCTCTCTCAGCAGTGCGCTGTCCGTTCTGCACCAGGACGTTCCCTGGAGGTCGTATTGAGGAGCACCTGCTCACCTGTCTCACATCTCCAACTCTGCCTTATAACAGTAAATTAATTTCTTTTGCTGTTTTATTCATCTACATGTTTGCAATATCTGTGTTATTTTGTAAAGAAAGGGATTATGAGTAAGTGTTGCTTGAAATGGAAAAACCTCACATCTGCACAGGCAATGATGTAAATGTGTGCTGCGTCAAGAAGAGGCTGATTGGTTGAGCAAGTGGTGAATCCAGTGTGGGGGCGGGGCCTGTTTCAGTCAAGTTATTCAAATGACCTCAAATGTAAATAATCACCATTAAGAGTTTTCTTTTTACTGAATGAGAAGCAGACAGATTGAGTTCTCACATTAAGGAGCGTTCACACTCCGGGGGCCGGGGGGACGGACAGACTTGACAATGAGGTCGGTCCTCATTCCGGTCATTTCTGTTCTGTTTGTCATGTAGATGAACTTTAACACAGAAACAGGAGAATGTGTGTGATGTGGAAGACAAACACTCGTGATTAAGCGTTCACAGCCACTCAGAAATACAGCAGCACATGTAACATTCATTAGGGAAATAAATGAATGCTGAAAGTGTTTAAGTTTAAACTGTTTGTTACTCGTGACACTAATTTGAATTATAAATCAAAGAAATGCAGCTTCTGGAAGTTTCTGTGATGTGATTTAGAAGTTAAAAGTGAACATTTCAGCAGTAGTGTCCTAAATCACACATTAGTGCTCTAGTTGAGTGTCCATGTGTGTGCTGTGTTTCCTGCAGCTGATGTTCTGAGTAAAGACAGTGGAGAGTGTTCCATCTGCCTGGAGGAGTTGCTGCAGGGGGACACCATCGCTCGCCTCGCCTGTCTCTGTGTCTACCACAAAAAGTAACCAAACCCATTACTCACTCTCTCTGTCTGTCTGTCTGTCTCTCTGTCTGAGCATAAAGAATAGTGCATGTCATTTCCACATTGCCCTGATCCTCCTCTTCCTCCACTCTGAAGGTGTATAGACTCGTGGAGCTCAGTGAAACCCTGTTGCCCCGAACATCCTTTCAACTGAGCCTGGTTTCCTCTCTGACTGCTCAACTCAGGTCAGTTTACACGAAAACACCACCAACTTTACATCTTCACCACATCCAACACCGTAAACACGAATGTGTTCTTCAGCACGTTACACTGAGAAAAGACATTAAAGTGTGGATTAAAGCTGAACGATGAATTGAATTATTGCAGTGAGAAACTTATGTAATTCAGATAAGAACTAAGAACTTTTGAAGGGGCAAGAAAAGTAAAACAGAAGCACAGGTGGAGCACATGAGAGGAAACACTTGCTCAATCCCAAGTTCCTCAATCACGGTCATGTCAAAATAAAAGTTATTTATAAGTTATATTAATTTATACAAAACAAAAACACACCATCTGTCTCACACCATCAGCTGTGCTCACAGAGTAAATACAGTTAAACTGCAGCACTGGGTGTCTGGGTTAGAGGTTCTTGGAAAATTTGATATTGCACCCGTTAAATTCTGATTAATCACGTCACATCATTCTCGCATCATTCTAGCGACCCGAGTGTGGAGTGATATTCTCATGTGTTACAGGACTGTCTGTAATGTGCCTAGGAAACACTTCCATGTGTAGGTGGATTTATGAGGAAGTCAGAGTGGAGACAGACATACACACACACACACACCTCAGCTAGTTAAATATGCAACAAATATTGTATAAAATCCTTCCAAATAAGTAAACATGGACACTATTGTGTTTTTGGGACAAATAAGTGAGTTTGAGATCCACTGGCAGAAAAGTGGACATTTTATTTTGTTATTGGCTAATAGTGTTAGTGGAACAGTATTTTTAGTTTTGCAGTATTAAATAGTGTGTGTGTGTGTGTGTGTGTGTGTGTGTGTGTGTGTGTGTGTGTTTCAGGACTCCGTGCTGCTGCTCGCTCCGTCAGTGTGCTACAGTGTGGGTGGAGGAGGACTGAAACTGAAACGAGTTGCTATTTTACTTTTCACTGCCACAGGACATCACTCGCTGCAAGACGCTAAAGCAATTAAATAAACCCCAAAGACGAGCAGAACTGATTCACACTCGGAAAGGAATAAGCCTCGGGGTGTGTGTGTGTTGGTTGGTTGGAGATTTTTATGGTTGGTCTTTTATGAACTAAAGGAATTTATTTTATTATCTGTACTCGAGATGAAAATGGCATTTCATGTTTTTTCTAAGTGCAGTTCGGACTTTCGGCCTTGTCTCATTACACACTGTGGATGCTTCAGGTCACAGTAACTTTTTTTTTTTTTGCTGGAGTTTGATTGGCTGTGCCATTGTGTGTGAGGGGGGTGGGGTGATTAGGGTTTGGGGAGGGACAGACGTGGATGAACAGGACTCTGACGTCCTTATGACTCCATTTGGACACAGGAAGTGGACTTCACATACTTTCTAAGGAAATGAAAATGTTTTACTTTTTCTAACGTGACCATTTTAAACACACATTTATTAAACACAGAAATGTTCTGTTTATTATAATAATAATAGCATCAAATTAGAGCTCATGGTGCTTTACATTAAATTACAGTCTACCTATTTATGTTTATTATTATTATTATTATTATTATTATTATTATTATTAGCTTCGCTCTGGATTTTTGCCAAACGTGTTGTTGTAAACATATTTATAATAAACTTTACTCCTGTAGCATTTTTATTGCCAACATGTTAGTGTGTGTTTCAGCCTTTCAGGTGTGATGTCATCAGTACAATCATCATCATCATCATCATCCTCATCATCACTATTATTTATAAGAGCTATGAGATGATTTTCCTCTGGAGCACAGAGAACCTTGTGTGTGTGTGTGTGTGTGTTTTAAAGGCAGTACTATTAAACAGTCATGAAACACCCTTACAGTGGTGATGAAGGTGATGATGATGTAATTTACAGTGAGTGAAATGCTGTTACATCTCAACACCATGAATAAATCTTTTTTTTATATCTACACTGTGAGATGTTACATGTTGGTGCGAGTTAAAATTTGAATTTGTCTGCATACACACACACACTCACAGTGTTTATTTCTTACAGTGTAAACGTGTTTGCATGTTTCATTTTGTACGTCTGTAAATAAAAATGGTTTTGTATGTATTTTTACAATAAAGGTGTTTGTTAAAGATTGAGACTGAGAGAGAGCGTGCCAAACAATACTCCTAAAAATGCTCTTCGATAACTTCCTGGATACTACCTGTACTCACACTAAAGCAGGGGTTAAAGATATAATTTATATGTTGTAAAAAAAACACAAAACTGTCAAGTCTAAAGACAAAAAAAAAAACTAGACAAAACCACGTATCAATAAGTGACAAAAATTGGTTTGACCAAGATTACCAAAATATTTGGAAAGAAACCCCTCAGAGATCCAAATAAAGCACTGTTTGGACGGAACTAGTATTCTAAATGTAGTTTGACTTACAGTTCTTGTCAGCCGAGGTCTGTGATTCCGGTACCGATTCGGACAGGACTGACATCTCCGTGTTTATTACAGAAGTTGCAGAAGATCATGTGCTGTGGATGTGTGCATAAGTACTTTTAAATTTAAAAAGTACATTTTCTTAATTTATTGATTTTAATTTTAATTTATTAAAATTAGTTATTTAAAAAAAACTTACTAAAATAAGCTTCACATGATTTTATAGAACCGGCTGCTTATAACAAACCCACTGAAATAAAGACGTGATTACTTATTCACTGTAAAACCGGATAAGTTCATTAACTCCAAAAATTTGAGGAAACTAATTACCTCAAAATTTTAAGTTGATAAATCAATTTCTTTAAGCCAAATACACTTAAATATAACAAGTTTGAGTTACATTTTTGTTATATTTAAGTGTATTTGGCTTAAAGAAATTGATTTATCGACTTAAAAATTTTGAGCTAATTACTTTCCTCAAATTTTTTGAGTTAAATTAACTTATCCGGTTTTACAGTGTAACGATCTTATCAAAGCGAGCCATGAAGCTTTACGTTTTTAAACTGAAATCTACAGTGAGTGCTAAAAATCGCTTCAGTTATTCAGGGAATTAAGTCTTATAAATCGAATCTCTTTATACCGAGTGATTTTAAAGGAATCGACTTTACATTTTGCGCCAACTCAAAATGTATTTAAGTCACATCTGTTTCTACAGCAGCTCGAAAAGACGAGCAATCGTCTGCCAAAGTGCTGCACGATAAATCAATCACTGATTAAACTACAAATGAAGGTGAAATAAATTGCTAAATGATTAAGCGAATGAAAAGCAGTAAAAGACAAAGCCGAAGGTGAAAAGACCGAACAAAAGAACAAAACACATACTACAGAGCTTAAAGAAAATGATTTGTTTATTTTATTTAAAAATGGATTTAAAAATAGCTATAGTGGGGGAAGTTGAAAGCGAAAAATTTTCTAGACTTGACAATAAATTCGAACGATTTTGAAGTGTATAGGCCCATATCTGTGTGTATAGATGTGTGCGTGCTCAAAGCTGCTGAGGAATAAAAAAAATAATAATAATAATAAAAAAATTTGCTATGCTGGTCTAAACTGTTTTATACTGGTTTAAACTGGTTAGTACTGGACTGTTGTTGAATTTGCCGTCTGTTGTCATGGCCGTGCTAAATGTTGGTAAAGTTGTTCTTGCTTGTCATGCGTCGTGTAAAAAACAACACCACGACAACTCTGAAAAGTTACAATATCAATACGAAACCCTACAAATTCCTGCAATACTTTTTAATACTTATTAATAATTATTACTATGAATCATTTAGTAACTACAGCGAAACTAATAACAAAAAAGTCTGGTTCAAAGCAATATTAGAAAGTATTGCTAACTTCTGAGGATTTTAGCCACTGAAAGAGTTCAATCCTTTTCCTGGAGGTAAACGAGGAGTCAAGCGCAAACATACTATATTTTAGCTACTGCTCTTTATAAAGTGTTTAAATGCTTTTGGAGGAATTCATTTGAGTGTGAAAGCTGGTTAAAGCTGCTTTAAAAAAAAAAAAAAGCAAATCCGAATCAATCACACGTTACAGCTAAGTGTTATTGCATCATTTACAAAAAAAAGAAACAAGAAAAAAAAAAAAAAAAGAAGACTAACTAGTATATGAAAAATGCAGGCTATGCAACATGAGGGACAGGGTGTATAGGGATGGAGGCGTTCCTAATTTGCATATTCATAAAATCTAAATAAAAACTGGTGTAAGTACTGTACATCTGTTCTTTTGACATTTTTCTACAACCCTGTCAAGCAATTTATTCAATACAAGGAAAAAAATACGACCTTTAAATATCACGAATAAGTGTTCCCGATACACTAGAGATAATTTGACATTACATTTAAGCTTGTAATTCTCCCTGTACGGCTTCAATGTCATGTTTTAAATCGTGACCCATATCAAATTTAATTCTACACACTATGACCAGAGGAGATGTTGTAAAAGAAAGAAAATGGAGAGATAAACACAAAGCTGTGATGGCTCTTCAGGGCTGAGGATGAAAGACGTCATTCCTCAGGCACCACCTATTAAAATCTCACGTTATTTTTCAAGGCGTTATAACGAGTGGAAGTGGGTTTTATAGTGGAATTACGCAGGTAATGAAGTCGTAAGAGAAGATGGTGGTGACCTTGACCTGACCCTTTACTCTCAACTTTCTCCGTTTTTTGGGTGCGATTTTATTGGAAAATAATCCAGCCTGACGCAGAGCCAAGTCACTGTTTCCACCCTGAAGTTGATTGTTTTCCTGTAACAGCAGGTCCTGAAGACTCCTCTTATACCACAGCAATTTGTCAATGATTAAAATGATTTCAAATTCATAAATGAATGAGATGAATCGTATTTTTAAAGTTGTGGAACGTCCACAAAACAAGTTCCTCTCATCACTTACATTATAGCAGCTAAAAACAGTCATTCCCTGACCAGCCTCTCTTTTTATGCAGCATGTCATTTTACTGAAAAGCTACAAAGTGTAAAATTCTTCCGTCTTGAAGACATTCCTGTGTAGGAAAAACTTCCAGCATTACTTCTGACTGTTATAAAGTGCTAACCCTGGAGACTCCTTCCGTAAATTGCTAAATAAGCATTTTCTAACTGAAAATACTATTATTTTTAGAAATCCGTTTATGTGGACGGTCCGCCATTGTGTAACTATAGAAATAATAACATATTAGAGAGGACGCAATATTATACGCATGTGATCTGAAGTACATTTGTATAGTTTTATTCATATAGCGCTTTTAACAATGGACATTGTCTCAAAGCAGCTTTAAAGAAACATATAAATTCAGGATATATAGATATTAAACGTGTGAATTTATCCCTAATGAGTAAGCCAGAGGTGACACTTTCTGACCAATCGGAATTGAGTATTCAAAAGCACTGGTATAATCCACTATACGTTAAAAAAAACACACGTATAGTTTTGCCGAATATGCGATTTTCTCCATGTGACAGCATTTATTTTTTGCCCCAGTTCCGTTTCATTTGTTTTGTTGTGGTGAAATTTCCCATAAATCTCAGACAGGGTCTATTAGCCCACGGGCCAGTGAGCCATTCATCAGAAAGACAAACTGCTGCTCCACTTGTGCTATTGCATTACACTGTCAGACTGTCTTCTGCTCTCAGACTCACACACATGCACACAAACACACTTCCACCTGCTATTTTCAACATCAAACACAAATGATCTCTCTATTTTGTAGTCTCACTGCTTTGGTTTCATCCCCTCCCCATCTGCTGCATGTGTTTCTTAACAATGCATCAAACCCTTAAAGTTTCTCCAGGGGATCAGTCTATTTTTCAACCGTAGGCCAAATATTCACCACGCTCTTGAATGATGGAGGCGTCTTCTGTCTTCATCGTTCACTTCCCATAACCTGGCACAGGACTGAAAGAAGATTTGAAACCCACACAGGAGCCCATGGGGACGTTGGCAGGAACAATTTTTCAGATTGGCTTTTCAAACTTTGCATTGTGCAGATGCACACATCTGGGACATTACATCTCACATTTCCATGGCTTGATCAGAACTAAACATGATGCATCATTGGGTATGCAGTGGGTAATTATGGGCAATTCATATTGAAATGTTCAACAGGCAAGATGGAGGCTGTAGTCAAATGTGGATCTGGGTTTTGGTGTCCAGTGATTGGCTCTGGGTCTGGTTCTGGATCTTGGTGCACTTGGTGAGTCTTGGTCTGGTGTTGGGACCCACTGCTCAGAGTCTGGACATTCAGTTCAGCATTTTGGTTGGGGTTTGATTCTCTCTTCCCAGTCTTTGGTCAGGTTCTCGGTATCAGGGCCCAAAGTCTTGTTCTGGATCTGGGTATTGCTGCTTAGAGTATTCCTATGGTTCTGGGTTTCTTTGCTCAGGGGTTTGGTCTAGTTTTGGGTTTTAAGGTTCAAAGTCTTGCTCTGGTTCTGTTTGTTGGTGCTTAGAAACTTGGTTTGGTTCTGTGTCTATTAGTAATTCAGCGGTTTGGTCGGGGTCTAATTCTCTGTTCTCTAAGTCTTGGCTAGTTCTGGTAGTAGTTCTGGAAGCTGGATATAATAATCTGTTCCCACTTATCTACACAAACTTTTTTGTGTTACTTATTGAATGTACAGAAAAACCAAAAAATTATTATTGATAAACAATCTTTTAATTAAGGGGCTGGTCTGGGTCTCAGTGGGGGGACCTGATATATATACAATTAGAACATGGAATCGACCTGGCTGTGTGTGTTTGTGTGTGTATATATATATATATATATATATATATATATATATATATATATATATATATGCATACAAATATCTCT
>JANDJT010000206.1:11231410-11242659 GCA_024331685.1 Stegophilus panzeri | reverse complement strand
AGGCGTGAACAAGTTTATTGGAAATCTGGAAACTGAAAACTGGAAATAGAAAGTTTTAGAATGAAAAATGTTTTTAAACAAATAAAGTGTTCAATATGTTGAATGCTGAAGATTATTGAAACGCATTATTTCTAGTCTGTTTAAATGTCATTAAAAGTGACAGAGATGATGTGATCGAGTTTGAACTCCTTTGTACAGTAGATCAGATTTTCTTCAAGTCTGATCTCTTCCACTGAAGTGTGTGCTCAGATAAATCTCTGATGAATCTGATCTAACGACAGGTTTTACACAAACTCGTGGAGGCTTGAGCTCAAGTTCTCGCAGCCTTTAAAGCAAAAGAGGGACAAACCAAAATACTGAGAAATTCGCCAATTCCTTTAGATAAATAAATAACATTTTACTTTTCATTGATAATGAAGTGTGTAATGAAGAATTTCGTATTAAATTAGAAAAGAATGCAAAATGACATATTTTCAGTAGCTCACCGACTTTTAGACCTGAAATGTGACAAAATATATTTATAATATTATTATTTATTTTTAGAACATTTAATGTGTTCAGTTTCATTACTTCATTACAAACATGTACAAGCAGTGTTAGGATATTAATGAATAAAAAACAAAAAATAAGATATATGTTAAAATATGTAACATAATAATATAATATAATATAATTCATCACAGTTTCACAATCCTACGCTATTGTTCCTGTTTTAGTTTTTGTGGTTACTGTATAGAGGAAATGAAGATTGAGAAAAGAGCATTTCACTTTAAAACAGATTTGGATGAGGGTGTCGCAGTCTTCAGACTTTGTCTCAGCAAATTTAAGATTCACATAATCACAACATCTTTAAACTGGAAAAGTCGCTGGTGTGAAAACTGCTGATGAAAGAGTGAAAGCTCCAGATTACAGAAGCACCTCAGAGTGACCGCACATCACACACACGGCTCGTAGGTTATTACGCAGTGTGATTCCAGTCAAATACAAGAACACGAGTCATGACCTCAGTATTATAAGGTTCAGAGTTCAGACTGAATGCAGCTGTAGCACTTGATAATACTGAGTCTGTGTTTCACTCATGCAGGATTTATTATTGTATTTATTTTTTATTTCTATGTTAAGATCTGTGAGAAGGAATAAATAAAACTCCTGGAGTTCAATACCGCTACAGTTTATGGTTTTTGTGATTAATCACAAAATGTGTGCAATTCATTTAGATTAAGGAAATTAATTAATTGACAATCTTAAATATAATATAATATAATATAATATAATATAATATAATATAATATAATATAATATAATTAGAGATGCACCGATACTAACTTTCTCAGCCAATACTGATAACCGATTATTCAGAATGATATCGGCCGACACCGATAACCGGTAGTTCTGCCTTTTACGCCGTCTTTTAAATTAATAATAATTAATTCCACAATTCTGAAGGAAATGCAAATAAAATCTTTATTCTCTCCATTTCAACAAATTGTTCCACAGTAACTGGTCTCATAAACAGAAAACACATTACTCTAATCAACATTAACACATGAACTAAATTCTGAAGGTTAAAGTAAGATTTCTTAACTTATTGAATGTTATTAAGTCATATTAACATTGACTGAATTCTAAAAATCCTCCTGTTAGTCTCACATTCACTCACCACAAACAAAAGCATTTCTACTTCATCATTGACATCAAACTGGTAATATATAGGCCTAATATCAACTTTTTTTTGATGATATTTAGTCATTAATTAACTGGATATGAAATATATTACTCTACAAATATATTTTTCTGTGCAGTATATACTTCTTTTTTGTCACTCATCTTCATTTAAATCTATCAACAGTGTACTGGCCTTTAATTCAGCGCAAGCAGCGCCGCAAGTAGCATGGGATAAAAATTAGACTCAACGCCGCTTCACTGCTGCTCACTTCCGGTGTAAAATTTTATCAGTGCAGAGATTACAGAGATTACAAACTGCAGTTTTGCTGTCATTCCATACAAGAGACATCATCTTTACACACAGCACGAAATCCATGTGTTTTCCCGCCCTCTTTTCATCTACAGGGTATAATCGGCCCCGATCATCGCATGTTTTTAAACTATCGGCCAATACCAGGAAAAAGTGCATTTTTATAATCTTTATCAGTCAATACATCGGTGCATCTCTAAATATAATATAATCAGGTTGGATGATTATCTTAACACACTTCAATGTTCCCTGCAGTAAAAATGTTTGTTAGGGGTTTTACAAAATTTCACAGAACTGTGATGATGATTAAATCGTAAAATCATGTGTCAATAAACACAAACACAATGCAATGCAATGTGCTCCAAAACCGCAGCATGAGAAACTCAACATTTATTTAAAAGTCAGAAACTGCACACAGATTCTGTGACATGATGAAAATTCAGTAAAGATGAACATGTGTTTTGCAACTGCAACTAACGGATATCTGTCTCCTTATTTCATCTTCCTGTTTAATTCACTTTCCAGAATGACGGATGTGGAGAAACAGCCAACACCAGAGAAGATGGAGGGTGGAGCCAGTGAAGCTGCATTTGCCCCACCTCCTTACCCCACTGACTCAGCCTTCATGCAGCAACCTGCTCCTTACATGCCCCCTCCCTACCCCTACGGCCCCACAGTCCACCCCACTTACCCTCCGGTACCACTGGACGGAAACGCACCACCTCCTGCGCAGGACAATTACATCCATGACTCACCAGCAGGGGGCGCAGGTACGACCTGAACAACGAGGACAAGTTACATTTCACACACGAGCAGTTTCGTCATTTAAAATTCATTTTAAGGATAAAGTTTAGTTTCAAATCAACTTTAGACACACAACACAATCAATAAAACTAAAATCTTCTTAAATATTTGTGAATGTTGAAGATTATTTTCATTTCTTTCTCAAACAGAAAGTGAGATTGGAGCATCTGCGTCTCCGTGTTTCATGTCAGCGTTTGATGATAAAACGGTGCGAAGAGCCTTCATCAGGAAGGTGGGTATGAATGTGGAATTAATTAAACCCCACCCACTCTCCAACCACCTGGACCAGCTTCACCTGTGTGTGTGTGTGTGTGTGTGTGTGTGTGCCTGTACAGGTGTTTAGCGTGGTCACTGTGCAGCTGTTGGTCACTTTCTCCATCGTGTGTGTGTTTACTTTCTCGCGGACAGTGAAGAAAGCTGTGCAGGAAAACATCTGGATCTACCTCAGCTCCTACATCACCTTCATGGTGGTGGCATTGGCGCTGAGCTTCTCCTCGACCCTCAGCCGCAAACACCCATGGAACTTCATCTCCCTAGTACGTGTGTGTGTGTGTGTGTGTGTGTGTGTGTGTGTGTGTGTGTGCAAAACTTTATCTCCTTCATAATGTTGTGTTTTATGTGAGTAATTCTTTTCATAATTGCAGTTAAAAGCTCAACGTCCCCACAATCCTAACTTACTTTTGTGTGTGTGTGTGTGTGTGTGTGTGTACAGTCAGTGGTGACCCTCAGTCTGTCCTACATGGTTGGTACCGTAGCATCCTTCCATGACACCACAGCTGTGACCATTGCTATGGGAGCAACACTCGTGATCTCCTTCACCATCATCATCTTCTCTGCTCAGGTACACACACACACACACACACACACACACACAAACTTCCCTGAAAGAGTTCCTAGGTGTGAGTTGAATCATGATGTATGATGTGTGTGTGTGTGTGTGTTTCAGACACGTGTGGATTTCACAGTGTGTAACGGCATTCTGGTTGTTCTGGCTGTGGATTTGCTCATGTTCGGGTTTTTCAGTACCTTTTATTACTCCAACGTTCTGCAGATTGTTTACGGATGTCTCGGAGCGCTGGTCTACGCCCTGGTGAGTCACCGATATGAGGGAAAGTCTCTTTCAAAGAAATCCAGATTTACATTGAATGATTTTCAGCCTGAATGTTCATCATAAAGTAACTGTTTGGTCGTGAGTTGAAGTCCCTGGTGTTTTTTTGTCCGTGTGAGAAATTTCCGGTGAAGATCTCAGCGTGTGATGCTGAAAATCCGTCTCTTTCTCTGCAGTTCCTGGCTGTCGACTGTCAGCTGGTGATGGGGAGAGAGAAATACAGCCTGAATCCTGAGGAGTACGTCTTCGCCGCTTTAGTCATCTACCTGGACATCATCATCATCTTCCTTTACATCCTCATCATCCTTGGAGGAAGCTCAAAAAGCTAAACACTTCTGAACACATCACAGTTCTTCATCATCATCATCACTATCATCATCACCTGGGTATAGTCATGCACACGTCCAGACAGTTTCACAGCTGACTCTATGCAGATTTCAGAAACAAGAGATCGTGAGATCAGGAACAGTAAAGCTGGAGGTCCAGGAGCATTTGTTAGCATTATTAGTGCTGTTTTCTGTTCCAATATTACTCATTCAAACCCACAGAGAGATTGTGTTTATTTCCCTGCATGCTCGTTATCTCACGTTTTAACAGGTTCAGATTTGAGTAGAGAACATGCTTGCTGTCCTAGAGCTAGGGTTAAGGTTAGGGTTAGCGGTTAAGGTTAGGGGTTGGGGTTAAGGGTTAGGTTTAGGGGTTAAGGGTTAAGTTTAGGGGTTGGAGTTAGGTTTCGGGGTTAGAGGTTGGGGTTAGGGGCTAGGGGTTAGGAGTTAGGGTTATCTTTCCTGCTGCTGTAAAATAAAGAAATAGCTTTTCTTCTTCAGTGTTGATGTAAAAACTCAAGGGTTTATTGTAGGAAGTTTCAGAACCTTTTAAAAGTCCATTTAATCAATTTCCTTTTTGTTTTTAGACAATTTAGAAATATTATATTTTGCACACAACACAATTTGACAAACTTTGTGATGCTGAATATTTCTCTGATCTCCTCAACATTGTGCTTTAATAAAAGCTGTTTATTTTCCCAGCTGCTAATTCTGTGATTAAATACAAACCTCAAATTATTTTAATTAAATGATAATTAACTCCAAACTGTACACGCTACAGCTCCATGGGATGGGACACACACACACACTTCCCCAGTGGTCTAAAACACTTCCTGTATTGAAATAATGGACAGAGCTGTTTAGAAACTGTTAATAAGCTGTTTATAAAAGTGTGAACTGGAGTTTGAATTAGGGCTGCAACAACTAATCGCTAAAATTGATAATAATCGATAAATAAAATAATGGACAGCGAATGACATTATGGATTAGTTGGGTGTGTGACGTCACTGTGGATAACCAACCCCCGCCCCCCGTCAATGACATCACTTCACGACGGTGAAAAACACATTTCTATTAATAAAACAGCAGAGGGGACACAGTGCGCTGCTACTGAGGGAAAAGTGCAGGATCCAGCTCGTCCTAATCATAAGAATGTTTTATATTAAGTGCTTCAAACATCCTGGTACGTGTATTAACATTTATTAACATGTATTAGCGTGTATTAATGTGTATTAGCGTGTATTAACGTGGCTCGTCGTGTCAGACGCTGCAACAGACGCGTGTGCAGTTTAACATGTTCCAGACATGTTTTCTTCAGCACAAAAATATGTTTACCTTTATATCCTAATCTGTAAATGTTAGAAATTCACACCAGTATTTCCATTTTACATAAAGTCTCGTCCTGACAGCGAGTGAGTCGCTTCACTGAATGAGCGCGATTCCACGCCTGTGCGCCTCAATCACACAGCGCGAGATAGAAAGGAAGCGCAATAAGTCCGACTGAGCTATTCATTCTGATCAAATATGTAGTTTGATGCAATATTTATCGATATTTGTAAACTAAAGTAATGGTGTGTTTATGAGAGAGTAACTGTAATGGGGTTATAACGTGTAATTGTATATAAATGTAAGATGTGTGGTATATTTACAGAATAAAGAAACGTTACTGTGTTCAGACGAGTGAATGTGTGTGTTACTACAGAACATTCAACCTCTTACTAGTTAACACTTAGTTTCTGCTTTTGTTTTTATTCTTTAGCGTTTTTAATATAGTGATTTAACTTCTACTTTAAAGCTTGTGGACAATCAGCTGGTTTTCTGTTTTCAAAATATAATGTTAATATTTAAAAAAAATCCTCTGCACAGTGTATAGCATAGCCCACATTTACATTTAATACCTTTATCATAACCTTCTATTTACACAGTGTGTGGAGGACAACATCAAGCAGAATGTGAAATAAA
The DNA here is from genome assembly GCA_024331685.1 of Stegophilus panzeri. Classification (NCBI taxonomy): domain Eukaryota; kingdom Metazoa; phylum Chordata; class Actinopteri; order Siluriformes; family Trichomycteridae; genus Stegophilus; species Stegophilus panzeri. The sequence continues at coordinate 11,236,484 of JANDJT010000206.1, read as the reverse complement.
AATGGGCCTTTTAATCCGACCAATAGATCAATCGAAAAAATAATCGGCAGATTAATCTATTATCAAAATAATCATTAGTTGCAGCCCTAATTTAAATCAGTGTCATGTAATCCACATAATGGAGGTTAGGACGGATGCAAATGCAGTTAATGACTTATTTGAGAGCGGCAGGCAGACAAATCCAAATCATGAGACAAGAGCGTGGTCAATAACAGGCAATATTTCAGGCGATTTGCAAACAGGCATAAACGAGGCAAGGAAAGAATCGAGAACGAGAAACTAGAAACAAGATCAAAGTACATGAATCGAAATGACCAACAGGGTAAGAACAGTTGGTTTGGTGAGAACACTCAATACTTCGCAAAGTCATGGTGGTCAAAAAGTCTCTTTTATAGTGTGGAGTGAGTGAGTGTGAGATTGGCAACAGGTGTGTGTGATTAGAATTCCAGAGAAGGTGAACATGTGTGTGGGAAGTGTAGTCCATGGCAGCTATGTTTGTAGGCCGCAGTGCAGGATGGCAAATGTAGTCACTGGTTTGATGTGATATGACAGTCAGGTTTTATTACTCCGCCTCCTCCATTTGTACGTTTACAAAACTTTCACATGTGAACCTCGTTAGGTAAAAATATTAAAACTAATAAAACACAGAACAAGATACAGTTGGAAAATGTTTATTTAAAAATGTCTTTAATTTCATCCAAAACCTATAAAAGTAAACAGATTTAAAAATCTCTTCTGGGGAAAAATGTTTTTATTTTCCGTTAGAGAGAAGCGAAACATTAACAGTGCTGACAATTTTACACCAGAAGAATTCTCAACATTTTCACACACACACACACACACACAATCTCTCTCTCTCTCTCTCTCTCTCACCACAGTGATGAGTAGTTAAACTGGATCTTCAGCAGGTATTTCATGCGTATCTGAGCAGGGTTATACACCACAAACTCATTATACAGGAGTGTGTATCCTCCACTGTCTCCAACACCGGTTCTCACTCCGGGACCCAGAGGAACCGTCACACCATCCCTGAGGACCCAGAAGCAGAACCACTTTCTGTTTATATGAACTGTTCAGAATAAAAACAAGCATGAAATCAAAGAAAATGAATTCTTTCAGGGCAACGTCTCCAGCTCCACCGAGTAAAACCCACAGAAAACCCCCTGAACATGAAACTTCAACTCATTCACTGGAGGTCGTCTTCTCAACTACCAGCTCCTTCCCTGTTTACAGAGTGATGTCACATCAACATGGCGGCTCACAGTGTAAAGTTCCTCTTCTCTACTGTTTAAATGAGTTTATAGCAGCACTGGCTTTAGATCAGGTCTTAGATCAGTTTAGATCAGATATACAGACACAGCACTCGGCTAAATCTGTAACCCTAATAATCACGGCTCTGAGAAGCTAATCATCAGCATTAGAGTTATCGCTAACGTTAGCTGGCTAGCTTGTTGCTAAACTACTCGCTATGGTCCGCTGTTGTTGCTGTGCTGCCATTTCAGTCCAGAATGTTGCCTGGATGTTTGAGAGTCACTACAGTAGAACAGAACCAGAACCCACTCAGGCCTGTGACTGTGAAAGTGCAGTAAACGTAGCCGTTTATTAGCTTTACTCAACTCAAATTATACTGTAAATATTTAAAAATGAAAGATGATTTATTCTCAGTGCAGTTTAGACTTTAAGCAGAACAGGAAGAGGCTGAATAATCAGATTAACACCTGGACTTACAGTGTGGTGGCGTTTTTGGGGTCAGGGGCAGTCTGGCCCAGGCCTTTAGTGCTGTGTTTCCCAGAAGGCAGTTTGGCAGCATCGCAATTAGCTATCAGAAGTTCGTTACAGTCTCCGAGAGCAACCTGAGAGCACAAACACAGGGTTAATATTTCACAGGGAAAAGTGGAAACCATGTTTCTCTTTTTCACACCATTTAGTTTTTCCTGATGATGAAAACATGCTCAAACGTTCCCTGACGCTAGCTAGCCTGCATTAGCCTGCTGTTAAGTAAGCTAGCTAGCATTACAACTGTCACTGAAGCTGAACAAAAAGCTAGCTAGCTAATAGCTAGTATAAATAAGATGTTAGTGTTTATCACAGTATTGTCAGTGCCATGGGCTGGAACCCAGTGCTGAGCGACTGTCACTGTGTGAAATCACTGTGTGAAATAAAAGGCGATTAAGGTGGCTTTTTTAAGAAAGTAAAATAAGGTCACTCGCATGGTGTCACTCAGGTTTCTGCTCAAGTCACACACCTCACTCAGTAAGAGTAATCCCACGTTGTTCTTCGGACTGGAGAAACAGTAGTTAGCGCTCTTAGACGACATGTCGGCAAAATAAATCCCTTTACCAAACTACAGAGACACAAAAACCACAAAAATAACCAAAACACAGCTGTTACATTTCACACCATGACATTTATTCCTCCTTTAGTACGATATAGTTCTGGATTCTGATTGGTCAGAAGGTGTTGATGAATTTTCTATAAGAGCAGATCTGACAGTAGCGCAGGTTTATATGAATGCGCTCGTTAAATACGTTACTGTTTCTATAGTAACGGCTCATTTACATGGACGTGTACAGCGGACGCACCACTGATAATAAACAGATTAAAAACTGTGTACCTGTTGATGTGACAAAGTTTTCTGTAAGGAGAAATGTGTTTATGTAACATGTATGGAAGGAGTCTCCAGTGTCAGCACTGTGTAACAGTCAGAGGTAAAGCTGTAACTTTAAGTTTTCCCACATCTTCACGACAGAGTAGTTTACACTTCTTTACTGTTCCTCACTAACACCACAAACTGCGATTTTTTTTTTTTTTTATAAACTTAAAGAGAGAGAATAAAGAGAGGGAATAAAGAGAGGGAATAGAGAGAGAATAGATAGATAGAATAGAGAGAGGGAATAAAGAGAGAATAAAGAGAGGGAATAGAGAGAGAATAGATAGATAGAATAGAGAGAGGGAATAGAGAGAGGGCTGGTGAGGGGGCATGTGTTTATAGTTGCTATAATGTAAGTGACAACAGGAACTGGATGTTCCACAACATTATATGTAACTATAAACAGATAAAAAGTACGATGTGCTGCTCATCAATAAATAAAAATCCTGTAATTGTGTGTGAGTTGCTGTGGTGTAAGTGGAATAAAACACGAGGGCGTGCTGTTAGAGGAAAATAATCAACTTCAGGTAGTAAAAGTAACTCTGCTTCATCAGATCATCCGGTCACTCAGTATTTTACTGTAACACACACACAGTGTTTATTACTTACTTACTGTGTGATGGATTAACTGACGTATAATTAAAATATTGTGTTGCTATATAACGCATTATTGTATTTATATACACACTCGGTGTGTTTCTCACCATGTAGCCGGTGACTGGAGCTTCAGGAGGAGCGACTCGGAGACCCTGACTGAGAATCCCGACCCAGTTAGACAGACGAGAACCATGCCACAGCAACGTCCTGACTCACACACACACACACACATTATAATGTGCTTTATTAACATCAAAATAATAAGAATAATAGGAGTGTGAAATGGTTCAGTACGTGCGTTACCTGTTGTGCAGGTCAGGCAGGAAGTTGTCTTTCTCTTCGTCTCGCTCTACACTGAAGATGTCCAGCACAGTCATGGTGTAATCATTATGAGTGGCTGCGTGAGTCGACTGTAGATATTTCACGATCACCTAAAACATTACAGCTCAATTTAATACTACATTCAACAACAAAGACTGAGAGAGAGAGAGAGAGAGAGAGAGAGAGAGAACGGGAGAGAGAGAACAGGAGAGAGAGAGAGGGAGAGACAGAGAAAGGAAGGGAGGGAGAGAGAGAGAGAGAGAGAGAGGGGGAGAGACGGGGGTGGGGAGAGAGAAAGGGAGAGAGACAGAGAGAGAGCCAAAGAGAGAGAGAGAGGGAGGGACAGAGAGGGACAGAGAGAGAAAGAGAGAGAGAGCATGCGCGCTGAGAAAACAGCACTTTTTACTGCATAAGTAACTGATGCACATTTTATGGGTAAAAGGCAGTCAGATGGAAACAGTAAATATCACACTTTTTTATGCACTTTCACTTTGTCAATAACAGAAATGCACAAAAAGTGGATGGAAACTTGGCAAATAAAACCAGAACTCAACATCCATTCTCTTCTCTCTTCTGGAATACTCTTCTGTGTTCACACTGGTTTTCAAAACAGCTTTCTGTGCTATAGCGCCACCTATCTCGCCCTTTTTTGCAACAGCAGCATCTCCGGGCATGTGATCTAAAGCTCAAATCTAATTGGACGGCCCATTTAGTTGCAGAGTGGCAGGGGAAAATAATCGACACACTGGACGAAAAATAAGTGTCGCTTTGTCACGCAGCGAATGATCCACCTGGGTGTGAACAGATCCATAGAGATCTACTGTTTCTATTCAAGACCGTCCTCACGTGGACGTGTGGTTTTGCACAGGCTCTGGGGTTAGATGTCACTGTGCGTGTGTGTGTGTGTGTGTGTGTGTACCTGATACTCGTGTGTGTGAGAATCGAGAGGTTGGAGGTGACACTTCAGAGAGGTGTAGTGTTTATCCAGAGGATTTTCATCACTCAATGATCCGGACTGTACCATCGTCACTGCTATCTGTATATCACTCAGAGCCTGAGAGAGAGAGAGAGAGAGAGAGAGAGAGAGAAAAGGAGGAGAGAGATTAGTAGTGTGATGTGTGTGTGTGTGTGTGTGTGTGTGTGTTTTACCTCCAGCAGAGCGATTTTCTCCTTTAGATCCTCCTCACTGCGGATGATGGGAGGAGTTCGCAAACTAGTTAAAAAAAAAAAAAAAAACAACACAGTAACATTACACAACTCACAACCACAGGGTTCTCACTAGAACCTCAACCCAAATCCTAAAGCCACAGACAATGTTTCTTATTTACATTTTAGAATTCACAAAAAGTGCAGTGTAGTGCAGTGTTATGTTGTATAGTGTAATGTAGCGTAATGTTGTGTAGTGTAGTATAGTGTAGTGTTGTGTAGTGTAGTATAGTGTAGTGTAGTATAGTGTAGTGTTGTGTAGTATAGTGTAGTATAGTGTAGTGTTGTGTAGTATAGTGT
>JANDJT010000206.1:11215329-11231310 GCA_024331685.1 Stegophilus panzeri | reverse complement strand
GTATAGTATAGTGTTGTGTAGTGTAGTATAGTGTAGTGTAGTATAGTGTTGTGTAGTGTAGTATAGTGTAGTGTAGTATAGTGTAGTGTAGTATAGTATAGTGTAGTGTTGTGTAGTGTAGTATAGTGTAGTATAGTGTAGTGTAGTATAGTGTAGTGTTGTGTAGTGTAGTATAGTGTAGTGTAGTATAGTGTAGTGTTGTGTAGTGTAGTGTTACCCGAAGTCGTGTGGTATGCGAGTGTAAAATTGGTTGCAGGCCTCCAAAAGCTCTTTATTGCTGCTTTTCTTTTTCAGACACTGTTCAATTCTCTTCAGAGAGGAGTATCCTGCTCGGATCTGCTCCACCGTCAGCTTTCCTAGCACGCGCACACACACACACACACACACACACACACACACACACACACATATACACACAAACACACACCACATACATCACACATTTATATGACTGATTAAAGGGAAAGGTCAACAGTCTGGTGTACAGTGAGGATACAGATCTGGGTGTCAAAACCTTACGTGAGGAGTTAGAGAGGAACATACACACACACACACACACACACTGACCGAGAGGAGCTTTTTTAGTGTCAAACTTCATCTCGAGCACACACTCCTCCATGGCTTTAATGTCACAGATCAGCTCCATGAGAGACTGAAGTCTGATGTCCAGCTGTGACGGTTTCTTCTCAGAAGGAGTGGACATCACTGCCATGCTCTCCTCCTGCAGGAAATACATCACCAATAAGTACAGACTGCAGCACAGACACTCAATTTAGCCTTCATTCGAAGGAAGAAGAAAGAAAAAAAAAAGGCTGTGTTTCAGCTCTGAGTCTCCTCCAGTGGACAGAGTGTTAAATCCTCACTGTGTGAACAGAAGACTGCTTATGAACTGAAAGGTGTTTTTAAATGCTAGAGTTATTACATGTAAATAAACATGTTTAAATAAAAGTTTGTTAACGCTGTGTGTTTTTCTCACTTTGTCATGCGAGCTGTAGTCCATGAACACCATGTCATATTTTCCAGGAACTTTCTTGAAGTTTGCTCGATGTGTCCACTCATTTTTAGTCTTATCAAAGAACCTGAGCAAAAATCATTCACAATTACAAACACAAACAAAGAATTCCTCCTTAAATATACTATAAGCTCAGAAGTATGTGCACCCCTGATCATCTCACACACATCTGTGCTTCTTCCACAAACTGTTACCACAAAGTGGGAAGCACACAGTGGTATGGAAGGTCTCTATACGCTGTAGCGCTACAATTTCCCTTCCCTTTACCTCAGGCCTGCTCACCCAACATCAGCCTGACCTCAACCTCACTAATGCTCTTGTAGCTGAATGAACACAAAACCCCACAGCCACGCCCAGAAATCTAGTGGAAAGCCTTCCCAGAAGAGTGGAGCACATTATAACAGCAAAGAGGGAATAAATCTGGAATGAACTGTTCACAACAAGCACATATGGGTGTTGATGGTCAGGGGTACACATACTTCTGGCCATATAGTGTACATTCAATTCTCTTTAATGATTTGTATTTTAATCTTCTATGTTACATTTTCCTCACATTAATATTTTACCTTCATTTCATCCAAACTTCTGTACAGTTTTATTCAGTCTTTTATTAAAAAGTGTTTGAAGGAATTACTTTTTATTAAAGAAGTCTTTGGCTTTAGCGAGATCTGCACCACATGACACCAAACTGTTCTGTCCGACTTTTCCCACTGTGGAGGAAGAGAACCAGGAGAACCCCAGCGTGGGTCAGACAGCAGAGTGATGAGGATGAAGAAATAAATGGTACATTAATAATGAATACTGTAGTGTAGCGAGCTGACGTCAGTGCTGCTAAAGGCTGAGAGCAAAGCAGGCAACATAATGTTTAATGTGAGGTTCTAGAACTCTGAGCTGATTGATGTATAGCTCTAGAACATCAGCTGGTTACATGGTGGTAGGATCATAATGATATGGTCGAAGTAGATGGGTTCTGTGTGTGAGGAGGTTCTCTCACCTCTCCCCCACCTCATCCACACGCTGTAGACCTGCACCTGGTCGTCCTGCAGCAGCTGGATCAGGTAGTACTTATTATTGTTAAACTGCAGGTTGGTCTGGAACCCAGTGGAACAAATGGGATTAAAGAGAACATGAGATTAATATTAGTGTGAGGAAACACCGCTCTGTGGAGTCATTAATGTCATGCTACACTAGAACATTTTACTGTAGTGAGGTTACTGTAACGTCCACAATGACAATAACCGGCACTCAGTCACGCTGACTGAGATAACTGAGATAACAGCACTCACCTGGTTTAGCATAACATCATACACGTCGTTCCCCTCGCTGTAGACATGGGCCTGCAGAGACAAAAACACACATCATCTGATGTTCTGCGCCCTACACACTAGGCCCTACACACTAGTCCCTACACACTACGCCCTATGCCCTGGCGGGGTTCAAACACACTACAGTTGAACTCTAGAGTCCTTTCACTTGTCTGAAGCAGAAACTGCAAAGTGCCGTGTCAGAACATCTATTTAGCACAAGAGATTACTAATGTGAGCTGGGGGAAGGGGGCAGGGCTTCCAGGGCAGGGGGTTTGGGGTTTGGGGTGGGGTGGGGTGTGTTTGGGGGGGGATAGTTGTCAATTAACATAAGAGTTCAAAGACAGTTTTCACTGTGGGGATAAAAATCCCTGCTCTTCCAGTATATTTTGAGTGATCACTCGTAGCAGTGTACTCTGAGGGTAAAGTGTGAAGCTCCTACACAGAATGTGCAAAGGTTAGTAAGTTTGTTTTCATACACAAGTAAAGTAGTGCACTACAAGGGGCATAAAATAATTACTTATATACCTTTAGCTAGTGCACTATAGAGGCTATAAAATAATCCACTAAATAGTGTATAAAATAGCACCCTATTGCACGCTGTGGCTGCTGTACGATAAAATAGTGCGTGGTGAAATCATTACCTTTCCCAGTTTGGCTTTACACTCCACATCGACTGGAGCTTTCCCCTTCATCACCACCGTCTTCACCACTTCTACACACATACACACACACACACACACACAATGATGTGTGCATTAGGATGATGATGTTAGTGATGATAAGGTCTACACTGTGATAAACAATACACTGACGCGTGGCGTTATACTGTCAATACTTTAATAATACAGAGTGTCAGCACCGTTACTGCACTTATTTACCCCCCCACACTGATTTACGCTCTCCCCCTGCACTGACCCCCCCCCCGCACTGATTTACCCTCTCCCCCTGATGACGGGAGTGTGGGTGTGTGTGCTAGATAGATAGGTGTGTGGGTGATAGAGGACAGCTGATTAGTGTTTATTAACTGGTATAATGTTATATCAGTGTTATTTCATTATTATTATTATTATTATTATTATTACAATAAATCTGCAGTAAAACCATTCATTACTCAAACACTCTATTACAGTGGTGTGTGTGTGTGTCTCCTTTATTCCCTTGTTGAAGTGTGTATTTATGAAGAAACAACACCTTTACTCTCCGTCTCCGCAGTGTCTTCACACTTCTTCACTCCTCCTCGTCTCTTTTTGGTGACTGGCTTCTCCTCCTCTTCCTCCTCTTCCTCCTTAATCCTGAGGCCACTCGACCCCTCACCTTCATCCACACACACTGTGAGGAGACAGAGACAGTGTCTGAGGTGTGTGTAATAAGAACTGTGTGTGTGAGTAATAAGGAGTTTGTGTGAGCTGTGTGTGTGTGAAGTGTGCATGATCAAGAGTTTGAGAGGTGTGTGTGTTTCTCACCTGACTTGTGTATTTTACGGTGGTATTTAGTCACAGTGTTGGTCTGCATCATCTTCACCAGGTCCAGGTCGTATCCTGGGCCGAGCGACAGAGACACACACTTCTTCCTGGCCTGGAACGCCGCGGTGATCTCAGCACACACTGCAGGGGGGTACGGCACCCACTGTCCATCATCATCCTGCCACGCCCACTCTACACACACACACAGGCCATCATTACTTGTCCGTCAGTCCGAGTTCAAGAATGAGCCTTAAGTCACATTTCTGACCTGTTTAAATGTACAGAGTTCCACACACCTGCTGTTTTATATACACACTTATACATTCACTACGCTACAGCCTTCACCAACCCTGTGTACATAAAACTAGTGGTAAAGCTGGTGAGAGGACAGGAGAGCGTGTGTATGTATGTGTGTATGTGAGTGAGTGAGTGAGTGAGTGTGTGTGTGTGTGTGAGTGTTAGTGTGTTTATGTGAGCGAGTGTGTGTGTGTGTGTATATGTATGTGAGTGTTAGTGTGTGTATGTGAGTGAGTGTGTGTGTGTGTATGTGAGTGTTTGTGTGTATATATTTGTGTATGTGAGTATGTGAGTGTTATGTGTGTATGTATGTGTGTATGTGAGTGAGTGTATGTGAGTGTGTATGTATGTGTGTATGTATGTGTGTATGTGAGTGAGTGTGTGTATGTGAGTGAGTGTGTGTGTGTGTGTGCATGTGTGTGCATGTGTATGTGTGTGTGTTAGCTTGCCTGTCTCCAGCTCTTCCTTCACCGCGGGTTTGTTTCTGCTGCTCCGTGTTCGCCTCATTGTTGTTACACGGCCATAAAAGTGTTAAACACGGTTATAAACTCTAATAATTTCTACAAATGTTTATTAGAGAAGAGAATTCAGAGCTGTAGCGATGGAGTTAAGACGCTAAAGCTAACTAATTATTAGTATTGTTACTCAGGGTCTCTTTCTGTTTGGCGCGAGAACAACCAAGAAATACCGGGGCGGTGACGTCATATTGGAGTACGGAAGTGGTGTCCGATTTTTTTTTTTTGTTTGTTTTTTTGTTTACTATTTTTGTTTACAATTGTAAGGCATTCATATATCGGATTGTTGCTTGGAATCGAGTTTTATCACTAGGGTATGTTCATAATTAGCAATGTTTGTTATTTTTAACGAATTACCGTTGTGGCGAATTGTTGTAGTGGCAATCACAGTGTTAAAACCACATATCCCATAAGCAGCCGCGCAGGCGTGTCGCAAATATTCGTCAAATATCAAGTTATTTTGTTTATATCATATCGTTATCATAATGTCATTAAGAATTTTTTTTTATTAAATAATTTAAAGAATTTTTCTTTGTACAACCGCTTAGCTAAGTAGCTAGACAACAATACCCGGATGAGACGCCTCTAAACTCTAATATTCTCTAAACCAAGAATATTTAAATCCGCGAAAAGTTTACTATTATATTGAGTACATACGAAACGTGTTAATGTATACTCAATGTGTACAATGTGTTAATGTATACTCAATGTGTACAATGTATACTCAATACTGTTGAATATTTCAATAACCGGCTAAACTCTGTTAGGAACTACTTGACACTGACTCCGTGTGTCTTGTCGGATTTATTTTGATGCCGTACCTCAGTGAGAAAACGTGTGACTAGACGTGAAATTGTCTCTGTAATCGTGCTGAGTTTAATACTAAAATATTAAGTTAGATATCAAATGATTTAGGAGGTGAATATACATAGACATGTCTTATCTCTATAAGAAGTTAGGTGAAGTTTGTTGGCGCTGCAGACCTTTCACTCCATCCCAGCGGGTGAGTCTCTTTTATTTCTGTTAAAAAAATAAAAAGTGGAGCAGGGGGAGAGTAGTCTGAATTGGGTTCCGGTCACGTGGACCAGCTCACACATCGCACTCATTCGCCAGCCGCGAGCGTTTCCAAAGCCGCGCGAGAGCCGCATCAGTCGGTAACTGCACTGTATCGGCGGTTACCGACGTCTTGTGCGCTCAGCATCCCGCTATGGCTCCACAGTGTCTGTGCACTCGCTCATCTGGATCAGATGATGTCCTGTGAGGACAGCTATTGGCTCTTGTCTCAGACCTTCCCCGAGATGATTGGTGGAGTGACTAGGCACTCAGCACGTGACCTCTACAGTGAGCTTCCTCCCGCTCCGGAAGAAGAAGTGTTAGTCTCGTGTTATATAAACCCTGTGTGAGATGACATTAATCTCGGTCATGGTGTGGGTCTGAAGCGGAGAGAGAAGTGTTCACATCGAGCTTATTATAACGTTTATATGTTTGTTTAGTGTTGTTTATCTCACATTTGTTCTGAATTAGCGAAGCAGATTTACACGTACTTCTCGAAACGAAACGTCGCAGTGGAGGCTGATGGGAGATATGCAGATTAGTCTGCAATGATTGGTTTAACATGACCGCTATTATAACAAGGCACGTTATAGCGATTCAAATGCGGGTTTTATTTACTGTATTAGTATGTTATTTACTGTAATAGTATGTTAACGGGTTGAAGAATAAAACATTTCAGTGTTTGGTGAAGTAAAAACCTTAGCTGGGACAGACCTGGGTATATTTCAGGTGTTATTTAGCATTTAAGATGATGATGATTAGTATTGGTATTATTAGTATTATTGTGTAGTAATTGTTTTGAATAAATTATTTTAAAGAATACAGTCAAATGTGGAAAATGTAAATTAGTCTTCTGTGATTGGTTAAAGTGAACAGCACATATCTGATGCTTTTTTCTACTCCAAAAGGAGTAATAATTTTAAACAATTTTAAAACTCTTAATTAGTGTACTTTGTGCAGTGGTTTTATGATTAGGTGTGTGTGTGTGTGTGTGTGTGTGTCAGTGTAAGTCTGCTGCAGTGCCGTTTGTCCAGCCTGAATTTCTGAGAGCATCTCCACACCGTAAACACCCCGGAGTGACCAACCTGAAAACCCTCAGACTTCCAGAGGAACTGCAGAGTGGAGCTCTGTCTGTCATCTACAGTGAGGAACACGCACGCACACACACACACACACACACACACATACACACACACCATACAGTGCATGAGTGAGTGATTGAGTGAATGAATGCGTGAATATGTGATAGGTATTTGACAGATTTGTAAAATCCTTCTCTTTTCCCTGAACAGAGACGGAAGTGAAGGATCTGTCAGAGAGAGCACTCAAGCTGACGAACTTCCTGTGGAGCAGGAAACGAGCGGTGGAGAGCCATGAGCTGAGAGAGAGAGCCATCACTCTGGAGAAAAAGTGGAAGGAGGAGGTGGGGGAGGAGGATGAGCGACTGAGCGGTGAGAGAGAAATAGCTCAAATTTTAACAGTGCATATGACCTCCAGTTTAGCATCCAACTAACTCTTTTGGACAAACTGCTGCTTTAAAAGTTGAAGATCACACATAAGTGAAATGTGTGCGTATGTGTGTGTGTGTTTCAGATGAAAACCATGTCTCCATCGAGTCTCGAATCCGGATGAAAGTTTTATCTGAACTGAAGAGGACGACGTACCACTGGACACCTCTAAAGTACAAACATTTATTTGTTTGTTTGTTTGTTTGTTTGTTTGTCTTTTCTTCTTTGTTGTGTGAGCACTCTTCTCCGGCCTGCAGGTATGACACTGATCTCGGGGTGGTGTACATGGCCGCCAGATTAGCAGGTGGCTACGCTGCAGTGATGAGGGCTCTTAATGAGGTAACACACACACACACACACACACACACACACACACACACACTGCAGCCTTTAACACACCTCTGTGTAATGTGCAGATAAAGAAGAGAGACTCCTCCTTCACTCCTCACTCACTGCTGGACTTCGGCTCTGGACTCGGCACAGCTCTTTGGTGACCACAACTTTTTATTATAATCACTATATTTTTACTTTTATTCACAGGTTAACCTGTGTGTTATATTTCAGTAAACATGTGTGTTTGAAATGTGTGTGAGACGTGCGTGAGACGTGTTCCTGTTTCCATTTTTCCTCGGTCCACTCTGACCTGTGTTTGATTATATTTGATTTTATATATATATATATATATATATATATATATATACACACACACACACACACACACACAAGTGGTCATGAGAACATGTTTTCAGCGTCTAACAGAGAATGTGTGGATGAGAGGACTTGTGGATGAGAGAACGTGTGGATGAGAGAACGTGTGGATGAGAGAACGTGTTGATGAGAGGACGTGTGGATGAGAGGACGTGTGGATGAGAGGACGTGTGGATGAGAGGACGTGTGGATAAGAGGACGTGTTGATAAGAGAACATGTTAATAAGTGCTACTGGTTTGTTGTGTGTTTGGAGTCTAATTATAAACACAGTCCAAATTACTGAATCAAGACAGGCTACAGGGCTTTTTTCCTCCCTGATGTTTGAGTTAAACTCTCGGCGTTGCTCCGTCCTCTTGTTTCATTTTCATCGTCTTAAAGCAATCCGCTGTGTGTGTGTGTAGTAAGTATTAATAACTGAATTGTTATTGGTGTGTATGTGGTCAGGGCCGCACACACTCACTGGGGCAACTCTCTGAGGGAGTATGTGTGTGTCGATGCTTCTGCAGCCATGAACAGTCTCGCCGAGAGACTTCTAACAGGTACACACACACACACACACATTCACACACACTCTCTCTCACACACACACACACTCTCTCTCATATACACACACACACACACACACACATTCTCACACACTCTCAAACACACACTCACACTCTAGAACAGTCTCACACACACTCATGCACATTATAACAATTACACACACTCTCACACACTATAATGCACTCACACACTAACAGACTCTAACCCACTGTAACACAACTATTTCACATAATGGTAATGAAGAATAATGATGGGGTGATGATGAAGATGAATGATGATGATGTTCTTCATGTAACAGGAGGCACTGAAGGAGACGAGCCACTCATCAAACACGTTTACTTCCGTCAGTTTCTTCCTGTTTCTCCAAAGGTCAGGACACACCACAGGGGTGCCAATACTTTAGTCACATGATACATTTTATCATAATGCACTTCTGAAACCTTGTGCTGATTAACATTCAATATTAAAAATTCAAATAAATTAATTTCCAAAATCACGATTCTCAATGAGCGGTTTATATGTAAAACATCGTAAATATACCATAAACATGCTGTAAACACATCGTAAACACACGGTAAACATGCTGTAAACACATTGTAAACACACCGTAAACATGCTGTAAACACGCCGTAAACACATCGTAAATATACCATAAACACGCTGTAAACATATTGTAAATATACCATAAACATGCTGTACACACATCGTAAACACAGTGTAAACATGTTGTAAACACGCCGTAAACACACCGTAAACATGCTGTAAACACATCGTAAATATACCATGAACATGCTGTAAACACATCGTAAACACACCATAAACATGCTTTAAACACATCGTAAATATACCATAAATATGCTGTAAACACACTGTAAACACATTGTAAACATGCTGTAAACACGTCGTAAACACACTGTAAACATGTTGTAAACACATTGTAAACATGCCATAAACACACTGTAAACACGTTGTAAACACACTGTAAACATGCTGTAAACACGTCATATACACCCTGTAAACACAAATAATATTTTGTAACATTTCTAATAATATTTGATGTAAATTAAGTGTACGCTGCTGTAAACTCAAACTGTTAGTGTGTGACTGAATCATACACAGCTCTGATCTGTGTCAGGTTTACAGGAGGACTGCTCAAATAAAACCTGTGTGTGTGTGTATGTGTGTGTGTGTTCTCTCCTGTAGGTTCAGTCTGATTTGGTTCTTGCTGCTTTCTCTTTATCGGAGTTATCCACTAAGGAAGCGCGAGAGGAGACACTGCTCACACTGTGGAGGAAAACACACTCCTACCTGGTGAGTAAAATAGCTACACACTCTACACACATGATGTACTAGAGGTGGGTGATTTAATCTTTATTTCTTTTCAGGTTTTAGTGGAAAACGGAACAAAAGAAGGACATCAGATCCTCATGGAGGCCAAAGACGTCTTACTGAAGGTACGAGCCACAAAAAACTCATTATTTATCATATAGTGTTTAACAGTTTAGTCAGGTTTTTTTTATTTATTTATTAAACTGCTTTGGTAAATATGATAAAATAAACCAAATGATAAACATGAGTTCCTCGAAATCTGAGAACTTTTTAGAAGATTTATTTTACTGGTTACTGGCATTCTTCTTCTTCTTCTGAAATCTAGTTTACTGTCTACTCGTATATGATAATGTTTAAATGAATAATAAAGGATAAAGTGAACAAATGTGATAAACATCAACTGAATGATTATGGAATTAAACTTTTGATTCATATTTGTTATTTTAAATGACTGATGCAGAGTAATAAAACTGAATGTGTGTGTGTGTGTGTGTGTGTGTGTGTTCAGAGGGAAGAAAAAGTGAGTCATGACGTTCGGAGGCCGGTGGTGTTCGCTCCTGTACGTCTGTCACATTCACATACTTCCTCTTCCTCTAAACACCAACATGTTTAATACCTTTATAGTGATTAACTCTGTGTGTGTGTGTGTGTGTGTGTGTGTGCGCACGCGCACAGTGCACTCATCAGCAGCTGTGTCCCAAATTACTGAAGCAGCCAATCACACCCTGCAACTTCCTGCAGCCCTACTACCCACTTCCTGTGTCCGGGGTGAGTATTACTATTAATATTATTATTATTATTATTATTAACTATTGTATATTGAAAGCTATTTTTGTTTGTTTATTTGTGTGTATATGTATGTGTGTTCAGAACAGCGAGGCCGTGCAGGAGAAGTTCAGTTTCCTGGTGGTGTCACGCTCGGAGCTGCGGGATTCTGAGGCGGTGCAGTGGAGCAGATTAATTTCTCCGGTCCACAGACGGCCGAGACACGTGCAGTGTCAGATCTGCTGCTCCGACGGGGAACTCAAACAGCTCGCCATTACCGCAAAGCATCATGGGAGGTACGGTATAGAGTGTGTATTACCACAGCGCTTGTGTGTGTGTGTGTTTAGTGATATTTAACTTAATTAACGATGTGTGTTTACAGAGACACGTACCGCTGCGCTCGGAGCAGTGAGTGGGGTGACAGACTGCCCGTCATCACCACCGAGAAACTCACACACACCGGTAAACCAGAGAAACTCACGGACTCTATACCGTCCTCTCAGTTCTGCTGAAAAACTCATGAGAACCTTATTGGTTCCTGATGGGTTCCTGATGGTCTGTAGTGGTAGTGATGGAAGGTTCTGGTGGTATTTAACAGGAACTAGTAAATCTCTAATGGAGAACATAAAGCCACAGGCCATTATGTGAGGGAAACCATTAGAGATTTACAGACTGTAATTTTCTGAAGTGCATCATGATCTACCCAGAATGCTTTGCTGCAGTAAACATGGTGGATGAAGTTGTATATAAACTTTAGCAATAAAAACCCTCAATATTTCAGAAATGTAGCGAGTTTGGATTTTATTACCACACGCACGTAATCTCACTTCTTCACTCTGTTAGCTAGTTAGCATGCTACTGTTGCAGGTGGCTAGCAGTTTAGTTAAGATGTTTATGCAGAAATAGGAGCAAAACACCAAATATTTCAAAAATAGAACATTGAGAATTTATGATATTTATGACTTTATTTGTACTTGACCGCTGATAGAAATTTAAATTTGATTTAGCAAGCTAACTAGTTAGCAGACTGCAAGCTAGCTGGGTAAAAAGCCAGCTAGTTATGCTGCTAGTTAGTTATAATGATAGCAACCTAATCTCATTCCAACTAAGTACATACATGTACATAATAGCTGACTTTGCTCTGCTCGTGAATTAGCATGCTAGCTCATTAGCTAACAAGCTATTCATCACTAAATCAGCTAGCAATTTAGCAATTCAGACAACAAAAAACATTCACAGTGGAGTTTGGATTATATTAAGGAAACTGTGTTTAGATCAGATTAGCGTTTGAGAATCTGCTGCAGTGCCGAGGTTAAATCTGGATACTGGAACTGAAATCCTGACTCCAGGGTTCTTTTCGGAACAACTCTCTGGCCCCGTGTCAGGATGACGGCCCGGTCTCGGCCCAGAGTGGCTCTCAGGAAGAACTCAGGAACTGGAAGTAGTGTGGGCCGTTTCAGGACTCGACCCAGCTCCTGTGTGAACTGGCAGTTGGTGTTTAGAGCTGGAGCGACTCCGTTAAACACCTCCGGCTGAGAGGAAGCGGGAATGCAGGTCGGATCCAGAGAGTGAGAGATAATTCCGGCTAAATCCGAGACGTGAATCCAAGGAAAGGGCTGATTTCCCGAACCCAAAGTTCCTCCTAAACCGAGCCAGAACGGAGTGAGCATCTGCTGTATCGCACCGCCACCTCGCCCCAGGACCACTCCTGAGAGAAACAAACCCAATTAAACAGGATATGAAGAAGGGACACAGAAGTGCATTACGGGAGACAGAAGTGCATTATGGGTCACCTGATCTGATGACGACTTGTCTGGTGTTTTTAGTGATGTTTTCAGGAAGTCGTCCTGCTTCCTCCCACTCCTTCACCAGCTGAGACCAAAGGTCAAAGGGCGTCCACTCACTGTCCTCTGTATAAGTAGTCTCTCCATTCGCTCTGTAACATGCTGAGAAACACACACACACCATTAGAACTGTAAACATTCTTTTCAACTCAATTAGCAGAAGACACAGACATTACAGCATGAGTGCATAAGTATTCACCCCCTGAATTAGTTCTGGTTCAGTTTCCATCAGCAGTGAGATGACGAGTAGAACGGAGTCGAGCTGTGTGTAATTAAAGTGTTCCTTTCCTGTTCCTGGAAGAACCCAGAGTGTGTTAGAGAACCTAAACACACAGCATCATGCAGAACAAGGAGCGATCAAAAAGTCCAGGAAAACGTTCTGGAAAACTATCCATCATGGGTTGGTCCTAAAAAAAAAAAAGTAAAAAAAAAAAACCAAACCCCATGCATCGCATAGAGCATTAGATCTGTTATTAACATTAGATCGGTTATTAAAATGTGACGTCACCACCACCACGCTTCTCAGTGGGGACGGTGTTCTCAGGGTGATGAGAACAGAATTGAACGTTGTGGTGCTTCATCAGAGCAGAGAAGCTTTTTCACATGTTTACTGCATCTGCAGACAGGATTCCAGATGTTTCACTGCTCTTCCATCATCCCAGTTGTGAGGAGTTTGACAGTAAGGGGGTGAATACTTATACAAACTACACATCCCACTGATCATCACACCGACAGCTGATCAGATAATATTACAATTTATATCAATACTATAATCAATACTGATCATCAGAGAGAGAGACATAGAGAGACACAGACAGACAGAGAGACACAGACAGACCAATGCCGGTGATTAGGATCCAGCAGTGAGGGGGGGTCGGGGTGGAGGTGATGGAGAGAGTTAAACTCCTGGTGGTTTTCAGTCGGCTGTTAAACACATCTGCTCTGTAGCTCTCACTCCACCTGCACACACACACACACACACACACACACACAGCATTTTTATAAACATTTATAGAAATTTTGGCAAAACTTTATTTAATAATAATAATAATAATAATAATAATAATAATAATCTCTGCTCCTCAGCTCTGTGATTCAATATGTGTGTACAGAGTGTGTTGTATTTGTGCGGTGTGTATTGTGTTTCATGTCTATATAGTGTGTGTTGCATGTAAAATGTGTGTTGTGTGCATTGTATGTGTGTACTGTTCTGTCTGTGTGTGTGCGCGCGTGTTCTGACCGTCTCAATGGGTTTAAGATGTTTTCTCCAGCGAGATTCACTACAGCGTCACACACAGGAAGACCAGCTGACTCCAGATCAGTCTGAAAAACCACACACACACACACACACACACACACACACATATACACACACAGAAAGTGAGAGGTTATAAAGTATTTCTAAACATCTTCAAACACAAAACCAAAAGTGGTCATGTTTATAAGGGAAGAAAGAAAGAAGGGAAGGACGGTGTGTGTGCGTGTGTCTCTATACAGGATTTCTCCTCTCTGTATAAATGTGTGTTAATAAAATGGTAAAGAAAGAAAAAGTGTTAATAAACATTAAATCTCACCCACGTGATCCGGCCTGGACCTGGCTGTCGCGATATAATGGTGACCTCATGACCTTTGACCTTTAGGAGTTTAGTGAGTTCACGGCCGACAAACCCTGACCCTCCTCCTGAGAGGAAACATAAAACAGTAAGGAAGTGTGTTTAATATCACTGGGTGGAGATGATGCTAATGCTAACTGTGCTCATTACACACTGATTTTCCCATAATAAAACCCGTTTTCCCATAATAAATCAGTTACTGAAAGAGAGTGAGTGATGAGTTCCACGGTGTAGAAAGAAGTTCTGAAACAAAACAGATTTAATAAAAATGTAGTTTGAAAATAAAGCAAGAGAACTGGATTATATCAGAGCAGAGCTGCGTCTCCATGGGTTTTGACCCGCCCAATATGGCAAACACAATGACAAATCGCAGACCAGCGGTGGTAGCTGTCGCCT
The DNA here is from genome assembly GCA_024331685.1 of Stegophilus panzeri. Taxonomy (NCBI): domain Eukaryota; kingdom Metazoa; phylum Chordata; class Actinopteri; order Siluriformes; family Trichomycteridae; genus Stegophilus; species Stegophilus panzeri. The sequence continues at coordinate 11,216,953 of JANDJT010000206.1, read as the reverse complement.
GAGCAGAAATGTGCGTAAAATTAACAGCCAATCATAGCGCAGATGAAACAGGCAGTAAAATGTGAACCAATCCAGGTGCAGGAACCGCAGGAGGCGAAAAACGCTCGCCAATCCTGGCGCGGGAGGCGGGATCTGCCGCAGTACGGGTGGGAAAAGTAAATAAGGTTTACGCAAACGTCTCTGAATTGTAGACCTGACCTCTGACGAAGTGTAAAGAATAAACTGCAGCCTGTATTGCGTTAATAAGCGCTCATAACACTGACCTGCAATCCTGTAACGGAAACAGAGCAGGACAATGTCGTGTTTAATGATGTTTACACTCCAATACCCCAGTCCGTGTTTTTATGAACTAAATCATTCAGAACATTTCTCATTCAGATTAACTCACCGATCAAAACCCGCATTTCTGCTGACAGAAGAGAAAATATCCCTGACTTTGGCTCCCTCAGCACATTTCACATACACAGAAGGTGTGCTTTAACTAAAATTGATCCTAGAGGGGATCCGTAGGCTTTATCACGTGACTTTAGACCGACGCGGCAGCCATGTTGGTCGGGGCAAAACATCTAGCAAAGGTGATGATGATGATGATGATTAAAAACATAAATTTATGCACGAATAAACGTAACACCCCCCCACACACACACACACAGTACCTAGACTGTGTAGAACGCTAAAAGGCTTCACTAGAGATTTAAAAATCAGTTCATTTACACACCGAAGTGGAAAATAAAGATGGCTGAAGTATTTTTTTTGTGTGTTTTATGTAGCCAGCAGATTAAAGACTTTATTTATGATTTGCTATGGCAATAGCATGCTCACTGAGCTGTTAGCTAGCTAGCTGTAAATATTTTGCTAATATCCACTACTGACAGAGCCATATTTAGATGCTAACACATGCTATGTTAGCAAACAGTTTTTAATGATAAAAATGCTTCATTTCAATCTCAGTAATGCAGACAGATAACCATGTGAATGATTTCAGCCAATAGGAAAGCATCTGTGAAGAATATAACAAAAACAAACCAGATTAATAACACCAAGAGATTAACAAGTCAACATGTATTCAGTCTTAAACACCAGGACATTTCCACTGCATTGATGGTGTCGCAGCATTAGACCCTCAGTCCGATCTGCACACGTCATAAAAAGAAACGTTTCACATTCTAATCTTAAACAGTTTCAAAATTATATATACACACACACACACACACACACATGCACAATAATCATTTCCATTTTGTCCTGAGCAGCAGAGTTTGTCCTGAGCAGCAGGATGTGTGTACCCATTCAGTGAAAAGGTGCGGCATCGCTAATGGTGGCGAGTTAGAACCTGTCGTTCCTCCACACTGAGCTCATTTCATTCTGACTGAGAGAAGAACTCACATCTACCGTTTATAAAAAATTTAAAAAAAAAAAAAAAAAAAAACTCCACTGAAATTCTCTACAAAAGAGAAGAGGAGAAGAATAAAGAACAAATAGAAGATTGATAAATGTTTGGAATAACAAATTCTGTAATAAATAAAATAGTTTTGTTCTGTAGAAATAACTGTTTTGTTTTGTATGTTATTATTGTTGTTATAATGTAGTGAAAAGGATCATTCTGGATTTGGATGATAATCAC
>JANDJT010000206.1:11198865-11209215 GCA_024331685.1 Stegophilus panzeri | reverse complement strand
CTGACTCAACACAACCCCCTCCTGACTCATCACAACCACTCCTGACTCATCACAACCACTCCTGACTCAACACAACCCCCTCCTGACTCATCACAACCACTCCTGACTCATCACAACCCCTCCAACCCCTCCTGACTCATCACAACCCCTCCTGACTCATCACAACTCATCACAACCCCTCCTGACTCATCACAACTCATCACAACCCCTCCTAACTCATCACAACCCCCTCCTGCTCCGCACAGTGTATATCAGGGTGCTGGGTGTCTCCCACTGATGCTCCATTTAAAAAAAAAAAAAAAACACTCATGAGAACCTTGTCCGTGTTCCTCACACCACAACCCACCGCTCACACACACACTCACACACCACAGCACACCTCTCACACACCACAACTCACCACTGATGCAGTTTTGCTCCATACTACAAGTGTGTTTTTATGATTGTACCTGCCTGCAATATATTTCTATTTACAAAAATATTTTAAAAATAATTTTTAAAGACAGCAACATTCAATATTCAATAAAGCAGTTCCTGAAGATGAATGAATAAAGGAGAGTAAAAATCACTCCTGTCAGTTGTGAGACTGATTGATGTGGGGTTCTAGAATGATGAGCTGATGTGTTAATTGTACAGGACCAAAATACATGGAACTATATGACTGAGGGTTTTTAACATGTCACATGTGGGGTCCAGATTAAGAATGAATTTTACATAATTGGCCTTTATCCTGTGTATATTATAATTTCCCAAACCATTCAGCTCTGTGTTGTGTGTGTGTGTGTGTGTGTGTGTGTGTGTGTGTGAAAGTGAGAAAGTGAGTGAGAAACAGATACAGAAAAAGAGATAAATCATAAATGAATAAAAGTGAGAATGTAAAAGATAGATAACAAGAGTAGGTCAGAGTTAGTAAGAAAGAGAGAGAGAACATGGGAGAGAGACAGATATTAAACAAAAGAGAGGGAGAGAGAGATGTTTTACAACAGTGTGAAAGAGTAAGTAGAACAATCGGGAAGAGAGAGGAAGAGGAATAGTCAGTGACAGATAAAGACAGACAGCAGGAGAGCGAGGGAGAGAGGAAAAACGAGAGTGACAAAGCAAGACGAAGTGACTGTGAAAGAATTAACGAATGAAAGAGAAATCATGGGAGAGAGAGATATAGATGGATAGATAGATATATATAGAGAGAGGGAGAGTGTTTATTTAAGTTGTTCGTCTGGCGTCTCAGACAGAGTGCAGACTACAGACTGTAATGAGAAACAGATCTGTCCAAGGGGAGGAGAGACGGAGGGAGAGATGTAGGGAGGGATGTAGGGAGGGATGGATGGAGGGATAGAGGGAGGGAGAGATGTAGAGGGGGAATAGATACGGCCAAAGAGGGAGAAGTATGAGGACACCATAGGAGAGGACTCTGTCTTTGTCTTCATATCTGTAACATTATATAGGTGTGTATGTGTGTGTGTGTGTGTGTGTGTGTGTGTGTGTGTGTAATAGATATAATGTATATAATAGATATAAAGCTGTATAATCCGTAATCTATAATGTAGACTGTAGATATGAAGTGCAGAGAAACACTCCTCATCATAACTCACCACACATGTGCAGTTTATTCCGTTTTTAACTTCTTCAGCCAATCAGAAGCGAGAATGGTAGAAAGGGGCGGGATGAGAAGCTGGGGCGGGGATGGTGAAGGGTTTGATTGACACTAAAAGCCTCCAATGAGAGAAGAGAGCAGCGGAGCGAAAGAAAAACGGGAATCCACCCAGAGACAATTAGAGAAGAAAGCGGATAAAAGTTTGGAGTGTGTGAAAGTGCAGGCTGTGGATGCGGATGTGTGCGGAATTACAAGTTATTTTACTCCTTAAACATGCAGAACCGCCGATAGAAGAAGTTTTAATAGTGACTTTGGACTCAGGGAGAGAGAAAAAGTCTGCTAGACTCGGATTAAGATTTTCGGATAAAAGCTTTAAGGAGGTTATGTAAAGGAAATAACAGTGCACGAGGAGATGAGAAGAGAAGAGGAGATGTGATGATGATCCAGACTTGAAGGTTCTGACCAGAACATCCGGGAACTTTGGATGTTTAGGAGCATAAACATTTAATAAAGTTGTGTTTTAAAGACATTACAGTGGATTAAAGTTGAGAAAAGTGCTGATTTGGAGTGAGGATGAGCTCTGGGTGGGAGGAAGGAGAGCTGGACTTCAAACTGATCTTCGAAGAGGAGCAACAGCACCAGGACAGCACGGGTCTGTCATTTAATAATAATGATATTAATAATAATAATGAATCAACACCATTTTCACTATTAGAGGTCAGTATATCAAAGGTCAAATTGTAAAGACACTCGTAAATACTCGTCAATAAGTGCAGTGATAATAATATCACAACAAATGACCACAAAACTATAAAATGTACTATAAAACTACAATATTTATTTAAAATGGTTAATTTTTTCTCATCTTTACCATATTCATGTAGCAATCTTTTTATTAATTAAATTTGAATGCGTGAAACTGACTGTAATGAATCCAGTGACGTGAGAAAGAACTGCACAGAGAAGAGTTTTCATTATTTACACCACAATGCTGCTGCTGCGCTCTGATTGGTCAGAAGGTGTTGATTAATTCTCTATAACAGCAGCTCTGACAGTAGCGCAGGTTTATATTAATGTGTTATCGTTTCTATAGTAACAGCGCATTCACAGGGACGTGTACAGCGAACGCTCCACAGAAATGGATTCAAAACGTGTGAAATCACTGATACGGTGAAGTTTACTGTAGTTTATGTAACGTGTAAGGAAGGAGTCTCCAGTGTCAGCGCTGTGTAACAGTCAGAAGTAAAGCTGGAACTTTAAGTTTTTCAACATCTTCAGGACAGAGGAGTTTACTGACGTTCCACAACATTAAATGTAACTATAAACGGATAAAATAAACGAATAAAAAGTACGACATGATGTTCTTCAATAAATAAAAAAGCTGTAATTGCGTTTGAGCTGTGTGGTGTAAGAGGAATAAAACACTTGGGGTCGTGCTAATTAACTTCAGGTGGTAACAGTAACTCCACTTCATCACTAACACACACAACTTTAACTTTAACACACACACACACACACACAGTGCTTATTACTTACTTTTAGTGTTATTATAAGCTGTGTAATACTGACATGTGACTGTACTTGTGCTGATATTTATTCACACCACATACATTCACACATGTTAGTGAGAATCACAGCATTTACACAATCCAACATGCACACACACACACGCACACACACACACACACACACACACACACACACACACACATACACACAAGGAGAAATAATTTTAGTTCCTCTGAACATTATTGAACTTTAAGCTAGATTCAAGAACTGGTCAATTTAAGTTATGTGAAGGAGAACGCAACGCACAACTGTGTTGCTAGGCAACTGGTGAATTTTTGTGACAAGCATAAGCTGGCTAATGAATGAGGCTAGTGATTTTCTGGCTAGCAAATAGCGATTAAGTATTTATTACAGACGGTGTTAACAAAAACACAGTGAGAGGGGAAACGACACAGAACCATCCGGTTCATCAGCGTTTACCTCAGAAGTGCTGATAAATGACTGAGAAAACACTACAATAACACTGTAATTACACTTAGCATCAACTGGTAGCACAGCTAACATGGTTCTGAAAACATTTTTGTCCAAATAACAACAATGTGATGTTTTGGTTCATATTGTGAAGCACTTTCTGATTTTTGATGTGAATGTCAATTTGTTTAACCTAATCTGATCTAATCAGATCTGATCTAATCTAATCTGTTCAGATAACGTCACTGCTAACATTTCCTTTCTCTTCTTTGGTTTGACATTGTGTATATTACAATGCCGGATTTAATTATACAATATAATAGTTCAGTAACATTTGCTAAGCTTGTTACCATCTTAAACACAACACTACCCCAGCATTAGCGTAATTTAGTAGCTTAGTAACCTCTCCAGAGGTCTGTATTTAATGATAAGCAGCTAGCTCTACATTAAATTTTATTCACTTATTGCAAACTACTTTATGTGACATTGCCACAGTAGTTTAGCTAATATTAGCTAGCTTGCTATTTGCCGTTACTATAAAATCCTACTCACTAGCTAGCTAATGTCCTAATAGAACAGAACCTGGAGGTTAGCCTAGCATATAAATGTGTGTGTGTGTGTGTGAGAGAGAGAGAGAGACACAGAGAGAGACACACACAGAGAGACAGACACAGAGAGAGAAAGACAGACAGAGAGAGAGGCACACACAGACAGATAGAGAGACACAAACAGAGAGAGAGTGAGGGAGAGACACAGACAGAGAGAGAGACAGACAGAGAGAGAGACACACACACACAGACAGAGAGAGAGAGAGTGAGAGAGAGACACTGAGAGAGAAAGAGAGACACAGAGAGAGAGACAGACAGACAGAGAGAGAGAGAGGAGGGTATGGAACAATGTGGTTTTAATCAGTTGTGCGTGTGAATAGTGTTAACTGTTGCCATCTGGACCCAGCCCTGCATTTCTGTTTACTGAACACACACACACACACACACACATCCCTCCATCCTCCCCTCTTTTTTTCTTTTTTCATGGCACATACTCCTCTTTCTCTCCCTCCATCCGTTGAGGAATGAAGCTACGCTAACTGACTCCAGCTTTAACCCTTGTTTACGTTCACTAGTCTGAGTGCACTACTGAGAATCATCACTGATCCAACTTCTCCTCAGCTGATCCTTATTATTCAAGAATCCGTCGATTTAAACGGAGACAGATACGCTTCTTAGAAATCCTTTTATGAAACTAAATATCTCATTTGCTTCTATTTTTTTCCAAATTGTTGCCACACAATTTTTCATTCACATGCTAACACATGTATGCTAACACATGTATGCTAACACACATAATCTCTTAAAGGAACAGCATGACCAGAAAATCTTCCTTAATGAATAAAACCTGAAGTGAATTCACATGTAATATTTTAATGAGTAATTATCAGTAATGATCTCTAATATAATCACTTCCTGTATTATCCAGTCTCAGACAGCCAACTGACCTCCACACTCAGCCAGTCAATGGGAATCCTTCCTTCCCCTCCACCATCCAATCACAGGGCTGGCATGCATTCCCCGCCCCCCAGACGTGCGCTGGTGAGAGAGTTCAGTGGGACATACGAGAGTCTCCCGGCGCGGTCTGTCCAGGTGAGGCAAGAACAATAAATGTACATTATAATGAATGTAGAAAAGCATAACGTTAGCTAGATTTGTAGAGAACTAATCTCCTACACTAAGCACTGATTAGCGTCTCTCTGTCTCAGGTCTCAGAGTCTCGTGTTTTGGAGTGTCCCAGTATTCAGATCACCACCATCTCCCCTGATGATGATTTTACCCCAGAAGGAGGAACTTACTGGGACAGAGACCGTCTCTACCTGCCCCTCCTCGACCCCTACTGTTACAGGGACAGCAGTATGGGGGCGGGGTCTCTGAGCCCCAGTCCTGCCTCCAGCCCATCTTCTCGTGGTTGGCTAAGCCCTGCGTCGAGCTGCGATTCTCTCCTGGTGGAAGACGAGGAGCTAAGTGAAGCCACCACCCACTTCTGCCTGTCGCCATCATCCCGACCCACCTCACCTGGGGGTAAGAAACGGAGAAACTCCCCCCTTCCCTCGCCAAGCCACTCCCGCAGGGGAAGTTACTCTGAAGACCATGTCCAGTTCTTGGACACAGGAGACTCCGCCCCCCAATCTCAGGGCCAGATTGAGCTCAGTATCCCTCAGAAGACCAGGAAGACCTCACTGGAGCAGGTCAGATTGTTTTACTAAAGTATCACCATGGTTAGGATGGGATTTTATAACAAATACCAGGGATAAAATCAAAAGAGTCATTAATATGAACACTGCTAAGTGGTGAACTGGGAAGCTGAACACACAATTTAGTGTAAAGTTGAAAGTACTGTTGCTAGGCAACTGGGTGCTGTGAACACTGAGCGTTAGCTAGGTTGTAAGATAGCAGTTAGCGGTGTTTTATACAGACAGTGTAAAGACATAGTGAGAGTGGAAACGAGTAGGTTCATGTGGAACCCTATAAACGACGTAAACACACGGACGTAGCATCGTGTTTATTCAGTATCAGGGGCTTTGTGGTAGTTGTTAGCAAATTACAATCTGACAGACCGAAAAAATTCCCACAGATGTCTCGAATCGACTGACTGAACGGTACGACAAAATTTTTTCCGTCACTTGGTTCGAGACAGCTGTGGGAGGTTTTTTTTTGTCGTAGCATTTTGTCTGTAAGAACCAGACTACACCAAACTAAGGAACGTACATTTATTTTCATTGCCTCATAGTTTAACCAATCACAGCTGTTCCTGCCCCCTGGTTTGTTCTGATTGGTCACTGTTAGAAAGTTAAGCACGTTCCAGCAGCACCCTCTAGTGTCCGTCTTCGTGTTGTACTTTATAAACACAGGTCTCCTCCCGAGACGTGGAACTGGAGCAGATTCCTGCCCCAAATACCCCCTGCCCCCCCTCAGACATGGGGCAACTCAGGAGGGAGCCTCCCACGCTGGGGATGGACTACCTCTCTGTACCCAACACCCTCGGCTGGGGAAGAACCCGTGCCAGCGCCCACAGCCCCATCTTCAGGTTGGAGACACACCCACACACACTTTCACTTTAAACACACACACACACACACACACACACACAGATGCCTGTTTCAAATCAGTTTAGTGCAATTCTTTGTTTTTCCACATGTTTGTAACACACCCACAGGGACTAATGATGGTCTTTATGCCCCTATGCAGTGAAAAAGGCATGTGGATTGGGACACGCCCACAAAAACTGATTACATCATTGTTATTGGTCTTTGTTGTGGTTATTATTGCAGGTCTAACGCATTGCCGCCGCTCGATTGGCCATTGCCGTGTCAGTTTGATCAGTACGAGTTGCGGATCGAGGTTCAGCCGCGTCCTCATCATCGCGCTCATTACGAGACAGAAGGAAGTCGAGGAGCCGTGAAGGCATCACCAGGAGGACATCCTGTAGTGAAGGTCACAGTTATTATTATTATTATTATTATTATTATTATTATTATTATTAATGTTTCACACTCCATCAGTCACACAGCGATTTACCACAAACCTTTAATTTTACCACAAATTTTGCATCAGGATAACTAAAGCTAGCATCTCAGCTAACATGGAACACATTAGTAATGCTAACGTGAAAGCTTGTAGACAGCAATTAGCATCAAGCAAATGAGAAAATGCTAAAAGGTTTTGTGATCTCTCTCTTTTTTTTTTTTTTTTAGCTTTTTACAGTGAGGAATTGTCTTAATCAAAGAGACAAATATACATTAAATCATTTTACATTTAAATTTAGTTAAACTGCCACCAGTTAGCAAAGATAGCTAGCTAGCATAACTACCAAATAATTAAAGCTTATCAGCATCATGCTAACTTACAGCTAAGTTACTCACCACAAACGCTGACATTAAGTTACACACAATTATCTACTGAACTAAAGAAAATTCAGTGATATAGCTTAAACGTTAGCAGCAGTGCTACGATGCTAAACCTATTAGCATTAGTGTAGCTTTTACTCTCACAGGCTCCTGATATTAGTTTTTACCAAAACTTTACACAAATAGCTGAGTAGCAGATTAGCACATTAAATTAACAGTGATAAATTTGTGTTTAAATAAATACATTTCTGATAATGTTCCTGCTCCATATTTTATTTGATGTATTTATTATTTTTAATTAAATTCCTAATATGGCTAACTTGTCTAAAAACATCTCTTATCCACACAGTGAGTGATAAATAAAGAACCAGTTAGCATACTCATACATGTATGATGCTAACTCCTGAATGCTAGCGTAGTTAATAACTAACATAGCTAATAAGTAATGTAGCTAATAACTAGCGTAACTAATAACTAGCATAGCTAATTAATAGGCTGATGGAAGTTTATGAGCGTCGGTTGGTGTTTGTTTATTTATTTATTTCTCTTTTCCAGCTGGTGGGATATGCGGAGCGTCAGCCGCTGTCCTTACAGGTTTTTGTAGGAACCGCAGACGACAGATCAATTCGCCCACATCCGTTTTATCAAATACACAGGTACTCAAATTATCATGATTTTTATGTATTTATATTTGAAAAAGAGTTAAATATTTAATATTTAAACATTACTTGCATTAGCATGATGCTAATTTGTGGTTCCAGTACTCATCAGCTACATTAGCCTTGTAATTTTCCTTTAAATTAGCTAATGACACCGAAAGTGTGTGTGTGTGTGTGTGTGTGTGTGTGTGTTTGTGTGTTTCCAGGGTGACGGGGAAGATGGTTGGCACAGCGAGTCAGGAGAGCATGCAGACTGGAACTAAACTACTGGAGATCCCATTAAACCCCGAGACCAACATGACAGCACTGTGAGAACCTAACCTGTGTGTGTGTGTGTATGTGTGTGTGTGTGTGTGTGTGTGTGTGTGTGTTTAATCTCTCGGTTCTCCGCAGTATCGACTGTGCGGGGATCCTGAAGTTGAGGAACTCGGATATCGAGCTGAGGAAAGGGGAGACGGACGTCGGGAGGAAGAATACTCGCGTGCGATTGGTCTTCAGAACTCACCTGCCTTTAGCTCCACCCCTTGGTCCACCTGGACGAGTGTTAGCGTTGCAGGTGGCCTCTCAGCCAATCGAGTGCTGTAAGTACAGCTAATTAGCATGCTCTGTTGTTTAGCTAGCTACGTACTGATTTCTGTACCTCAGTAACGTGGTAACGTTTTATCACTGTGTACGATATTATCACAATATTTATATATTTATATATATTTGTCAACACTTTACACGAATGTGTTTATTTAATAAAAACATAGTTTACAAACAGACTTAGCTTATGTAGAAAAATATAGCTAATATAGCTAGCAATCTAGTTAAGAAATTTTTTATAAACAAAATTATAAATGTATATAATTATGAATATTAAATATATATTAATAAAAACTTTGTTAAACAGTTGTTATTATAATAATCATCATGATTTTTGTTATAGTTATGGTTGTTACTGTGGATCAGGTTGTTATGGGTGATGTAACTCTTCCCATTCCTGTGTGCAGCTCAGCGCTCAGCTCAGGAGTTACCCATCATTGAGTCCATCAGCGTCACTTCCTGTTTGGTGGAGGGAGGGGCGGAGCTTCTGGTGAACGGCAGCAACTTCCTGCCCACATCCAGAGTGTTGTTCATGGAGAGAGGGTCAGGTGAATATGTTTATCTTTCAGATTTATCACGTTTATCACATGTGTATCACTTGTTCATCACAGGGTTTACGTGTGTTTATCATGTGTTTATCACATGTGTATCACACATTCATCAGAGGGTTTACACATGTTTGTCACGTGTTTGTCACGTGTTATCACATGTTTACCACATCTGCGCATTAGCCCAGGTGTAGCTCAGGTGTAGTCTCTCAGCTGAGATGTGCGTTTACTGGAGCTACGAGGCTAATGTAGATAGCAGGTAATAGATGGTTATGGACTCCAGTTTAGCACTGTACACTAAATCTGCTCCAGTGCAAAACTCTGTGTGTGTGTGTGTGTGTGTGTATGATGTAGATGGTAAACTGCAGTGGGAAGAGGAGGCTCATGTGGATCGTGACAAAAGCTCTGAGGTAACACACACATTTATTTTGTGTTGTTGGTTGTGTTTCTCTTTGTGTAAATATTGTGTGTGTGTTTGTGTAATATGTATTTATTGTGTGTTGTACTTTATATGTATACAGTATTTTGTATGTCTTTGTTTTGTGTGTATAGATCTGTGTGTATTAATATTGTCTGTTCATTTTGTGTGTGTGTGTGTGTGTGTGTGTGTGTGTGTGTTAGAATGTGTTGTGTGTACGCGTGCCAGCCTACAGCGATGTGTGTGTGAGTCAGCCGGTGTGTGTGTGCCTGTATGTGTCCAACGGCAAGCGCAAACGGAGCAGCACACACTGCTTTAAATACCTGCCCAGTGAGTGTTTTACACACACACACACACACACACACAAACACATATACACACACAATTCAATTCAGTTTTATTTGTATAGTGCTTTTTACAATGGTCATTGTCTCCAAGCAGCTTTACAGAAACATATAAACACGGGATACAGATTTTGTGAATTTATCCCAATTGAGCAAGCCGGTGGCAATGGTGGCAAGGAAAAACTCCCTGAGATGATACACACACACACACACACACACACACACTGCTTTAAATACCTGCCCAGTGAGTGTTTTACACACACACACAGACACACACACACTGCTTTAAATACCTGCCTGGTGAGTGCTACTCTCTCTCTCTCT
>JANDJT010000206.1:11191365-11193865 GCA_024331685.1 Stegophilus panzeri | reverse complement strand
AAGGTAATGGGGAAGTTTTTCCAGGAGACAGGAGCGCGAGACTGCAGGCCACAGATCTCCACCAGGAGGATCAGTAGTGTCCCAGCAAAGCTGAAGCTCCAGCAGAACACACACCAGTCTCCGGTACCGTGCCCCAGCTGTGCACCGTACAGTGCTACGCTAAACGCCACACATGCAAACACCATAGCCGCTACCCGCGACCACATCAGCGGGGAGGAGCGGAACACCACCGGCATGATGGGAAGGTCTCAGACACGCCTGATCTCTGCTGCTGGGTTGTTGGGAAGGAGGATGTCTGAGGACAGAAGAGAAAGCATGATGTTATAAAAACAGAGATATGAAAAAATGACCATGTCCCAAATTGCACGCTGTTAATGATAGTCTCTCCTCACCCTGTGTCGTGTCAGTCCCTGTAGTTCCCTAGTCCATTAGTCCTATAGTTCCCTAGTCCATTAGTCCCTTAGTCCTGTAGTTCTCTAGTCTATTAGTCTTATAGTTCTCTATTCCGTTATTCTCTTAGTCCTGTAGTTCCCTATTTCATTAGTCCCTTAGTCCTGTAGTTCCCTAATCCAGTATTCTCTTAGTCCTGCAGTTCCCTAGTTCATTAGTCCTGCAGTTCCCTTAGTTTCTCAGCCCGTTAGTCCATAATTCTATTTAGTTCCATAGTTGCATAGTGCTTTAACCCATAGTTCCCTCTTAGTAGTTTTGTAGTTGTGAGATTCCTTAGAGCTTTGTAATGTAGATTTTTCTCTCTGTTTGTTCTAGGTGGTTTTCCTGGAACACTATTGGATTAGACATATTAAACACACTTTGAGTACACACATGAGTCCTGTAGCTCTTCCTGCACCCACATATTACAACTGTTCCCCAAACAGCCAATACCTAAAGATGTGTACTATTTTTACATGTTATTTAGTATAGTATGGTGTAGTTAGGGTTAGGGTTAGGGTTATGCGCCCCACACTTTTTCCAGCAGGATAGAGAGACATAAACACTCACACAGCTGTGCTGCTTACATAACACCAACAAACATGCTAACAAATGCTAAAAAAAATGCTAACAAATTCCCCTGACATAATGACAGAAATCCCACAGCGCACTGCAGGAGGTTAGTGTCAGAAGGCTAGTATATATATGTATATATGTGTGTGTGTGTGTGTGTGTGTGTGTTTAAGTAGCGTGTCATGTGGCGTATATGGTGTAGGGGTGTAAACAGGCACGGCTGTTCTCAGGCTTCTGGTTCTAAACTGTGTTTTAAGCCGTCTTGAACGCAGCCAGTGACTAATCTACTCCAAGCACTTAGACAAGACCTTTCTCCAACCCCATGCGCCGTCCTGTGGGAGGACAGAGGGACAATCAGAGCATTCATCTCTCCTGCACACACACACACACACACACACACACACACACACACACACAGGGATAATCAGCGCAGACATGCCGGGTTCAGCTGCACATCACATCAATCTCTCACACCACACTAATGGAGAGAGAGAGAGACAGAAAAGGAAAGAGAAGGAAAGAGAAAAGGAGAGACAGAAAGAGAGACAGAAAAACATATCATGTACACTTTATATGTATCATGTTATAGTGCTTTTGGCTGCAAAATAATGTAATGTTGTAATGCTAATAAAGCTAGCATAAAAGTGAGGGAGAGACAGAGTTAAAGAATGTAAGTCTCCAGATATGGACAGGGAGAGGGGGAATTCTTCTACATGAAACTCTAAACACAAGCAGAAATAACTACACCATGACTCACTGCTCCATCCCTCCCTCTCTCTCCCTCTCTCTCTCACAGTTACTGATGATCTCTCGCCCAACTGTGGCTCAGAGTTTCCAGTTTACTAATGAGTTCCAGATGCTGAGGATCCCCACAAACGGGGAGAGAGAGAGAGAGAGAGAGAGAGAGAGAGAGAGAGAGAGAGAGAGAGAAACGGGTGCACTGGGGGAGGTGGTTGGGGTGAATTATGGATGAATAAATGGAGGCCCTGGAACATGTTTTTTAGGAAAAGACTGGTGATTGGTCAGGATATGCTTGTGTGTGTGTGTGTGTGTGTGTGTGTGTGTGTGTGTGTAGGGGGTGCCAAGATTTCCAGCCTCACCCATGAGAGAGATAGACAGAAAAAAGTGAAACAGGGTGAGAGAGTGCCTCATGTTTTTCATTTTGGAATCCATTTACTTATTTCTGAGTCTGGTTCCTCTCAAGGTTTCTTCCTCATTTCATCTCAGGGAGTTTTTTCTTCATCACCGTCACCTCTGGCTGCTCATTAGGATAAATCCACACACTTAACATCTGTATCCTGTGTTTATATACTGTATGTCTGTAAAGCTGCTTTGAGACAATGTCCACTGTAAAAAGCGCAAAACAAATAAAACTGAACTGAATATTTCAGTCCTGCTCTCCTTCTCTCTCTCTCTACCTTTCTCTCTCACTCTCTCTCTCACTCTCTCTTTCTCTCTCTCTTTCTCACTCGCTATCCATCTGTCAAATTTAGGAGGG
>JANDJT010000206.1:11172049-11183019 GCA_024331685.1 Stegophilus panzeri | reverse complement strand
TCTTTATGTGTAGAGAAGCAGTGAGGAATCAGCTCAGGTGCACAGTGAACTGTGACATAATTACTGTGTGGAACACCAACAGGGCCTTAAACAGAGCTATGCACCAATTTACCTGTTTTTACATTCTCCTAACTGTAGCTAAGCGATAGCTAGCAAGAGTGCTTAATTACTTTCTAACTAGCCAGCGCCAGTTCATGCAAACAAGGATTCCGGTAGTCTTATTTCAGATAGTGTTGCTGAATAATGTGAAAAAACTTCAGACATCAACCAATGGACAACAAGCTGTTTTCATTATAACTAACTAACCTCTGTTTTCCTCTCGCATCAGTTAATGTTAAATACTCCAGAAAATCACTTTTACATGTCTGTGTTAGTAACTTTACTTTTTGAGGTCCTTATTTGAATAATAAAAGTAAGAATAAAAATATTAATGGGACAATTCATCCAAAATCTAAAATGTAACCTGAGCACGTTTGAACCCAAAGTCCAGTACATTTGATTAGTGTGATCGTTACACCATTCCCAGACTCGCTTGAAGAGGAGGTGGCTCGGGCATGGTTCGGTTGGACTCGGGCAGGGTATGGATCTAGCGTGATCGCTAACCGTGACCGAGCACAAAACTCAAAACATGAATGCGGTCAATGATGCGACTGTCAGCTGCCTCTGTAAAAATCTTAAGTGATAGATCTGTTGGGCATGCGAGAGTGCCGTGCGTCCCCGTGCCCCAAACCGCTCCAAATAATCAAAAATAATAATAAACTTTATTTTATATAGCGCCTTTAAAAATAGCTTCTCAAGAAGCTTTACATTTAAAAAAAATATTTATAGATACAAATAAGCATCAATCAAAAAAAAAAGAAAAAAAAAAGTTACGATAGTAATGTTACGATGACGGACTTCATCGCGCTGTGTGAGAGCGCTTTTCTTCCAGTTTTCCGATTATTCAAAGCCTTTTCAAAACATGAAAGTAAAACGAAGAAATAGATAAGTGCATGAGCCTTGATGACGCTGACGGATGATGCTGGAGGATGTTCATGGTGTAATACACGCCATGACTCGGTCTGCTGTAGAACTCAGCTGAGAGTTTAACAGGATCTTGTGTACAGCGTGGGAAGGTTTCATGGAGCGATTTCGTTGTGTTTTGAGCCGCATGGCCTTCCACAGGGCGGGGATGGCTGAGTAGTGAAGACGCTCGGAAGTGAGAGGGCCGTGTAGAGCTCAGAGTTTAGTGTTGAGGATTTAAACCCGCGGCTTATTGTTTACAGAAAGTGTTATTTCCTGTCGCGGATGTGTTTTTAATCATTACACCTCGCGCTTTGATTTTGTTGACAGTGCAGGTGAGCTGCTGTTCTCGGGTTTTAGGTTATCCAGTGGTTTTAACCCTTCACATGGCTGTGTGTCCTGACGGAATAACACACTTCACACATTAAAGCAGGTGAGAGTCTGAGGAGAAACCGGAAGTGTGCGTGTTATTGTTATTTCCGAGCTGCTCAGGTGTGCTAATGATCTACTGTTATTACTTATTACACCTGTTCAGGAGTTACACAGCTTCAAATGCAAATATTATTCGTTTTGCTTTCATAATTCACATTTTATTTATTTACTTACTCATTTACATATGTATTTATTGACTGATTGAATAAGTATCATTAGTTTTTTAAGCGCGAGAGATTTTCCAGGTAGGCACTTCCTAGTTGAACCAGAACATGCATGAACATGCACTCTTTTTCCCCCCTCTTCTTTTTTTGCATTCCCTCTCTCACCTCACACCCTCCACTCCCTTTCTCTCTCTCTCTCTCACACACACACACACACACACACACACACACCTCTGCTCTGATCTCTCTGTAGGTTCTGTGTGACATGTGGTGTATTCTCGAGTGTCATGATGAGCGTTCCAGAGAGCAAAAACACCACAGACGTGTCCTACGTGCTGACAATTCACGTGAGTCCGTCCCTCAGCACACGTCCGTCCTGCACAGTCAGGGTGCGAAACGGCACCACGGCGGCCCTTGTGGTGCAGAGAATCGCTGAGCTGCTCGAGCTTGACTCATCCCAGCCGTACGAGCTGATGGAGGTGAGGAAACACGCAGGGGACAAACACGTCCTCCGGACGGACGACTGTCCTGTGGACCGCCTGCTGCTTTGGCCGCAGGGACACGAGGAAAGTCAGGGTTATTATTTCATTTTCCAGCAGGGCAAACAGGACACATCAGGGCAGTACCGCACCGTGCAGGACTTTCTCACACCCCGGCATGAAGACGTGAAGGATCTGTGCAGCCTCGCTGTGCTTAACGAGGACAGTATTCTAGAAACGCTACGTTGTCGGTTCTACAGGAACCAAATCTACACATACGCCAGTAATATCCTCATCACCGTCAACCCCTTCAAGTTCCTCCCCATCTACAACCCCAAATATCTGCAAAGGTACGAGAACTGCATTCTGGGAAAAGAAGATCCTCACATCTTTGCTATAGCGGATGCTGCGTTCCATGCCATGCTGAACAAACGGACCAATCAATGCATCGTCATCTCCGGAGAAAGTGGCTCGGGGAAAACGCAGAGCACCAACTTCCTCATCCACTGTCTGACCACGCTCAGCCGGAAGGGCTGCACCAGCGGCGTGGAGAGGACCATCTTAGGAGCTGGACCAGTACTCGAGGTACTGTAACACACCCTCGTCCACTTTACCTTGGGTTAGCGTTCATTACTGCTATAGTTCATTATATGAGCATTAACTCATTTGCTGCAGGTTTCCTGTTATTACATGGAGGATGCAGTCTTGAGCAGTAAAATATTTACAGATTGGACTTTATTCCTTTGACTCCATTCCTTTGATTCCATTCTTACACCATGGCCATTGGAGCTGCGATCTTTTACAATGCTAGTGAATTAGCATATCAAATCCTTATCACACTAGATGTTTGGTTGTTAGGGGAGTCGGTTGTTGGGTTGTTCAGTAGCCTGTTGGTCAGGTCAGGTCAGGTGTTGTTGGGTTGTTCAGTATCCTGTTGGTCAGGTCAGGTCAGGTGGTGTTGGGTTGTTCAGTAGCCTGTGGGTCATTTGTTGGTGGGTCACGTCAGTCCGTCACGTCATTAAGAGAGAGAGTAAAGTTGATAGGGGAACTCCGTGAGGAAGTAAAGTTTCAGAGAAATTATTAGGGGACATATTCAAGGGAGCATACTCATTAGTGGAAGTGATTAAGGAAGTACAGGGTTTCCTACAGATGTGGTCCAGATGAAGACCAGATGTGATGACAAGTGATAGAAATGGGTTGTTTGGAAAAACTGATGTTGTAGTGAGGGTGTGTTTCCTCTCCAGGGCGTTTGTCCAGGACAGCGCGTGATTGGCTGATGATGATGATGACATCATCTTGTCATTCCTCTTTTGAAATTGATGAAGGCCTGAATATTTGTCATTTAATACAAACTCATTTTTATTGGAAACAGAAAGCAGTGCATGTGATCACATGACCAAGAGATTTTCTTCTCACACTTCCTCGTGTTATAAAAAGAAACAGCGACGTGTGTGTGTGTGTGTGTGTGTGTGTGTGTGTGTATGTATGTGTGTGGGTGTGTGTGAGTGCATATGTATGTGTGTGTTAGATGCCTTGAGGGAAGTCTTGAACATGATATTCTGTCCTATTCGGTTCATTTTTATATACAGCACTATGTTTATTTTTCAAATCTCCAGTCAGTGTTATTTTTATTTGAGTGATGGTGCTCAGGTCGGGCAGTTTGTGGGTCAGTTGTCGCTTGTTGAGTTAGTTTTTCGGTCAGTGAGTTATTTTGGTGGTGTGGTGGGCTTCTTGGTCAGTGGGACAGTTATTTCAGTTATTTGGTGGGTTGTTTGTCAGTGGATTGGTTGGAGAGTGTGTAGATTGGATGTTGAGTCTGTTGTCAGTTGGTTGTTGAACTGGTGGGAGGGAAGATCAGTTATGGAGTTGGTCACCTGGTCAGTTAGCAGTTTGGTCGGTTGTGGAGCTGCTTTGTGAGCTAATTCTTGGGTTAGTTGGTGGGATATGAGTTATTCAGTTTAGTCAGTGGGTTACTTGTTGAATTGTTTGGAAAATGTTTTTTATTCTATTCTATTGTATTTTATTTGTTCTATTGTTAAGATTGTTTATAGTTTAGAGTAAATGAGAAGATGATGGTGATTAGTGAGATTAAGGTTAGTGGGAAACTCTTTGTGGTGTTCAGCACTTAACACTGAGGTGTGTTCTTCATGTCGTTCCCTCTGAGGGTTAAATAAGAAATCCAGTCATGTAATTCACCCGAACTCGTTTAACCAGTTCAGCACTACAATCACTGTGAACATCTCACAAAGTGTGTGTGTGTGTGAGAGAGTGTGAGAGAGTGTGAGAGAGTGTGAGAGAGTGTGTGAGAGTAACCACAGAATGAATATTGATGGGCATTAATGTGTGCTTGGGTCAGAAGTGTAGCTCAGTTCAGCTTTACGGATTTATAATTAATCATCGTTTCCTCAGTTTTCCTCTTTGACTCTGTAGAGGAGGAGAGGAAGTATTTTCATCGTGAAACTAACACAGGAAGTAGTGTTGAGCAGCAACGTGTCCCATCACTGCTGGCCATGTCTGTGGATTTGACCACAACACAGCTGTAATGTTTAGATTCTGTACTTTATTTTAATGAATCATTACTGAAGTGAACAGAAGACGGATCTAAATGATGTGTAACAGAAGCCCTGACTGCTTGACCTTTGACCCCTTTTCCATCCACATCACTGTCGATCCCTCTGAAAGATCACGAGGCCGCTGGAAGTCACAATAATGGATTTAATTAGCGCTGAATTATTCTGACTGTATTATCATTTGTTGCATGTTGTTTGAAAGAAGGCACGGCGCATCCGTCATGTGTTTTCAGATGGTCGGTTATTGC
This sequence comes from Stegophilus panzeri, assembly GCA_024331685.1. NCBI lineage: Eukaryota > Metazoa > Chordata > Actinopteri > Siluriformes > Trichomycteridae > Stegophilus > Stegophilus panzeri. Next base: position 11,178,124 of record JANDJT010000206.1, on the reverse strand, counting down.
AGTAGCTAGCAGTGTAACCATCGCAACCAGAAAAAAAACTCAAGCCTAGACATGGATCAGCAACCAGTGTGTTATAGTCTGGGTGACGTGACGTGACGTGACGTGACGTGAGGGAGCGTGACTGCAGAGTGAAGATCAGCTCTGCTCGACTTTATTACATCATCTAGCTGCTCACACATCTCCACCCAGCTCCACCTCCTGTCACCTGCTCCAGTATTCCAGTCAGCTCACAGCTTACACGAATAACACAACGCTTTCCGATATTTTCTCTCACACTCACACACACTCTCACTCTCTCACACTCACACACACTCTCACTCTCTCTTACACACACACACTCTCACTCTTACACACTCTCACTCTTACACACTCTCACTCTCACACACACTCACACACACTCTCACTCTCACACACACACACACACTCACGAACACTCTCACTCTCTCACACACACACTCACACACACTCTCACACACACTCACACACACACTCTCACACTCACACACACTCACACACTCTCACTCTCACACACACTCACACACACACTCACACACACTCTCACACACACACACTCACACACTCACACACACTCTCACACACACACACACTCACACACACACTCACTCACATACACACACTCACACTCATACACTCTCACACTCACACACACACACACTCACTCACATACACACACTCACACTCGCACTCATACACTCTCACACTCACACACATACACACACACACACTCTATTTTAGTTTTCCTAAAGAATTTATCAACTAAGTGGAACAAGAGTGTGTGCTTGTAAGTAAGTGTAAGTGTGTGCGAGAGAGAGAGAGAGAGTTCTGCATGGGAGAACACACACTTGCATGAATGACAAAAACAAAAAAACCCAAACAAAACAGTTCAAAGTTGGCATGTCTGTTGTGTGTTCTCTCTCGTTCTTCATGTCTCAAACCCTCTCTATTTATTTATGTTTGTTTGCTTATTTAGTTTTATTATCATCAAATTTGGCTCACATCATCTTCAGAGTATCCCTCACAAAACACTCGAACAAATTTTGAATTCTCCGAATGGTTTTCCTGTAATGGAATGTATCAGAGTTATCAAAAACCGTTCTCCTGTAACGCGCGGACAAAAGCAAAAAACAGGATGCGAGGGTGTATCTCAGCAATACATCTATGTATCTTCATGAAATCGGTTCAGTATCTTCACAACCATCCCTGAATGTACCCAGGAAGTTTCATGACAGTGCTTCCTTGTGGTCAAGAACTTTTTTTTTTCTCTTCCTTATTTAACATTTGAAGAATTTGTGCTAAATTCACAGTTCATTTTTCCTATAATTCTCTGGAGTACGCTGAAGTGAACACACACCAAGATATGAAATTCAAGTGTTCAAATTCAAGCCTCCAAAAATGCCAAATTATTATTATATTAATTATTTATTATTATGATTATTCTAATTATTGTTGAAGGTATGCAGCTCTGCTACTCCTGCTAGCTGATGGGTGTTGGTCGACTCCAGAGTAGTCTGGTCGAATTCTAGTGCAGGCAGAAACATGCTCACACACACACACACACACACACACTCAGGGTTGGGAAGGTTACTTTAAAAATGTGTTCCATTACAGTTACAAATGACTTCATAAGAACTGTAATCAGTAACGTAATCTCACAATTGTGTAAGTCTCATAATATGAAAGTAATGTAGTCTGATTATTTTTGGATTATTTCAAGGTCACATATGCAAATAAAGTCAAGAGAAAAACAGTATGATCTAAAAGACTTTTATTTAGAGATTATTTTAGAGCTTAAAATATTTGGATTTGTTCAATATTTGGATTTGTATTAATTAATTAATTAATCAAATGAATAAATAAAAGATCATTGTCCCTGATGCCGGTAACATTACATCACAAAAGATATATTGACCATATTCTGGTTTTCCAAATGGAGGACACCTTATTAAAACAGTGTTATTATGAATGCACACTTGAATACATTGAAAAAGACACACTATTAACATCACATAAATAAATAAATATAAATTCCTACTTTCTTTTGAATATCCATGGAAAAAAATAAAATATCAGATGCCGCGAGTGAACCTTCTGCCATCATTTACACATTTGAATAGCCATGTAATACAAAGCAGTGCGATAAGATGAAATTAAAAATCACCTGATATGGTCATGGACATTGTTTCGACTCAGGACAGCGGGCATTCGCTGCTATTGTCGAGTAACTGCTTAACACCGTACACAACAGCGCTTTACACGCTCGCTGAGAGGAGGATAACGGTCAAGAGACAGGAATTTGGCCAATAGTTGCTGCAAGTCTTTTATAATCGACCAATCGGTGTGAGAGGAGGCGGGACTTACAGAGAGGGGTTAATGCACACACATGACGCAGTCATAATGAACACATCATAATGAAACTGATGCCGAATCCCGGACATTGGCCTGATTCTAAGGGAATCATAAAGAAAGAAACAGCGCAGTCAGTAACACATTAGATCATTAACTAGTCATTTTGGGACATTTTGAGTGAAAATAAACACAGAGGGTTCAGAAAATATTCATACTCTTTCAATTTTTGCACATTTTATTGTTCATCCTGAGCTCAGTTCTGACCAGTGTCCCCATGCTTACAGCAGAGAGGTTCCCCATAGCATGATACTGCCACCACCATGCTTCACTGTAGGGATGGTATTAGCTAGTTGTGTCTCTTATCTAGTGCTCTCCAGTAGTGCAGATATTTGCATTTATATTTCTTTATATATTTATATCATTGTTTAAATATTAATATTTATGTTTCTTTACAGCCTGTTGTAAACTATATGGAGCGAGGGAAACGTTTAGGTTTTAGAACAGGATGTAAATATTTGTACATTTTCTTTTGTCCACGCAGGCATTCGGAAACGCAAAGACGACGTACAACGACAACTCGAGTCGCTTCGGGAAGTTTATCCAGGTGAATTTCCTGGAAGGTGGAATCGTTAGAGGGTGAGTCAGATTCTGTTTGTCCACATTCTTCTTGAGTGTGTGTCTATCTGAAGGCGTGTGTGATAACATCTGCATCATTCTTTACTTCAGTACATATAACAGTTCTCTCTCACACACACGCACACACATACACGGTATTTGGAGCTCTCTATGATTCCCTCTATCTTGACTAGAACCCCAGTCCCAGCTGAAGAGAAGCAGAACCGTAATGTGATGCTGCCACCACCATGCTTCACTGTGGGTGTGATGTGCTTTGGGTGATGAGCTGTCATGTTTTAAAATGATTTTTGTTCCTTCATTAGTTTTTGAGGGATGTTATGTTCTTGGTAATGTCACTAAGGTGCCACATTTTCTCCACTTGATGATGACCTTCACGGTGTTCAATGGTACTTCTAATGTTTTGGAAATTGTGTACCCCACTTGCTACCTTTTGGGGGCCATACATACACCCCCATTCACATCGAAGTGGTCGTGGTGGAATGTGTGACCAGCTTCAAGTTCTTGGGTGTCCATGTCTCTGAGAACCTTTCCTTGGCACGCAACACCTCCACCCTGATCAGAAAGGCGCAACAGTGCCTTTACTTATCCCCCAGATCCTACTGAACTTTACCGCTGCACTACTAAAAGCAGCTTACACCTCATTCCCAACCTTACCTCTCTGCACATTACTGACTGATTACTATTAATCACTATAGTGCTATTTGCACTTCTGGTTAGATGCTAACTGCGTTTCATTGGCTCTGCACAATGACAATAAAGTTGAATCTAATCTAATCTAATCTAATATACACATATGTATACTGATAAGAATAGAAGTACACTATTCTTTTCACAAGTAAAAGACACTTGTGCGAGCAGGGACTTGCAGGGTTCTGTTTCAGGATGTTTATTTTGGACAAATGTGGAGAATTATTGTCTATGGATATATAAAATAAGTGTGTGTGTGTGTGTGTGTGTGTGCGCGTGCCAGAGCTACGATAGAGAAGTACCTGCTGGAGAAATGTCGTCTCGTGTCCAGGAAAAGCAGAGAAAGGTAAAAACAGCATGAAGTGATTGGAATTTATTAATTAATTCATTTGTTTTGTGAGTTATTACATAAAACCTATTATTATTATTATTATTATTATTATTATTATTATTATTATTATTGTATTCAGGATAAAAAAATGTGTTTGAAATTAGATTTTATCTCATCTTTTCTTATCTCTTCTATATGGTGTGTGCACGTGTATGTGTGTTACAGGAACTATCATGTGTTTTATTACCTGCTTGTCGGAGCGTCTCAGGAAGAAAAAGAAGAGTTCAAACTGTTAGAACCTGAAAATTATCACTACCTCAAACAGGTATACACACACACACACACACACACACACACACACACACACACACATTGACCCAGACGTGTGTGTGGTATGGTGGTGTGTATCTAAATGTTGTGTTGGTGGTGTAGGATCAGGCTGATGTGGACAATGTAGCAGAGATTCAGTGTGAGTTTAAGAGACTGCAGCAGGCGATGGAGATGGTCGGCTTCCTGCCTGCTACCAAGAAACAGTGAGTTACTAAGAGGAAACATCTCTCACACACACACACACACGCCGCTGATAAGGTCTCACACACCAGTTTCATGCTGCTGATAACATGTGTTTCACACTTTTATAACGTGTTCAGCAGACAGCAGAGCAGCGTTTACGGTAAATCACTCGTATTAAACCGTATACAGATTCCAATAAAGTTTCATTAATCCGGATTAATAAATCCTTTAGTATTTCCTGTGTTACACCACTTTAATTTTAAGCCTGGATTAAAATCTTCAACTCTGATTTGATTAGAACCTTATGTCAGTTTCAGTCTGATTCACTTCAATTCAGTCTGATTCAGTCTGTTTCACTTCAATTCATTCTGATTCACTTCAATTCAGTCTGATTCATTCTGATTCACTTCAATTCATTCTGATTCACTTCAATTCATTCTAATTCACTTCAATTCAGTCTGATTCACTTCAATTCAGTCTGATTCATTCTGATTCACTTCAATTCATTCTGATTCACTTCAATTCATTCTGATTCACTTCAATTCAGTCTGATTCAGTCTGTTTCACTTCAATTCATTCTGATTCACTTCAATTCAGTCTGATTCATTCTGATTCACTTCAATTCATTCTGATTCACTTCAATTCATTCTAATTCACTTCAATTCAGTCTGATTCAATTCAATTCAGTCTGATTCATTCTGATTCACTTCAATTCATTCTGATTCACTTCAGTTCAGTCTGATTCACTTCAATTCATTCTGATTCACTTCAATTCATTCTGATTCACTTCAATTCAGTCTGATTCAGTCTGATTCACTTTAATTCATTCGGATTCACTTCAATTCATTCTGATTCACTTCAATTCATTCTGATTCACTTCAATTCAGTCTGATTCAGTCTGATGAATTCTGATGGTCTGTAATGATGGATTTCAGTCTTAATAAATGAACAGCAGTAAAGTGTCTCTCCAGATTAATTAATAAATCATGTAATCCGTCTAATAAACACTGCCATTTTTTGCATTTAATTGAAAATTAATTATTGAAATGAATCCCAAAATAAAATTGTATTCCAAGTTTAACGTCCTGAAGCCAGTTAAGTATAAGTTTAATTCAGGATGAAAAGATTAAAAGTATAAAGCTTAATGTCTTACAGGACAGAAATGGAGTTTTCTGCTAGAAGAGTGAAGTGGAGGAGACGTTCATTACAGTTAGTTTGAAGTAAAGTGATGAGTTTAGATCTAAACTGTTTTTTCTAACACTAAACCCGTGTTTTTTCTAAATCTAAAGCTAAAGTGTTTACATCATCATTCCTGAATACATCAAAACATCAACTGAACCTTCTGCAGATTTCCATAAACGGTCATAACACACACACTCACACACTCACACACACTCACACACACTCACATACACTCACACACACTCACACACACTCACACACACTCACATACACATACATGCACACACACTCACACACACTCACACACACATACATGCACACACACTCACATACACATACATGCGCACACACTCACACAC
>JANDJT010000206.1:11144815-11153326 GCA_024331685.1 Stegophilus panzeri | reverse complement strand
GTCACATGAAAAGATATAATCAAATATTTACAAAAATGTGAGGGGTGTACTCACTTTTGTGAGATACTGTATGTTTTCTTTCTCAATCAAAATATTTTGGGGAAAAAAAAAGATGATACTGTGAGTGAATGAATGAATAAAAAAAAGAAAAGACAAATGAAGAATGGAGTGAGGAGAAAGAAAACGAAGGGAGAAGAGAGAAGAATGAATGCATTAGTGTTTTTTATTTCATGTCCTGGTGTCTGTTCTTTTTTTCCAGAGGAGGGTTTTTTGGTCGGTATTTCACTCTGGGCCAGAAGAAGCGTCTCACTCCTCAGGATGGAAACGTGACGATGGCCAGGACCCTCACCGAGAGAGAAGAGTGTAACAACACTCAGTTTTACTCTATCTATCTGTCTGTCTATCTGTCTATTATGTCTATAGTATTGTTATTTATTTTGTGTGTATGTTGTGTTTGATCTGTAGTTAAGAGGTCAAACAGTAACTCCCCCACGTCGGCGTCTCCGTTCACACTGGCCAAGCGGAAACGTCAGAGTATTAGGATCAGCCGCGGGACACAAATAAGGGAGCAGAGTAACGCCTCACTCAACCGCCAGATCACTGACACTACAGAACTGCGCCACCTCGACGAGTTCCTGGGAAATCAGGTGTGTGTGTGTGTGTGTGTGTACTGTGTTATTCTGCAATCAGATCCTGGACACTTGGTAATGTTTGGTGCGTGTTTGTGTGTTTGGTGCATGTCTGTGTGTTTGGTGCGTGTTTGGTATGTGTTTGGCATGTGTTACCCTCAGATGAATGAGCTACACTCCAGGGCGAAGTCTCTCTCAGAGACGGAGGTGATTTTCTTCACGGCCACGATGCAGTTCAGAGACACAATTAAGAGCATGTACTCGCTCTCGGTGAGGAACACACTCATTGGTCACTCGTTATTCACTCACTGTTCATTCACTGTTCACTGTTCACACCTGTGTGTGTGTGTGTGTGTGTGTGTGTGTGTGTGTGTGGTTTGAACAGAACCCTCAGATCAGTTATAAAGGCCTGCTGCAGGGATACAAAACTAAAGTGGCGAGTTTAGCTGCGCAGAAGAAGAAGGACGAGGTGCCGCTTGTGGTGAATTTATTCCAGTCGGTGCTGGACGGCTTTATCAGAGCTGAGATTAAACGCGTCTCGTCAATGTCTGACATCAACAAGGTACACACTCATATAGTTATTAATAGTAATAATAATAATAATTAGAAGCATAAGAAGGAATATTATTATTATTACATATTATTAAAGCACAATATTAAATGCACATATTAAAGTGTATGTTTGCTGTGCTCTATATAAATTATAATTATTTTAATATACTGTATATTATAATATTTTTTCTTATCAGCCCACGAAAAAGATGAAGAGGACGAGAGATAGTGATAAGTGTGTAAGTTTATTTATATTGTATTATTTTATTTATACGCTTGATCCTGACAGTCTGTACTACACTTTAGTGCACTGCTGTGTATGTGTGTGTGTGTGTGTGTGTGTGTGTGTGTGAGAAGCCTGACAGCCCTCTGGATCACTCGTTCAGTACATACCAAGTTAACATCGTTCAGTCATGTGACATGTGCGGCTCGTTCATCTGGTGCATGGAGAAAGCCTGCATGTGCAGCAGTGAGTTACCCACAATGCACTGCTCTACTCCTACAATACATAGTGCACATAGTGCTGCTAGGGAGTGTGGTTTGGGACAGGCCCACAGTGGGCTGATGATATAGTGATTAATGTGTGTGATTTGAGAGACATTACACATCAGTAATCTGTAGTGTGTGTGTTGTGATTTTCAGTGTGTAAGATGGTGTGTCACAGGAAGTGTATGAGTAAGATAATAACACCCTGCTCCAAACACCTGGATAAGAAGTTAAGTGATTCTCCAGTACTAATTAATCACATAATTGTTGTATTTTCCGGACTATAAGTCGCAGTGTTATTACTTCTATCGGCTTGCTGATCAGCCAGTGTTATTCCTCTAAAACACACCACACCGCCCCCTACTGGTGCAGCGCTAGTAACAATAATGATTATTTACCACGACAGCTGGAGTAGCACACACCTCCCGTAATCACTCTAGCACACACTCTTCAGCAGTAAGTTCTGATCCACTAATCTGATTGGACGAGAGATGTTCTGAGAGCGCTGATATTCAGTAGAACAGTAGGGCTGGGCGATATGACAAAAATATCATATCACGATCCTTGAGGACGTTTCTAGGATATGCGATGCATATCACGATATATAGTTTAGCTAACAAACTGTCTGCAAAATAAACCAAAAAAATGTTTCATTCAGTTTGACTACAAAGACAAAGAAGATTATGTTTTAAAAAAATCACACCAGTTATATTTCTTTGAATATTAATTTCTTGTTTATAGAACTGTTTATAGTAGCGAAATCATACTCATGCTGCTGTACTGATATCAGCACGACTCTGATCACCTTTGAACACCTGTGTGTGTGTGTGTGTGTGTGTGTGTGTGTGTGTTACAGACTGAAGCAGGTAAAGTCACTGTGAACTTCGGAGTGCACTTACCCACTTTGACCAGCAGGGCAGAGCCCGTGCCCTGTGTGTTGGAGAGGCTGCTGGCGCATGTGGAGATGAATGGACTCTACACCGAGGGGATTTACCGCAAATCAGGCTCCACCCTCAAAGCTAAAGAGCTTCATCAGCTGCTGGACACGAGTGAGACACACAAAACATAGCAGAAGCCCTCAGTGACTCTGACTCAATCACTACGCACACTCTAAACTGTTGTGATGATGATTGTTGCCATAGAAACAGACATAACATTTTGGTGTGTGTGTGTGTTTCAGGACCTCAGAGTGCCGTTCTGGATAATTATCAGATCCACACAGTTACGGGGCTGATAAAGTGCTGGTTACGGGAGTTACCTGACCCTCTGATGACCTTTAACCTCTACAATGACTTCCTGTATGCTGCCGGTGTGTGTTTCCCATTTTATACAGTTTTACACACACACATACACACACATTGCTGAATCTGCTCATGTCACATGATGATGTCATGGACAGGAAGTGAGTATGTTTTTCTCTTACTTTCCCTCAGACGTGCCGGAGACGTCAGAGAGGCTGCGAGCTATTTACAGGAAGTTAGAGGAACTTCCTGCTCCGAACTACACCACGCTGGAGCGCCTTATCTTTCACCTGGTCAGGTGAGTGTCCTAAACAACACTCCCTACATACAGTGCTGCTTGAAAGTTTGTGAAATGTGTGTGTGTGTGTGTGTGTGTGTGTGTGTGTTGTGTCAGGGTGGCGAAGGAAGAATCTCATAACCGGATGTCTGCTAACGCTCTGGCCATCGTGTTTGCTCCATGTGTCCTGCGCTGTCCTGACGTTTCTGACCCGCTGCTCAGCATGAGAGACCTGCCCAAGACCACACTGTGAGAGATTTCACTACACACACCAAGAACACACACCGCCGCTTTAAACACGTGTGTGTATAATTTGTGTGTATGTGCATACTGTGTGTGTGTGTGTGTGTGTGTATGTGCATACTGTGTGTGTGTGTGTGTGTGTGTGTGTGTGTGTGTGTAGGTGTTTGGAGCTGTTGATCCTGGAGCAGATGAAGAGATTTGACGAGAAGATGAAGGAGATCCAGCAGCTGGAGCACGCCGAGGCTCTGGCAGTTAAACAGCTCACACTGCGCAGACAGAACACGGTCAGTTAGTGTGCTAGTACAGTTAGCATGCTAATGCAGTTAGTGCGATAGCACAGTTAGCATGCTAATGCAGTTAGCGTGCTAGTACAGTTAGCATGCTAATGCAGTTAGCACCTGGAGGCTGATTATTTTCCTTTACCCAGGTGTTTTACACCACAGCAGTGTGTGTTAGCTGTTGCGAGTTTTTTAATGATCTTCTCAGAGCTGCTGTAATAGAAACCTGATAATAAAGGTGGTGAATATGTGTGTGTGTGTGTTTTGTTCTGTGTGCTCCTCACAGCAGTGTCTCTTCTTGTCTCAGGTCCTGGAGAACCCGAGGGGGAAAGTGGACGTGTCTCAGACGGACGGCTCGGACTCAGACGTGGAGAACACGCTGCTTGAGAGGATCCGATCTATAAAGGACGAGAAGTCAGTCCTTACTTTAGCATACAAACTGTTAGCATTAGCATACAATTTGCTCTAATACCTTATATTACCTAATACAATATCTTACAGATGGAGTGTAATGAGCGTGACGTAGCATTATAGCGTGTTAGCGCTGTGTAAACGGAGTGTAATGAGTTTGACGTAGCATTATAGCGTGTTAGCACTGTGTAAACGGAGTGTAATGAGCGTGATGTAGCATTATAGCGTGTTAGCAATGTGTAAACGGAGTGTAATGAGTGTGATGTAGCATTATAGCGTGTTTGCGTTGTGTAAACGGAATGTAATGAGTGTGACGTAGCATTATAGCGTGTTAGCGCTGTGTAAACGAAGTGTAATGAGTGTGACGTAGCATTATAGCGTGTTAGCGCTGTGTAAACGGAGTGTAATGAGCGTGATGTAGCATTATAGCGTGTTAGCAATGTGTAAGTGGAATGTAATGAGTGTGACGTAGCATTATAGCGTGTTAGCGCTGTGTAAACGGAATGTAATGTGTGTGACGTAGCATTATAGCCTGTTAGCGCTGTGTAAACAGAGTGTAATGAGTGTGATGTAGCATTATAGCGTGTTTGCGCTGTGTAAACGGAGTGTAACGAGTGTGACGTAGCATTATAGCGTGTTAGCACTGTGTAAACGGAGTGTAATGAGCGTGACGTAGCATTATAGTGTGTTAGCGCTGTGTAAATGGAGTGTAATGAGCGTGATGTAGCATTATAGCGTGTTAGCGCTGTGTAAACGGAGTGTAATGAGCGTGATGTAGCATTATAGCGTGTTAGCGCTGTGTAAACGGAGTGTAATGAGCGTGACGTAGCATTATAGCGTGTTAGCGCTGTGTAAACGGAGTGTAATGAGTTTGACGTAGCATTATAGCGTGTTAGCACTGTGTAAACGGAGTGTAATGAGCGTGATGTAGCATTATAGCGTGTTAGCAATGTGTAAACGGAGTGTAATGAGCGTGATGTAGCATTATAGCGTGTTTGCGTTGTGTAAACGGAATGTAATGAGCGTGACGTAGCATTATAGCGTGTTAGCGCTGTGTGAACAGAGTGTAATGAGTGTGATGTAGCATTATAGCGTGTTTGCGCTGTGTAAACGAAGTGTAACGAGTGTGACGTAGCATTATAGAGTGTTAGCGCTGTGTAAACGGAGTGTAATGAGCGTGACATAGCATTATAGCGTGTTAGCGCTGTGTAAATGGAGTGTAATGAGCGTGATGTAGCATTATAGCGTGTTAGCGCTGTGTAAACGAAGTGTAATGAGTGTGACGTAACATTATACCGTGTTAGCGCTGTGTAAACAGAGTCTGACGTGTTTATCTTTGTGTTTTAGGAGTAAACTGGCCTACAGGTTGCCAGACCTGGACGGTTCTGATAACGAGAACCTGGACTGTGAGAGTACAGTTAGCATTGAGAGTCCTCTCGAGGACAAAATAACTCACCTGGGCTTGGAAGGTCAGTAACAGGTACAGACGATTTTTTATTTTAATTTTGCATGACGTCACTGCATGAGGAGAAGGTGGCTCCGCTCATCAGGTTCCTCTCGGGTTCCAGGAAGGTTCCTCTCGCTGTAGCTGTAGTTCAGTCTGAATCCTCATTGTTCTCTTCATAAGTAGCTATTGTTAGCAATTGCTAACTGCTGCTGCTGCTGCTGCTGCTGCTGTGATTTAATGCTAATCTCTGCTAGCGCAGCTATGGAGACAAGCTAAAACTAGTGCACCATCCTGTAACTGCACACTATGCTACATGATGTAAATGGAAAGTTTCCGTTGCAGGTCAGCGGAGCGTGACGGAGCTGCTGAAGCTTCCTGAGGAGAAGAAACCGCGTGATCTCAGAACTCAGAGACAAGTCGACGCTCGGCCCATGTGTCTCGTCCAAGATGGCCACCGAGATTTAAAATCGAGCGGACGTTTTACTGACTTCGACATCCCCTTTATAGATGACGACGTTTAGCATCTAAACATTCAGGCGTGTAGCGCTAATCACTCGCTATACCACCATGTGCAATACTGTTAGCATGGACTGTTTACAGATGAAAGTTAGCCAAGTGTGCAGTAGATATTTTCTTTCTCTTCATTTACAGTTATATTTGTGTTGGGATTTTGCCAGAAGTTGTCGCTGTGGTTATGTTTAGCTAGTTAACATTGCGCACGTGACCTGGCTGGTGTGGAGAGTGCGGTGGTTCCACCAACAAGCTAGCTAGAATTCTAGTAGGAGCTAAATATCTAGCTAGCTGATTGTTTAAAAAATAATGTATTCAATTCTAATTGAAATGTTGTCACTGGAAGAGCTAAAGTTGCTAACTGGTTAGTGCTGTTATTAGAATCAGTGTATAAACTGAAAATAAAATAGCGTGGAAACTCTACAGCGTGACCTAATGAAGAACCCTGACCGTCATTGTGTGCTAACCGCTAGCTAGCATTAGTTAGTTAGCTGAATCCCAGCTAAAACTATGTTTACACACACAGTGCTGATCAGACCGTAAACACTTGGCAGTTAATATTACAGAAGTGTATTAGCGGCACAATGTTAGCACGCGATGGCTAATCCATAAGAGAAGTGTTAACTGGTGCCTGTAGTAAAGTCAGAAATTAAACTCCTACCTTATAATAATATCATCACCACGCCCTCACCTGAATAATCCTCGCTTTATTATTCAACGACGTCACCAGCAAAGCAACTTCCTATTATTGTTATTTTTTATTTGTTTTTTTAAAACTGTGTCTTTTGTACAGATTATAAACTCTAACTCACGCTGGAGTTTATAATAATGTGTTCCATAGCCCTTACTGAACGTGATCACCTGAGTTTATTCATAAAAACACAACTGAATCTTCACCTCCATCACCTTCATCATCTTCATTATCCGCCCTCCAGCTTCCTCCCTGTCTGTGTCGATTAACCTAGGTGTTCTCTCTCTCTCTGTCTGTCTGTCACTCTCTCCCTCTCTCTTTGTCTGTCTGTCTCTCTCTGTGTCTCTGTGTGTGTGTGTGTGTGTGTGTGTGTGTGTGTGTGTGTGTCTCTCTCTCTCTCTCTCTCTCTCTCTCTCTCTCTCTCTCAGAGAAACCTCTATATTGTGGAAAATAAAAATAAGTAGATCAGTGCCATTTCACACAGATGTCTTTGTTTGTGTGTTTAATTTAGATTTATTTGATTAACGTCACCATGTTAGGACGTGCTGCCTGCTGTAAAGACTTTATAAAGGTTTATAACAGATAAAAGACATGATGAATTACACGGATTACATTCATCTTACAGTATTTACACCTTTTCATTTTAAACAGTTTTAGATACACAGCTAAACAAAAACAATGCATTTTAGACTGATTTATATTATTTTCTTCGGTCTATATTATTTTCTATATTATATTATTAGTCTATATTATTTTCTTCAGTTTCTACAGAAATTACACAGGAAATAAATCTCACATTTGCAGTGGCATTCACTTTTAAAATGTAAAATAATAATGAATGTAATTAAAAATCACTTACTGACATTTTTGTGTTTTTTATTTTTTGATCCAATGACTGCTCTTCTTCTTATTATTATTATTCATTTTGAATTATTTGGATTTTAGTGAACTATATGGTAAGAAACATAATTATGTTGTTTCTATAAGAAAAAAAAAATTGCAGGATAAAAAAGACAGAAAATGATGATGTTTAACAGAGATTTTCGATATACTCTATTAATAATGTTTATTGTTACACACCACATAAAAATACATTTAAAAACATAAATAAATAATATGAAATCTTTATTTTATCCCCGTGATATTTAAACCTAATATGAATGTGATTCTTTTTATAATCTTTAATATATCTGTGTGGGATTGTGTAGGACACACACTCTGTTATGATGTTCATGTTTAATGTTTTCATTTTCTCAAACTTGACATTTCTTAAGCCTTTAAAAGTCTGAGATATGTTTTTTTTTTTTGTGAAACAATAATAATTAGATTAAATGATAGAGTAACAGTCAGTGCATTATCCTGTGTGTGTGTGTGTGTGTGTGTGTGTGTGTGTGTGTGTGTCACAATTAAATAGAAAAAAAGGGATTTAGCAGAATGCAAATTAGTCCTTTAACAATTTATTCTCAATCAGCTGCTTTGTGTAGATCCAGTCATCTAAAAAATAATCAAATTAAAACACAGAAACAATGCATTAATAAATCTATAAATAGTTTTAGTTTACGAGTTAAGGTTAAATAAATCAATACACAAACAAACAAAAATAAATAAATTCGCAAATGATACAGTACCTGGGCAGCGGTTGTGAGTGTGCACTATTAACCAGTCACCGCGCAGCAGGTGGAAAACAATTGGCCAATCATAACGCTGGAATGGAGGGGCAGTAACCAATCAAAGCGAAGTAGGCGG
>JANDJT010000206.1:11116279-11132623 GCA_024331685.1 Stegophilus panzeri | reverse complement strand
CTCACACTCTCTCCTTTACCTCACACTCTGTCTCCTTTACCTCACACTCTCTCCTTTACCTCACACTCTGTCTCCTTTACCTCACACTCTCTCCTTTACCTCACACTCTGTCTCCTTTACTTTACTCTCTGAACCTTTACATAACACTCTGAGAAGGTACAACGTGACCACTGTTCCTGATGAACATCACCTCCTGACCTGTTTACATCCTCTGTTCCCAGAACCAAACTGCGTGTGTGTGTGAACACGTTGCTAAACCCCGCCAAATGTCAAATGTTAATGATGGGAAAAGGAAGTAGCGGTGGCGACAGAAGGAGGATGTTCTAAAATAAACGTGTAGTAACATCTCCTAGACAACAGAATAACATTATTTGTTTCTTTGTTTGTTTACTTTATCATCTGTACTTTAATCACAACAGGTCTGCTGTTTTATTTATTTATATTTATATAGTTTCAATTTCAGAAATAGTTATCAGAAGGTTGTGAGTTCAAATCCTGACAGAGAGACACTTATGGATGCATTATTATTATTATTATTATTATTATTATTTGTATTATTTATTATTATTAATATTGTTGTTGTTCTTTTATTTATGTATTTATTTATTTACTTATTCATTCATCTTCAGTAAGAGTCTGTTAGGGTGAAAACAGTAGAAAATATAAAACACATTAAATAAAAAAAAATATACAGATTGGGAAAAGGAAATTGGACTTTAACTCGGTCTCTCTCGTGTTGTTTGTCTGTTTGTCTCCACTGTTTATGTTTCCACATTGAGTAATTGAGAGGAAATTAGGTTATTCTTTCCATCTGCACACTTGAAGCAATGGACACACACACACACACAGAGGAGAGAGGAGGATAATGTGGTTTGTCTGATTAAATGACTGTTGTAAAGGTCAGTGAAAGATCATGGACATGTTGATGAACCCGCAGGACATGTTTACATCACTGACGTGTGGAGATTAGGACACGTGTGATCTTTAAGTCATCATACAGGTGTACACAGGTGTGTGCTGTAGCTCAAGTTCACCTCAACAGTCAACCTGATGTCCTGCTGTGATCATCGGACAAAATCCTTTAACTTCTCCTTTACATTTTTATTTACACAGAAGACAACATTAAACACCTATAACCTCTCTGTTATAAACACTTCATTCATGTGTACCTAACACTGTGTGTACTAAGTGTGTGTACTTATAGTCAAAGAATATTCACGCCACTCTTCTGGGAAGGCTTTCCACTAAATTTTGGGGCATAGCTGTGGGGTTTTGTGATCATTCAGCTACAAAAGCGTTAGTGAGGTTGAGGTCAGGCGCTGATGTTGATGTGTGGAGACTCCAGTTCCAGTTCATCCCAAAGGTGTTCAGTGGGGTTGAGGTCAGGGTTCTGTGCAGGACACTTGAGTTTTTCTACCTTCTTCCAACCTTCACACACCATGACTTCATGGAGCTCGCTTTGTGCACTGTGTGTCTCGCTGGAACAGTGTTTGGGGTCTCTGAGTTCCAGTGAAGGGGAACTGTTCCAGCTTTGTGGTAACCATTTGAGGAAGAAGCACATATGTTTGAACTTTTTATCTCTGAAAAACTCTGCCAGATGACTAAATGTAAATGATGACTAAATGTAGATAAAAAAGCATGTTTTACTGTTAGTATAATTATAGCACAAATATAAATGTGTACTTTAAGTATATTTTTGTTGTAAGTGCAAATTGCTTGTATAGCTTTACTTGAAGTATACATTTTAAAGTATTTGCCCTTTACATTAAGTTTATGGATATTGATGTAGCTGTGCAAATTCTAAATATTAAAATATGTTTATTATTATTATTATTATTATTATTATTATTACTATTATTATTATTATTCACACACTGTGTATCTGAGCTATGGTCATAAACATATGTACAGGTCTTATTGCCAATGAATGAAACTGAGAGAGAGAGAGTGAGAGAGCGACAGACAGGACAGACAGACAGAGAGCGAGAGAGAAAGAGAGAGAGAGACAGCAAACTACAGAGTCCAAGTCCATAACTCCAGTCCGTATTTCCTGTGTGTCTGTCTGTCTCGCTGTCTGTCTCACTGCCTACCTGTCTGTCAATTTCAATTCAATTCAGAGTACTTTATTGGCCTGATTGATTACATACAATATTCCCAAAGCATCAATATAGATAAGAAAGGAGAATTAAAAAACAATCATGATAATAGAATAAAATAAAATAAAAATGACAACAGGAATAATAATAAAAATAGAATTAATAATAATAATAATAACAAAAATAAGTAAATAAAAAAATAAAGTGACAAAATGCAAGGTGGCAGTGTAGGACAAAAGTGTAAAGGTTACAATAATTATGTACATTAATGCCATAAAATAAAATACAGTGAGGTAAACTAGACATAAGTAAATAAGCAGTACCTGTCTGCCTGCCTGTCTGTCTCTCACTCTCTGCCGGCCTGCCTGTCTGTCTGCCTGTGTTTACAGACACAGTGGGATATGCAGTGAGACACAGACTCCTATGGAAGCTGCTGCCTCCAACGTGGAGAGGAGAAATCTTGCACTTCTCTGTGGACTCTACACTCTTTATTCATTTCTCTTTTCTTCTCTTCTTTTTCCTCCGCGTGCATTCTGACAGAATATTGAAGAAAGAGAAGAATAAGCGGAAAGAGAGAAGAGAAAGAAGAGAACGGAAAGCTTCAGGGGATCAGGACAGACTCCAACACTAACTTTGGGAGATAAATCTCAGCTCTGTAGAGATGTTCTGCGTTTTGCTGCCGGCATTAAATCATTATTCTGCAGGTTTATGGCGGATTTTAGGAGATGGATTAATTTTATATTTGCACTGCGCTTCTTGATGATTGTGGGAATAATAAGTGAGAGCTGAGACACGGAGCTGTGCAACTTTACTGAAGCCACGCTTGACTTGACTAGCCTGCTAGCGTTAGCTTTAGCTGTAGCATTAGCAAAAGAATAAGTGCATAAAACTCATAGCAGCTTTAACACACAGCAGACAGTGTGCCTAACATTTGTCTTTTATTTGCGTTGTTTCTGTAAGTGTGTACATGACTGCCTCGGAGGCGGGAATTAAAAGTTTGTGAACCCTGTTTTCACTAGCAGAGTTAGCTTCGCGCTAGTTTGTCCTTTTGGCTTTCCGAGCTAACCAGCGGGGAATTTTATGCTCTCTCTGGCTAAAATACAAAATAATCCGGTCCAAGATGACGATTTTAAAAAGGTTAATAAGCAGTAATGGCGTCCCGGACGGCAGTGTGTTTTGTGACGGTTGCTCTGAGTGAAGCTAAGCTAATTCAATCACAGCATGCTAGTCAGTTATGCTAGCTAAACTGGATATTTATAAACTGCGTTTAGGTTTTCCTCAGCGCCTGTGACTTTTTTGTTATTTGCCTGCTGAGTATTTCGTGTGTGTGTGTATATATAAAATAGAAAAAAACAAACAATTTTTTTTGGTAAAGGAAGCCTTTTTTTCTGGACTAAAACATGAAGCTCGGGAGTTTGTTTGGGTTTATGTGTCTTGGTGTTGTGTGGAACTGGCCACGGAGCAGCGCAGAAAGTAAGTAACTTCATTTAAATACCTGCTGATACTCTTATTAATACACATTCTATATCTATTTATTCTCTATTAGTGTTAAATGTAGTGTATGTTTCTGTAAACCTGTACCTGCTCAGGTGTAAACACAGTTAACTTTCAGTTCTCACTTCAGTGGTTCATTTTAATGTCACATTTAAAACTTCTCCTAAAGCACAAGTGCAAAGATTTCAAATGAAAATAAATCCTGAAATGATTTACATCAGCTTATATGTTCATCATATAAACATTTACAGTGCTTTTATAATGCAGTATAATGTTTTAGAGTTTAGTGCAATGGAGCAGGACGGTGTATTTGCAATAACAAAACCATTTTGGAAATATTCTCATTGTTATTGTACAGTTTGTTCCTTGAAAATATGGGGAAATTTATTATATCATTTATGACTCATCCTGTACTCGTCTTGTGTTCGTCCAGTTAAATGCTCTGTAGTGTATATGCTGTGCCCCCGGGGGCGTGTCTTGCTCTACAGTAGCAGCTCGTTAGGAGTAAACACAGTTCGTGTTTCTGGCCGTGCATCTTCACACTTGCTCACTGTTCCCTTTTCCAGCAGAGAATAAATGTTTTGGCGTTTATTCGTGCAGAAGTGGGTGGAGTTTGTGTGAGTTGGCGGTCATGTGACTTTCCTTCGGAGAATTTTACGGACTCGGTGCTGTTAGATTTCTGTCTTTATACCCCGTCTCCGTCAGTAAGAGTCAGCGATATGGTTCTATCTCCTGCTCAGACATCTCCTCGTGACGACCCCGAGGCCCTCCGTCACCGTCGACAACACTGACACTCAGCCATGCCTCAAACACGTACACCGTAACTCCCAACACGTACGGCATCTTGCTCGCTCCCGACACACATGCCATCTCGCTCCCAACATGCCCACAGCTAATAAAACTCTCGTGTTCTATGTAAACTCTGCACTGTTCTCCGTATTCAGCTAGCTCCCTCAGGTGTGTTTAGATCATGAGGAGGCGTGGCTTAGTGTATCTCAAATGCTATTGGCTGTTGTGTAAATCAGTCAAAAGCTTTAACGTACTGTCACTCTGACTTCCTTTTTCAGAAAGAAATACATCACCATACAGAATCAGATCAGGACGTCTCATATTGGATTTCACACTCCGATACCAAGTAAACTAAACTACATATGGTCAAGATGAGTAACCTCTGCGTGGTGCAGCTTGGTGATGCTTTTTATGAACACCGCGTGCTAGTTCATAGTGTAGTGAGGGACATGAGTGCGGTCAGTGTAGTGAACCGCCGTCTGAACAGAATGTTCCGGGATAACAACTCTCTGCAAATTAGGTTTTCGTTTTTAACACTTTCCTGTGGTTGATTGTTCCAGTCATCAGGCCTCCTAATCGTTTATTCATTCCTTCAGTCATGTAGTGCTCCGCTCTGCCCGCTGCTCTGTCATCCGTTATCCTGCTTCCCCCCTCGTCCGTTATCCCGCTTCCCCCCTCGTCCGTTGTTCAGTACACATGTTGGATGATGTATTTCCATGCCTGTTGTTTTTAGTAAGAAATGCGATGCATGTGTTTGGTGACATTTCTAAACATTTTTGTCCCCAGTCTGTCCGAGTAAGGACATCCGGAACAACGTGACTAACCTGCACTCTCTGGAGAACTGCACGGTGATTGAGGGCCACCTGAAGATCCTGCTGATGTTCCACACGAAAGCCGAGGACTTCCGGGGTCTGAGCTTCCCCAAGCTGACGGTGGTGACGGATTACCTGCTGCTTTTCCGCGTGTACGGCCTGGAGAGCCTGAGTGACCTGTTCCCCAACCTCACCGTCGTCCGGGGGAACAACCTGTTCTTCAACTACGCCCTGGTCATCTTCGAGATGCTGCAACTGAAAGAGATCGGACTGCACAGTCTGATGAACATCACACGCGGCGCTGTGCGGCTGGAGAAGAACCCGGACCTGTGTTACCTCTCCACGCTCGACTGGTCCCAGATCCTTGACTCGGTGGAAGACAACTACATTGTGGCCAATAAGAACGAGGGAGAGTGCGGAGACGTGTGTCCCGGCATGGCCAAGGGCAAAACCATCTGTCCTCAGACCACCATCAACGGTCAGTTCGGGGCGCGCTGCTGGACACAACGACACTGCCAGCAAAGTGAGTACTGAGTGTGTGTGTGTGTGTGTGTGTGTGTCAGTATTAACTTTAGGCTGCTGTCAGGTAAAAGTATCCCAGGTTACAGTATTAATCACTGGATTTCCACTGAAAGGTCACCAACTTGTCCAGTTTGTTTAGTCAGTAGTTTTGTTTTATTCAGTCTGTAGAGCTGCTGGTTTGTTTGGTCACGTGTTGGTTTGTTTGTTTGGCTGTTATATTAGTCAGCCTTTCGTTTGGTAAGCCACTCGTTCATTTAGTTTGTGTAGTCGTGTGCTTTAGCTGTCTGCTAGATAAGACTTCATTCAGTTTAATAATGAGTCCGTACAGGATTTCGCTGAGTTTTGTTTGATTTATTAAAAACATGCGATGCGGAAACTACTTGAATCACACGGAATTGAAATCACAGGGACATAGTTCTGTACACTCTTTCACAGCGATGTTTGGTAAACGAGAGCTTTTAGCAGTACTCGTGTTCGACACACACGTGAATGGAAGAGGGTTTTGGCTGAATGCGTGTTGTGATGACATCACGTGACACGTCTCGACCCGAATCTGCAGTAACTTATAAAAACTGTAAGCTTCTCCAAATATTGCGGAGTTTCCTTGATTTTGCGTTAATTTCTGCGATCGCTAAATCCTGGAGGGAGTGGTCCGTCTGTTCTCTCAGGTCACACCTTCGTTTGTATACGTGTTTATCCACTCGGCTGATGGTCTCCTGGTTATTTATAACTCCACTTCATTTGTCCAGCCGTCTATTCAGACCTATAAGTGTTCCTGGAACCACGACGCCTGAAGATCCTGAGTTTCACAAAAAGTTCCTGTGAGGGGAAACACGCTTAATGGTTTCCTGAAAAAAAGTTCACACACACACAAGCACACATGCGCACACACACACACTCGAGTCTGAATGATTTCCTGCCATTGTGTGGCCTTTTCCTGTTCGGAGGTCATGTAGTGAAAAAGAACATAAACACATCAAAGTAGCTTTAACTCCATCACCCACACGAAAAGATCACAGAAATGTAGCTGTTAGACAAATACATACAGTACGTACACGCACACAGTGTGATGTTAATTATGTGTACACTGTATTGTACATGTCCTTGATGCTATTGTGTGAAAGTGGATTAACACTCTGTCCTGTTGTGGTTGCTGGGTGTGTGTTCTTTTTCTGTTCTCTGGTTAAGAGAGTGTGTGTGTGTGTGTGTGTGTGTGTGTGTGTGGGTGTGTGTTGGGCTCCTAAAAACAGAAGGAATATAGTGACATGACCACACTGTTTTTCTGTCTCTATCGCTCTCTGTCTCGTTCTCCCCGCCCCCCGCAGTGTGTCCATCAGTGTGTAAGGCGAGGGCGTGTACGCTGGACGGGCAGTGCTGTCACTCTGAGTGTTTGGGAGGATGTGTGAAGCCGGACTCGGCGGCCGAGTGTGTGGCGTGTCGTCACTTCCTGCACGCGGGGGTGTGTGTGGAGGCCTGCCCCTCTGGCTCCCTCTCCTTTAAGGGGTGGCGATGCATCAGCCCCGCCTATTGCCACGCCCTTCACACGCAGTGCACTCGCAACACGCAGGACAAAGACTGCAATTCCTACGTCATCCACCAGGGGGTGTGTGTTCCTGAGTGTCCCTCAGGGTACACCATCGTCAACTCCACAACGTGAGTCTCTCTCTCTCACACACACATACACACACAGAGCATACACAACTTCACTAGAGAGAGATTTACAGAGAGGGAAAATGAGAGTAAGAAAGAAGGAAGCACAAAGAGAGTGAGACAGAAGGCAAGTTTCTAACATTTCTTTTACTGAGTTTACTGATGATGTAGTAACTGTACTGGTTTACATTTAAATCCAAGAGACAGGACAGACAGATGGAGAAGACAGACAGGACAGACAGACAGATGTGGTATATAATGTGGTCCTGTGAGTAAACAGGCAGTTGTGTGATGTATCAGCTCACACCAGGAACTGGATAATCATATCATTTCTCTGTGTGTATGTGTGTATGTGTGTATGTATGTGTGTGTGTGTGTGTGTGTAGGCTGACGTGTACACCGTGTGCAGGAATGTGTCCTAAAGTGTGTGTGGGGGAGAAGACGGTGGACTCTGTGACGGCGGCTCAGGCACTGCGGGGCTGCACACTGCTTAACGGCAGCCTGACCATCAACATCCGAGGAGGAAGTAAATAACAACAACAACAACAACAATAATAATAATAATAATAATAATAATAACAGCTGGGGAAGAAGTAAAAACAAAAATGAAATGCTTTATGAGGACTTTACTGTAACTGCTGCAGTAACACACTTACTGTAAGTACAGCAACACACAGACTGCTGGATTACACTAACACTGTACATGGTGTGTGTGTGTGTGTGTGTTAGATAACATCGCAGCAGAACTGGAAGCTAATCTGGGTCAGCTGGAGGAAATCACAGGATACCTGATGGTGCGTCGCTCCTACGCTCTTGTCTCTCTGTCGTTCCTCAGGAAACTCAGACTGATCCGCGGAGAGATTCAGGAAAGGGGGTAAGACCAAGCGTTCTGATTGGCAGAGAGGGCAGAGTGATGATACAGTAGAGCACTAATTCTAATTTAAACCTAGTGAAGCGCAGTGTTTTGTTATTACTGATGGATTATTGTGGTCTCTCCCTCTCTCTCTTTTGTATTTATATAAAGGAATTACACGTTCTTCGCTCTGGACAATCAGAACCTGCGTCAGCTGTGGGACTGGTCCAAGCACAACCTCAGCATCCTCCAGGGCCGCATGTTCTTCCACCACAACTCCAAACTGTGTCTGAGTGAGATCCGCAGGATGGAGGAGGTGACGGGGACGAGAGAGAGACGGCCCAAGAACGACATCGGCTTCAAGACCAACGGAGACCAAGCGTCATGTGAGTGTGTAAATGCGTGGCCACACACACACACACACACACACACACACTTTTTCTCTGATAGAAATGTCTATATGTCTCTCTCTCTCTCACTCTCAGGTGAGTACCGGGTGTTGAGGTTCACGACGATCCGGACTCTGGCAGATAAAATCATCATTAAATGGGAGCCGTTCTGGCCGCCGGACTTCAGGGACCTTCTGGGCTTCATGGTTCTGTATAAAGAAGCGTAAGTGATGAAACCCGACCCTGACGGAATTCATCTTCAGGTTCTGGTGGTTCCTCCTCGGTTCTGTGCAGGTCTGCGCTGTGAGACAGGGATGAAATATAAGTTATAACACACGCTGAGACAAAACGTCTTTTGGTATGGGGCTGAAATCAGTGTAGAATACTGAATCTGAATTCTGTAAAAAGTGCAGCCTAAAATATTTATAAGACCGAGTTCTTTATAGGTAATGGGTGATAACGATATGCTACGTTACCACAACAACAGCAAGATGTTTGTTTATTTGAATAAAAAAAGATGTAGTTTTGTGCATGTTGACGTGATGTATTTCTTCCTGTAGCGAGAGTGAGATTAACCTTCAGTGTTTTGGGATGTGTGCAGGCCGTACAGGAACGTGACGGAGTTTGACGGGCGGGATGCGTGTGGCTCTCACAGCTGGGTGATTGCAGATGTGGATCCTCCTCAGCGCTCCAGCGATGGCCGACAGCAGCAGGAACCCGGATTTCTCATTGTGGCCTTAAAGCCCTGGACTCAGTACGCCATCATGGTTAAAGCCCAGCTCTCCACCTCTGACGAGCACCAGGTCCAGGGGGCCAAGAGCCCGATAATCTACGTCCGCACCAACGCCACCAGTGAGCTGTTAGCTTAGCACTAACCTAACAGTCTTTTAGCCGCCATCACGGCGTAATCGTCTAATCCCTCCTTCCGTCTTTTAGAGCCGTCTGTGCCGCTGGACCCCATCTCGTCCTCCAACTCCTCCTCTCAGATCATCCTGAAGTGGAAACCTCCCAACGACCCCAACGGCAACATCACACACTACATAGTGTCCTGCCTTCAGCAGCCTGAGGCCAGCGAGCTCTACAAGTTTGACTACTGCCAGAAAGGTGTGTGTATGTGTGTGTTACAGTGTTATAACTGATTATATAGTGGGGTGATTGTAATAGATGAAATAACACTTTGTGTGTGTGTGTGTGTGTTAGGCATGAAGCTGCCATCTCGAGCCCCTACACAGGTGGACAGTAAGGAGGGACAGAAGTGGAATCAGACGGAGGAGTCGGGACAGAATGAGCTCTGCTGCCCATGTCCTAAAACCGAGAAACAGCTGAAGAAAGAATCGGAGGAGAGCGAGTACCGCAAAACCTTCGAGAATTACCTGCACAATGAAGTCTTCCGCATCAGGTATTAATCACACGCTCACCTGCGCTCATCAACACGCTCATCAACACGCTCATCAACACGCTCATCAACACGCTCACCTGCGCTCATCAACACGCTCACCTGCGCTCATCAACATGCTCACCTGCGCTCATCTACACGCTCACCTGCGCGCTCATCTACACGCTCACCTGCGCGCTCATCTACACGCTCACCTGCGCGCTCACCTGCGCTCATCTACACACGCACACATGCACACACACAGTCCTGCGGTGATGTAGCACTGGGAGTCTCAAGACTGAAAAGCTGTAAGTCAAGCATGCTCATTAGAATATTTGGCCACGCCCACGCACCAGCACTTATGTTAGTGTTATTTCAGTTCCGCTCTCTCTGCACTCTCCAGGCCGTCCCGGCAGCGCAGATCCCTCGTGGGTGTGGCCAACAGCACAATCTCCACCTCCCTGGCCACGCCCACCACCCTGCCCAGCCTGAGTCCGGAGGAGGAGGCGGAGTCAAATAAGATTATTCAGTCTGTCTATGGTAAGGAGACGACGGTGATCTCCAACCTGAAACACTTCACCAGCTACCAGATCGAGATTCACGCCTGCAACAACCAGCCGGGCGACCCCGAGCGCTGCAGCATGGCCGCCTATGTCAGCGCTCGCACCCTGCCCGAGGGTACACACACACACTCTTTATTATAAAATAATTCGCCACAGTTATTGAACATGATATCTGCAGTTTTTTAAGTAGCTATGCATTTAGCAAACGTGTGTGTGTGTGTGTGTTGTAGATCACGCTGATGATATCCTCGGAAAGATTGTTTTTAATGTAGTTGAATATTCAGTGCACATCAAGTGGGCGGAGCCAAAAGCCCCGAATGGCATGATCATCCTGTACGAGGTGAACTACAAGAGACTGGGAGATACAGAGGTACACACACACACGCACTCTTCTGATTAAAAAGATAGTACACCAAATACACACTTCTGAAATCAGTGTGTGTGTGTTTTTTTTTTTTTACAGGAGCTGAGTCACTGTGTGTCCAGGAAGCATTACATCAGTGACGGTGGCTGCAGGTTGAGAGTGGTGCATCCTGGGAATTACACCGTACGAATCCGAGCCACATCACTGGCAGAAAATGGGTCCTGGACGGAACCTGAGTACTTCTACATCAAAGATCTCCGTATGTAACACACACACATGCACAGTGCCCTACGCTATATACATATCATGTATGTGTTTTTTATATACACACACACACACACACATACACATATAATATATTATATTATATTATATTATATTATATTATATTATATAAGTACATAGTACATACTCTGTAATTATGCTCTGTGTGTGTGGGGTCAGGTGTGGATCCATCCAACATGATAAAGATTATCGTGGTCCCGTTGGTGTGTGTGGTGCTGGTGGTGCTGATGGCGATGGCTGGATTCGTCATGTTCAGAAAGAAGTGAGTGTTACAGCCGCTACTGATGTCATTAAGTCAATCAGTGTGATGTCATTATCTGTGCTACAGTACCATTTTGTGTGTGTGTGTGTGTTAGGCAAGCAGAAGGACCAACTGGACGTCTGTACACTTCACCAAACCCAGAATATCTCAGTCCAGATGAAAGTAATAATAATAATAATAATAATAATAATAATAGCCAGTACAGTACTTATAGTACAGTAAACGTGTGTGTGTGTGTGTAGTGTACGAGCCGGATGAGTGGGAGGTGGCGCGGGAGAAGATCACCCTGCTGCGTGAGCTGGGTCAAGGCTCGTTCGGGATGGTGTACGAGGGCGTGGCCCATGATGTGGTGAAGGGCGAGGCTGAGACGCGCGTTGCCGTGAAGACGGTTAACGAGGCAGCAAGTCTCCGGGAGAGGATCGAGTTCCTGAACGAGGCCTCCGTCATGAAGTCTTTCAGCTGTCACCATGTGGTAACCAATCAGATTTAACCTCATTACATTGTTAAACGTGTGTCGAGTGAATTTCCAAGTTCTGATTGGTCATCAGTCCTGACAGAACACTCTCTGATTGGCTGAACAGGTGAGGCTGCTGGGCGTGGTCTCTAAAGGCCAGCCCACTCTGGTGGTGATGGAGCTGATGACACATGGAGATCTGAAGAGCTACCTGCGCCGTCTCCGCCCTGACTCTGAGGTGCACACACACATACACACACACACACGTCTAAGGTTATTTTCTACATCAAATGTGAACCATCTGTGAACCATTAAAAAAAATTTTTTTTAAATGTGTGTGTGTGTGTGTGTGTGTGTGTCTGTATCAGAATAACCCTGGCCGCCCCCCCCCCACACTGAGGGAGATGATGCAGATGGCAGCGGAGATCGCAGACGGAATGGCTTATCTCAACGCTAAGAAGTTTGTGCACAGGGACCTGGCGGCCAGAAACTGCATGGTGTCCGAAGATTACACCGTCAAGATTGGCGGTAACCATGGCAACACACAAATAAAATAACTTCAAAACAACAACAATAATAATAATATTATTATTATTATTATTATTATTATTAACTGCATATGTTGTTCCTGAGGGACACGACATGATCTCCAGAAGCTGTAAAGAAAATAAATAATTAATTTTAAATCTTCTCAAAACAAAGAAAAAGGCTGACAGAATAATAAAATATATTTTTATATAAATATTTAATAATATAGAAAAAAAATACAATAATAAAGAAAAACAAAAAAGGAAAATGAATTAAGAAAGTAGAGAATAAAGAAAACAAAATAATGAAAAAGGCAGAAAATATTATATGAAGAATAAATAAAGAAGGAAGAAATAAATAAAGACAGTGTGGGACAGAATGAATGAAATTTTTATATTATCCCTCTTTCTTTTCCAAAAATTATATTACTTTTATTATTTGACTCTACTATTTCTTTCAGTTCTGTGTAGATGGAGTTCAGTTTTGGGTGTAGTTGTTTATCTCTCTCTCTGTGTGTGTGTGTGTGTGTGTGTGTGTTATGAAGACTTTGGGATGACGAGGGACATCTATGAGACTGATTATTACAGGAAGGGAGGTAAAGGACTGCTTCCTGTCAGATGGATGGCACCTGAGTCTCTGAAGGACGGAGTGTTTAATGCACACTCAGACTGCTGGTGAGACACACACACACAAACACCCTTCACCTGTAATACACACTATATAAGCATTTATTGGCCAAATGCAACTTTAGACAGGGCAGTGTTGATTGTTTTCCTCTAAC
Source organism: Stegophilus panzeri (assembly GCA_024331685.1). Taxonomy (NCBI): domain Eukaryota; kingdom Metazoa; phylum Chordata; class Actinopteri; order Siluriformes; family Trichomycteridae; genus Stegophilus; species Stegophilus panzeri. The sequence continues at coordinate 11,119,406 of JANDJT010000206.1, read as the reverse complement.
AGCACGTTCCCAAGTGTTTTATTCCTCTTACACCACAGCAGTTAACCAACAATTACAACTTATTTATTAAAGAACGTCGTACTCTTTATCTGTTTATAGTTACATTTAATCTTGTGGAACGTCAGTAAACTCCTCTGTCCTGAAGATGTGGGAGAACTTAGTTACAGCTTTACCTCTGACTATTACACAGCACTGACACTGGAGACTCCTTCCACACACGTTACATGAACACATTTATTTTACACGTTTTTTAATCTGTTTGTTATCAGTGGAGTGTCCGCTGTACATGTCCCTGTGAACGAGCTGTTACTTTAGAAACCGTAACGTATCAGAACAAGCGCATTAATATAAACCTGCGCTACTGTCAGAGATGCTGTTATAAAAAACTAATCACCACCTTCTGACCAATCAGAGCGCAGAGTTCAGCAGCAGCAGTGATATGATGAGTGTATTGTGCTGTGAGGCGAGTGCTGATGTGTAAACGTGGCTGTGCAGGTCGTTCGGCGTGGTCCTGTGGGAGATTAGCACGCTAGCCGAGCAGCCGTATCAGGGTTTGTCTAATGAGCAGGTGCTGAAGTTTGTGATGGACGGAGGATTTCTGGAGCGGCCGGATAACTGCCCTGACAGACTGTGAGTGTGAAATTCTCTCTCTCTCTCTCTGTGTGTGTGTGTGTGTGTGTGTGGTTTCTAGCACTCTGTCTCTGCTACATGCCGAGTTGTGTCTCCAAACAAACGATAACGGATGTTACATGGTTGTGTTTAGTGATGCAGCGGTGACGAGTGTAAATACAGGCAGTGCCTAAACCTTAATGTCTGCTTGTTGCCATGTAGACATTCCCACACAGCTACTTTGTATCCACTTTAGACAGCTAGCCAATCAGAAACGAGCAAATATCACTATAAATATTATATATTAAATGTACTTCTGAATGTTACTTGTGTAATGTGTAATGATGCTATAATTGTGTGTTTGTTCTATAAACAGTCATTTTATCCTGAAGTGATGTTTTGTTATTTCACATGCGAATGTGTTTCTGCAGATTATTATACAAGTATAATAACCTCTGTCTCTGTGTGTGTGTGTGTGTGTGTGTGTAGTCACAGTCTGATGCAGATGTGTTGGCACTACAACCCGAAGTTGCGTCCTGCGTTTCAGGAGATCATCGAGATGTTGAGGGACGAGCTCCATCCCTCCTTCACTGATCTGTCATTCTTCTACAGCGAGGAGAACAGGATCCGAGCGCGGGACAGCGACGATTTCGACATGGACCTGGAGAACATGGAGAGCATCCCTCTCTCCTCCTACTCCCCGGGGGACGAGGGGACATACGAAGGACTCATCCCCTACACACACATGAACGGGGGAAAGAAAAACGGACGTGTTCTCTCGCTCCCTCGATCCAGCCCCTCTTAATGCATCATCAGCACCCCAAAGCCCTGCCCCCTTTCCCCCCAATGTAACGAGCTAGGATAGATTTATTTTTCTTCTTCACTGGTTTTTATAGAACCACTTTTTATCACTTCCTGTTTTTTCCTGTTTTGGACCCGCCCATTTCTGGACTTTAAGGCTGCGTCCCAAATGCTTGCTAAACTAGCAGTTAGCAAATGAACTAACATTCTACATAAACCAGCATTTAGCTAAAGAGGATAAAGGGATGCTAAACACATGACTTTTAGCTACCTAGATAGCTTTTTTTATTGACAGGCATGTCTGGGTTAAAAAGGGCGGGGCTTAAGTTAAATATAATCAGTTTAAATACAAATGATTGACCTTTCGTTTAAATTATTCCGCTTGATGTAGCTAATGGTAAAATATATAATTGTTTAGCTAAGCTAACATTAGCTAAGCTAGCCAGCCACACCAGCATTATACAGCTAAGTTGCTAGCGTCACTTGTCCAGCAGTAGATACCTGCAGTTATGTGGCTAGCCTAGCTTACCTGCAAGATGAACTGCCATGTTGAGGTCACATGATCAGGTTTGTTATTGGCTGAGAAAGTTTTATCTTAAGCTCCGCCCTGGAATGCCCGTCAGTCAGCAAAACCAGGAAGTATCAACACTCTTTCAGATAATGATATCTTTTATCACTACACACTAAAGTGCAGTGCATTATGGGTAACGCGCACACGTAAATGAACTAGCTGTGTTAGAATGGCTTTGGTGTTTGGGGTGGAGCCTGAAAGTGACCATCGTTGTAATGCGCATGATCTGGAGCGTTTGGGGACAGAGCAATGATGTTCCTGTGCCCACATGCCACATGTGTGACGCTGCTCGTGTTTGTGTATGTACAGAAGCTGCACTCATCTTTTTATATCCATCTGAGAGGACACCGAGTGTGCCACGCCCCAAACACAATCAAACTGTGAACAAACTGTGGACCTCCACCAATCAGGGGGCTGCTTCAGCTCGCTCTGTTGCTCCACAGAGAAATGAGAGAGAGAGAGAGAGAGAGAGAGATTGGAGCGGGTGCATGGGGGGGTGGTCAGAGGACGATTAAAGTGGCCTTATTGTGTGTTTGTCTAAAAACCTCCCTGCTCACAGTGACATCTGTCTGTCTATCTGTCTGTCTGTCTGTCTCTCTGTGCAAAACTTTGCATCCCCCTTTAAATGAAGAACAGTTACACCAGATGTTCAGTTCCTTCACTCTCACATGGATCATATTCAGTGATAAAAATGAAATATAACTTCAAACATTTACATACCAGTTGTTTCCTCCTGATTGACTCCGCCCCTTGACTCTGGCCAGTTGACTCCGCCCCTTGACTCTGCCCGTTTGCTTGGTCAGTCCATCTTTATTTTCAGACTATTTTTTCTGTTAATTTAGAATTTGTTTCTTGTCATTGTCTTGCAGGAGAATATTTTGGTGGATAAATCATAAACCAGTGCTGCAATTCTCTTTCCCTCCAGAAAAAATGAAAGATGCAAACTTTTGCATGTCTGTGTGTTTCACTCTTTCTTGCTTGCTTTTTATTTTTAAAATATTTATCCCCTCCCTCATCTTGCTCTCTATCTGCCTTTGATCTCTCTCTCTCTCTCTTGTTCATATATATATATATATATATATATATATGTATGTATGTATGTATGTATGTATGTATGTATGTATGTATGTATGTATGTATGTATGT
>JANDJT010000206.1:11068141-11080515 GCA_024331685.1 Stegophilus panzeri | reverse complement strand
CCAACCATCACCCATCCACCAGTATCCACCAGCCACCCACCAGCATCCACCAGCCTCCACCAACCACCCACCAGCATCCACCACCCATCCACCAACATCCACCAACCACCCACCAACCACTCCCCAGCATCCACCAACCACTCACCAGCATCCACCAACCACCCACCAGCATCCACCAACCACCCACCAGCATCCACCAACCACCTACTAGCATCCACCACCCATCCACCACCCATCCACTAGCATCCACCACCCATCCACCAGAATCCACCAACCACCCACCAGTATCCACCAGCATCCACCACCCATCCACCAACCACCCACCAGCATCCACCAACCAACCACCTGCATCCACCAACCACCCACAAGCATCCACCAGCATCCATGTCAAAGTCACTGAGATCACTCAGATTTTCTCCACATTCTGATGTTTGAAGTGAACATTAGCTGAAACTCTTGACCTGGATCTGCATGGGTTTATTCATTGTGCTGCTGCTGACACCTGATTGGCTAAGTGGATAAGTGCATGAGTGTACAGGTGTTCTTAATGAAGTGGACTGTGTGTGTGTGTGTGTGTGTGTGTGTGAGACTCACCGACAGTGGAGGCCAGGAAGTAAACCTGTGATGAGTGTACGAGAACATCAAACCTGTGGCAGTACGCTACGTGCAGACCTTATAATGAGATAACATTGTATTAGTATTATTGCTATAGTTGTTGTTGTTGTTATAAACACAGTGATCAGAGGCGTGTTTCACGAAGCCGGATATGGTGGTCAGTTTGAGTTTAGTTTGAGCAAACTCTGGCTTTTCAGTCTCAACAAGGTGGATTGGTTTTTAGCGGGTTTCATCGCCATGGTAACTTGCGCTACACGGCTAGCCTGCTCCGGAGAGGGTTTTATACATTTCGGATCCGTTTATTCTCATGGTAAGCCTGTGTGTGAATGTGTAAATTTACTCACTCCTCAGCCGGACGTACACACACCTGCTGTATTCAGCTGTTTGCTGGTGTGTGTGTTCTTGCGCTTGCTGATAAACTCTGATTCAGGGTTAAAACCCGGGGTTACTGAGGAAGGTGATAACCAGTGTGAAACCCGTTAACTAACCCGGATTAGATTAGTTTGGTTTCCTCGACTCTAAACTTCCTCTGTACCTCGGAGTGTGTTCAGCTTCGTGGATCAGGCCTCAGGAGGACGTGTTGAACTTAATGATGAACTGCAGTGAGGTGAGGTTTCAGTACCAGGAATTATAATGTCTCCCAAACCCAGCAGTAAGAATGGCCAATTACACAGAACCACAGCAGAAAACCTCATGTAAGGAACCTTCAGAACCATCGGGAGCTACACACACACACACACACAATTAAAACACAAAGTTTACATTGTGTAGAGTCCTAATGTGGAACATCAGTTCTGTCTGTGTGAGCTGAATCTTACCTTCTCGTGTGTGGATGAATCGGAGGGACCCACTCCTACTTCAACCATGATGCTCTCCCCACTCTACACACACACACACACACACACACACACACACACACATGACTCATAGCCCTACTTGTGTGTGTGTGTGTGTGTGTGTGTGTACCTTAGTGATGTAGGGTGTTATAAACACGAAGAAGACATCATACACTAACAGAGCCGTGAGGAGCAGAGTGCACGCCTGTGGACCGAAAAACAATAACACAATTACACAAATACACAATTACACAATAACACAAATACACAATAACACTACATTATTACACAACTACACAATAAGACAACTACATAATTACACAACTACACAATAAGACAACTACATAATTACACAACTACACAATAACAACTACACAATATCACAAATACACAATAACACTACATTATTACACAACTACACAGTAACAATTACACAACCACACAATAACACAAAATTATAGAATTTTGTGTTACTCACTCTGAAGCTGGGCAGTCTGAATGTTGTCAGAATGTAGAGGCAGCTAGCCATACCCAGTGTGTCCTGCAGCACCCACGCCCACCTTACACACACACACACGTGTACTGTCAGACAGATTGCATACAGTGGATATAAATGTTTACAGATTTTTTTTGCAGGTCAATAAGAACGTTTTAGGGGTGAAAAAACCCTCCTGGTCACATAAGTATACACACCCGTTTATAATGGGTCATGTGACTGTGCTTAGAATGAACCAATCACATTCAACCTCATGTTCAACAGTAATTATCATACACCTGACATCAATGACATGATTCTGATTAACCCCAAATAAAGACCAGCTGTTTCTGTACGAGTTTCTTCACATCTTGGTTTCATCTGTATTCATGGTCCACAAAGAGCTTACAAAGATGTCAAGAAGAAAAATTATCAGTGAAGTTGCTGAGAAACCTACAACAAAATTAAAGCAGCTGCAGGAACATCTGGCGAGTACTGCTCACTCCCTGCAATCTCTCGTATTCTTCACCTGTCTGGGTGATGGGGTACAGTGGCTAGACTGAAGCCCTTTCTCACAAAAAAAAAACATGGAAAAGTGTGTTACGGTCTGATCAGACCAAGGTATAACTTCCTAGGTATAATTCTAAAAGAGGAATTTGGTGCAAAAACAAGAGAGCTTATCACCCAAAGAACACCATATCCACAGTGAAGGCATCACGTTATTGTTCTGCTTCTCTTCAGCTGGGACTGGGGTTCTAGTCGAAATAGAGGGAATCATGGAGAGCTCCAAATACCAAAGGGGTGTGTATACTTTTATATCCACTGTACATTACTACTTTCTCATACAGATACATGTGTGTGTGTGTGTGTGTGTGTGTGTACCAGTCATCGTTGCGGAACACAGCCCAGGTGATGCTCACACTCACACACAACAAACCCAGCAGCAGCATTCGCATGTCCGGCTGCGTTTTCAAGTAGGGCAGCTTGTTCTCGGGAATCCTGCTCCACACACACACACACACACACACACACACACACACACGGTCATGGGCTATGTCACAAATAACATACTACTATACTAAATAGTGTCCAACAGTACCACGTCCCAGGGAACTACAGGTTATGTACTACTGTGACCTCCTCTAAGAAAACATTCAGGCTAAAGTGGACAGTGTGGACGTTTTAACGTCTCTTTACTGATGTAGAGGACATGTCACGTGTGATGTAGAGGACGTGTCCAGGCGTAAATGCTGCTCACCTGCACTTTCCGACAGGAATTCTGTGGACGATAAGCCAGAGACAGTTGTACAGACCCACAGAGGAGACGAGACAGAAAATCCCGATGTAGATGAACACTGTGGGAAAGTAAAACGTCAGGAACGCCGCTGGCCCAGAACTCAGCTCCACCTCCACTCTGTGCAGATCAACTAGCCTCAGAGTTCACAGACCTTTTTACTCCCCCTAAACGTTTCTCCGGTCTAGGCATCACCGGAACGGCACTGCACTGAGTAGAATCCTATCTGGGTGGAACTGGGGTTCCACAAGGCTCAGTTCTGGGTCCACTGCTCTTTTCTATTTATACTACATCTCTGGGGCTTGTGACTGAGTCTCATGGCTTCTCATACCATTGCTATACTGATGACACCCAGCTCTATTTGTACTTCCAGCCTAAAGATCCATCTATCTCAGTACACATCTCCACCTGCCTGTCTGACATCTCAGACTGGATGAGGGAACACCACCTTAAGCTCAACTTGGCAAAAAACGGAGCTTCTTGTCATCCCTGCCTGCCCCTCAATCAACCACAATCTCACCGTACAGCTCGGCTCAACCACACTCAAATCAACCAGGACGGCCAGGAACCTTGGGGTGATTCTCGATGACAGCTTGACCTTTACAGACCACATTTCAACAACTGCGCGATCCTGCAGGTTCATTTTGTACAACATCAAGAAAATCAGACCCTATCTCACCGAACATGCTACACAGATACTAGTCCAGGCTCTTGTTTTCTCAAAACTGGACTACTGCAACGCATTACTCTCGGGTCTCCTAGCCAGCTCCATCAAACCCCTTCAGATGATTCAGAATGCAACAGAACGCCTCGTCTTCAACCAGCCCAAAAGAACCCATGTCACACCCCTCTTCATCTCCCTCCACTGGCTTCCTGTAGCTGCCCGTATCAAATTCAAGGCCTTGATGCTCACGTACAAGACCCTGTCTGGAACAGCACCCCCCTACCTCAACACTCTCCTTGAGGTTTACATTCCCTCACGCAATCTGCTATCGGTTAATGACTGACACCTGGTATAGTGCCTACTCAGCGAGGCAGGAGGTCCCTTTCCAGAAGCTTCAAGCTGACCGTCCCTCAGTGGTGGAATGAACTTCCAACCTCCAAACCAACAGCTGCGGAGGGTGGAGACTTCCTTCAGAGACACGTGAAGCCAACTACATCTTTTTAAACTGCTGCCCATGCTGCATCACACACTCTGAGGAAAAGCGCTATCTACCCTCTACTGCATACATGAGCTCACAGACGCACATGATTGGCTAGTGTCGCTGTGATTGACAGGGGCGAGAGAGTATGACCCTCCCAATAGTATATAAAAAAATTATCATTTTTTTATATTTATATTAATTTTTGGCCAATAAAGTGAGTTCTGTGTAAAGAATACATATGAGGAAGTGTTTTCTGATTGGCTGAGAGCAGGAGGAACAATAACACATTCAGGTGACACATTCAATAACACATTCACACTCAGCATGAGTCGTGCTTAAATAAATAAACACAAATACCCAGATAACTGTAGAACATATAAAGGAGCACCAGCATGAGGGAGCACATCACCACCCACACGGCGATCGTGGACAGAGTTATGTTTACCGTCTCACTCTCCTCTTTCTCTCCACTCGCCTCCTCCTTCATCCGTCTGAAGAGAAAATTACACCTCATTTAACCTTTTTCCCTGCTGCCCCCTAGTGGCCACTGTCAGATAAAACACATACAGTATTCATGTAATATGACAATCCTGTATGCCCCACCCCCTTTCCCATAGGAAACTGATGTACTACTAGCCTTATTTGCATATTGGAATATGATTGTGTTGTCTCACTTTTTGATTTCTTGGACACCGGTCCAGTATCCTCCGCCCGCTACCGTCCCCACGGCCATGAGGAACATCAGCACCACGCTAACGTCCAACCGCGGCCCCTTAGGAGAGTACAGCGCCACCTGCTTCCTGTCTCTGAAACGCTGCCGAGTACACACACACACACACATACACAATACACAACACACACACACACACACACACACACACACACACACAATACATACACACAATACACAACACACACACACACACACACACACACACACACACACACAATACATACACTCATGCTGAATATTCAACAACTTCCGGGTCGAGGAATCAAGCAGCAAAGGTTCACTTTCCTGCTGCAGCACTATTGTGGGCAGAGCTTTCTGTAGCACATGTCTGTGATAGGTCAGAGCAGTGTCCTTACCGTGTGGATGTCCAGCATGTCCATGTAACTGATTACAGCGAGGGGAATGTTGATCTCCTCGTATTGAGACTCGTTCCCCTTCGGAGTGATCTGAGAAAAACAATAAAACAATTCAAATAATAAACACAATTTTCTAACACACGCATAGGTCAGAGGTCACAGGTCATAGGTCAGATCCTCACCAGCCCTGCTTTGCTGATAATCAGGAGACCTTTTGCACCATTGCTTTGGGCCAAACGAACTTTTTCATACAGTGTGCAGTTCCCCCGCATTGCCATGGCAATGTGATCTGGAAACCCGCCATCCGGGACGTCCGAGTCGGAGCAAAGCACAGACGGGGTCAGGTCATACACCTCCACTGCGGACTGAGGACACAACACACACACACACACACACAAGACACACAAGACACACACATATACAACATGACACACACAACACGACACACACAACACACAAATCACACAACACAAACAGGCCAATCAGCATCAAGAACAAGTGATAATTACACGGAGAACTTTCATACTATTTCTGAAATAAAGTAAGTAAGAGTTCTCTCTGTCTCTCTCCCTCTCCCTCTGTCTCTCTCTCTCTCCCTCTCTGTCTCTATCTTTCTCTCTCCCTTTGTCTATCTCTTCCTCTGTCTCTCTCTCTCCCTGCCTCTCTCTCTCTCTCTCTCTCTCTCACCATGGTGTTGAGGTGTGGAGGTAAAGGAGTCCAGCGGGAGTTGAAGTGGACGCAGTAATCCTTCTCTTTGCTTTCTCCCAACGCACTGAAATGAGCCACACCGTATTCTCCTAAAACCTTCAGGGACAAACACCACATCTATAAAATATCTGTAAAAGTACAGCTGTGTCCTGAATCAGACACTATACACAGCTGCTGCTTAGTGTGTTATATTTAAGCAATATCACACAAACATGAGCACTGCTGTAGTCAATATCAGCTCGGCTGTGATTCAGTCGTAATCACAAGGTCACAGGTAATCAGGTAATCGTGGGTAATCACAAGAAATCACAGGTAATCACGGGTAATCACAGGTAATCACGGGAAATCACAGGTAATCACGGGAAATCACATGTAATCATGGGTAATCACAGGTAATCATGGGTAATCACAGGTAATCATGGGTAATCATAGGAAATCACATGAAATCATGGGTAATCACAGGAAATCACAGGTAATCGTGGGTAATCACAGGAAATCACAGGTAATCATGGGTAATCATGGGTAATCATGGGTAATCACAGGAAATCAGAGGTAATCACATGAAATCACAGGTAATCATGGGAAATCACAGGAAATCACGGATAATCACTGGTAATCACAGGAAATCACAGGTAATCACGGGTAATCAGGGCTAATCAGCTAGGGATAAATGTATAAATGTAAAATCAATATCTTCAATTGATATAAATCTCACACTCTTCCTATCCATTTCAACATCAAATCCCTCTTTCAGGATGTTATGAATCTAATAGTGTTATATTAGTACCATAAGTCTCTTTCACACACATCAGTCTCTCTTTATTTCTCTTGCTGTGGTTCTCTTTCATCATCTCATGTTGGAGATCCAACTATGGGAAGAGCATCCGTACCTGACCACATTTGTTGTTCCTGTCCCCACCCTCTTTTATTAACCACTCTGATGACTCCTCCAGGCAGACAATTAGTGCCTCAGCTTCCTCCAGCCTCTCCTGCATAACCCTCACTGTTGCTTTCAGTTCAGAAGCTGTTTGTTTAATAATAGAGACATCCGTCTCAGCGCTCAACAGTGTGGAGCTCACTTTAGTCATTTCAGCAAACATTCTGTCGAAGTTAGCGGAAGATTCTGTAGAGTTAGGGAACTCCTCTAACCTGTTCATGTGGCTGAGTTTTCCTTATGGATTGTAAAATATCTTGATGACGCCATTTTCCTTCCTTTATTTACATTACACTTTACATTTACACTTGCCCCGGAAGTTTAGCAGTTCAAGGTGAGCTAAGAATTACTTACACACAGGCTTTTCATTAATAAAAGGTTCATTTAACTCCCGCTACAGAGTAGCCATCTTGTTCGCTCATGTCACTCCTACAGCATTATTATTATTAGCTTTAATAGTTTATTTATTTTTGCTCCAGCAATGAAAATAGTTCCCAAAGAAGCAGCAGCTGAATAAAGCATTGCGTGTTGCCATGGTAAAGCACAGACTGGCTGACAGCCTGTAGTCAGGTGTAGTGACGGTTTCAGTATAATGAACTATTTAAAAAATGTTAGAACATAGTGTTCCTTCTGATATGTGTAAAAAATAGAATAAAATTAATAACAATAGGGACAGCAACATTATTATTATTACTATTATTATTATTATTATTATTGTTGTTGTTGTTGTTGTTATTGTTACTGTCTTTCGCAAAAGTGAAGTTTTCTAGACCTTTTCGGGGTTTTTTTGTATTTCCTTTCCCGGGTTTAAATGAATATCAGTCTTTATTAATATTTTTATAAATCTGAATAATTGATAGGTGAAATACAGCACCTCTTCCCCTTCCTCTAACACAGAGCTGCAGTTAGCTCTACACTCTACGCCTGTCTGAACACATCACTTCACCATATTCATGTGGATAAATAATAATAATAATAATAATCATGCTAGAGCGTGTTAAATAACACTTCGTACCTGTGTGATGAGAAGAGCAGCACAGGTCAGTGCTGATAAATACCCCATGATGATGATGATGGTGAAAATTATGCTGTCTCACTCCTGCATCCGCACACACTCACACACGTACAGTGATGCAGTGATGACGTCAGCGTCCTGGCGATTGGCTCACACTCCTGTCACTCCAGAGCACTACACAATAGCGGTGCTGATTTTATTTCATCCCAGTGACTCGTTCATCAGATTCCTTCACTGATTCTTTCCGTAACTTACATCATTACACCAGTAGGTGGCGCCAGTGATATTCTTTCTTTTTTTCTTCTTCTTCTTCTTTTTTTCTGATGTTATGAGCAAGTGATTGTTTCATTCACTCAATACACTCAATTTTTAGTATTACGAGTTATTAAAACTGGCATGTCCAATCCACAAAGAGAAGCTCTGGTGAAGTTATTCTCAAGAAAGAGCGGTCACAAATGTAATTGTACATATGTAAAAATGTAAAAATGTACATATGTGTAAAAAAAAAAAGCTATACAGCTATAAAGCTATACAGGCAGCGGTGGCTCAGTGGTTAAGGTGTTTGATTAATGCGCAGAAGGTTGTGAGTTCAAACCCCAGCACTACCTATCTGCCACTGTCGGGCCCTTGAGCAAGGCCCTTACCCCTCAGATGTATAAATGAGATAAATGTAAGTCACTCTGGATAAAGGTGTCTGCCAAATGGCGTAAATGTATGCTATGAGCAACACATAGCCGGTCCGTACAGGATTTCGTGGATTTTTATTGTGATTGTTGCGGCCAAAAATGCTTGATTTTATTGCTGCTTTTTTCAAAATTTGTGATGCAACTTGCAGAGGTTTTTGTGCTTTTTTGCAGAAAACTACTTGAATTGAAACCGCATGAAATAGTCGTGCATGCTCTTTCTCAATGAAGTTTGTTGGTAAATGAGAGCGTTTAGCTGTATAATGTTCGACGCTCGTAAATTGAAGACGGCTTTGTCTGAACGCGTGTCGTGATGATGCCAAATCTGCGGAAAAACTGCAGTCATTTTGAAAAATAGCAAGCTCCTCCGAATATTGTGGAGTTTGCTTGATGTTGATCATGAACCAAACACCACTACTACACAGGGTCACTACATAAGTGTACTACAGGGAACATTTAGGCTTCAGCTCTTTCCTCTGGATGTAAGTGCACGCCATCGGGTATGAAATAAAAGTATTTGTGAAGTAAAATATGTAGTGCATTATGTAGGGTATGCACTACCTTATATAAAGAAAAATATTATAATAATGCCATAAATAAAGAAAAATACGTAGTGTCCATAGGAAACATGTTGGGACTGAAGTCCACTACATAGGGAATGAAAAATGGCATCTGTTTGATATGTAGTGCACAAAGTGACCCATAAAGAACATTCTGGAATTCAGCTCTCTACTAAAGAATTTTAGTGCACTACACCCTATGTAGAAAATACAGATAATATATAGTGCACAATTCTGTTTTGTATACTGTACATGACAGTGTGAAATGTACTGATTCCCTGTGTAATCCCAACAGCTAGTCATTTACCATGTGGACTATGTAGTGTATGAAATAATGATTTATTTATTTATGCTCCCTGACTGCATATGAGCATAAGGGTATGACTTAATGGTTCTTATACCCTATGTAGTGCACTATATATCCCATAATGATCAAACTGCGATTCAACACTTTATTCCCTGTATAATTGCTGATTATGTCTGAGATAATCACTCCTGTACCCTATGTAGTGCACTATATGTCCAGAACAAAAATATTTTGTGCTTCAGCTTACATCATACATTATTGCACTACTTAGGTAATGACTTCTACACTTTAGCTAGTGGTCTTAGTGTCCATTTAGGATCATCTCTTGTATAACTACACCACATACGGTGTGAAGTAATGGCTTCTGCACTAGGTAGTGTGCACTACATGTCCGCTGAGGGTGTTGTTTTGGAATGAATCAGTGATTCGTTCATTGTGCAGGAAAGTAAAATGAGAAAGGAAATAAGTCTTGAAGTTTTACTCCTGCACTCTGAACATTATCACAAAAACAAATTGATATAAAGCGTGAGCGCATTGCGGAGGAATACAGTCTGCGTCATCACAACAGGACGCGGGGAGGGGGGTGGGCTACGTCATCAGCGCTCGCCGCAGAGGAGTCCGGGTGACGTCACTGTGGAAGAGGATCAGCAGTGGGAATGCGGCGATCATAAGAAATGTAAGTAACTTTTTATATTTCTCTCTGTGTGTGTGTGTGTGTGTGTTTTTAATTGAGTAATCTCGGCACATAAACACTTAAGCACACTCAGAGTAAGAGTACAGATATACAGGAGAAGAGGAAACACGGAATAAACCAGAAACTTGCTGAAGATTGATTTTGCTTTAGGAGCATGTGTAGAGAGGCAGCTGGAGGGAATAAATGTCATGTTTTTACTGTCTTTATGTCAGAAAAACTGTTTCTTTAACACCAGATTGGCCATGAGCTGGCGAGCTAGTGACTCAGACTTAAAGACCAGTGTTTGAGGAGGAGATTTTTCTAACACCATTAATTATTATTATTATTATTATTAGTAGTAGTAGTAGTAGTAGTAGTATTAACACTTTAACATCGCTGATTTAACACAGAAATATTCCAGTTAAACTCTGGACACTGAGGGATTAACCCCTACACACCCACAGTGACGTCATTCAGGGGTAAATATGTTGGCTGAGGAATGTGGTGATTATATGATCACGGTTTCAGTACTGTCACAATATCATATTTAATATTTAACATTATTATTATTATTATTATTATTATTATTATTTTAGGCTTAAACTAGTCAGTAAATGATTAGATGCATTAACACTGGGACACGTGACCATATAATATTAATATCATGAGAAATTGCATCACAGCTCACTTTTTTCTTTTCTTTTTTAAGATATTGTGGGTATTGTGATATCTATTTTGTTAATTAATTATTTAAAATGTTTTTGTAAATAAATACAAACTGACTGGAAACATTACGATTTATATGAATTTATTTCTGCCTTCACTGTTACTTATATTTATAAAGTATAATCGCGCGAAGCAGCAGAAAAGTATTCTCATTATCGTCTGAATGTTTATTTTATTTGAATCCCATCAGTGCTACAGCCATTTGTTTTTCAGGAGTGGAAGGGGCTTACTCTCTCTCCCCTGTCAATCACAGTGACACCAATCAGAGTGTCTGTGAGCTCATGGATGTGGAAGAGGGCAGATAGCGCTTTCCTCTGAGTGTGGCACAGCAGATTGAAAAGATTCGTTTTGGTTTCATGTGTCTCAGAGGAAGCACATGTCAGCCTTCGCCCTTCGCTGGGAGGTGCCGTGTGATTGGTGGAGAGCTGAGACCAAATTAAGGATAAAATGGGGGGGATCAAACAGTAAAAAAAAAAAATGCAACTTTATATTGTTATTGGAAATTGTTCACAAAAAATTGTGATTGCTTGTCTTCAGGTGGGGCTACACAGAAATCTGATCACATGACCATGTGCAACATTACCATCCGTATGTGTTTATTTCTGTGTGTGTGTGTGTTAGTGTGTGAGGTCAGCAGTGAGGATCAGGTGTAAGATCAGCAAGTCATGGCTGCTTTCAGACAGGAGGATGTGGAGAAATTCTACGAGATGGGCGAGGAGCTGGGCAGGTAAGATAAGATCCACCCCTCCATCCCCCACCCACCTGTTACTCTGCTGTGTTCCAAATCTTTCTGCGGAGAATCGAGTCCACTATGTAGTACACTTATATGGAGCACATTAGATCATCGAGAGAGAGAGAGAGTTCTGTTCTACAGGGTTCTTTAAAGTTACGATGCAGTGTTTCTACACTGTTCCACTGCGGAAAATCCTATAATACTAGAACACCTGAGACTCAACATCGAGGATGCTTCCCAAACCACACACCCTGTATTCACTGTATATACGGCGCATAAACACCACAGAAACAATGAAGGCTAATGTGAAGTTGGGGTTTGTTAGTGTTAACTAGGTGTTACCATGGAAACCACAGTAAACTGAAGTCGGGAATGGTTATTAGCAATCAGCGTGTTGTAATTTGGGACACGTGAGGCGGAAAAAATGCTGCTGTGTTCCGTGTTCACGTGTATGGACATGTCAGGTTCTCCGCACTTTCTTTTTGTTTTCTTTAGTGTTAGCGTTGCATAAACACGTCATGGTGGTAATGTTCCCTGGACCTCATGGTTGCTGTAGCAACACGCTTGTGTGATTGTTTAAT
>JANDJT010000206.1:11031271-11043371 GCA_024331685.1 Stegophilus panzeri | reverse complement strand
GTAAAACGGTTGAGCACTGCCGTGTGTGATCGTGTCCTGTCGCAAAATGCGGTGAAAACTCTCACACGACGTTAATACTGTGATTAAGGTGTGTACATGTCTGTAATACACGTCCATAATGCGACTAAAACAGGAATACTCCACATGTCTTAATTCGATTTGTGTTTACTTCGCGTATGACCTTAATCGGATTAAGGTAATTAAAAATTGCTGTTTACATGGAAGTTTCTTAATCAGAGTATCGTCTTAATCGGGTTAAAATTGGATTATTGTTGTCCATGTAACTGTACTGAGTGAGAGAAAGAGGGGGGAGAGAGAGAGAGAGAGACAGAGAGACTTTTTTTTTTTTTTAACTTTTTAAGATGCCTTTAATGCATCAGTTTTGGTATATTTACATATTTACTTTTTTATTTTATTTTTTATTTTTATTTTTATTTTTTTTAAAGAACCCCATCAGATCCCCCACCCACACCCTTCACCCAGGAACCCCAACCCCTTCAGTCCTACTGTAAGTCCATTATAGTCATATAATGTGTAAAAGTCCACAGTGCTGTTTATAGTAAGGCTTTTCTTGCGGCTGATGTCCATTTCACTAGCTGAAGCCTTTCCGTGGTGACAGTATGTTCAGATTTTCACATTTTGTTGCTTGTTGTGCAGATTGGATGATTTTTTTTTTGTCCGGGAAGTAGTTAGTCAGTGAGATATTACGTTTTCCTTTTGTCAGTTCTAAAATCTAGTTTAGCTGTTCTGTGGTGTACAGTTCTTCAGGCTGTTCTGAAAGGTTTAAAGTAGTTGGTTGATCCAGGTTGATTTCTTCCTCCTCCATGTCTGTGATGGGTTCCTTTCCTGTAGCTCCTGCGCTGTTCTCTGGGCTCAAGTCCTCCTGCATCACAACATTGTACTGTGGCTTTTTGGATGATTCCTCCACCTTATCCATCTTCTCTCTCGTTATTTCCAGCTCAGCTTTATTGTTCTCGATGTTCTTGTCTTGGGAGTTCTTCTGCTGTTGTGCGGAGTCGCTGGCTCTGATGCCGATAGCAGTATAGTGTTTTGTTTTAATGTTATCTGCGGTGTTGGTTTTAGTGCTAGTATCGGCACGAGTGTCAGAGCTATCGCTGCATGCTGTGTCTGATTCAGTGTTGTTGTTTTGTTCCTCACTGACCTCTTCCAGCTGTGACCTCGGTGTATCGTTGCCCTCATCTGCCCCAGGCTCCTGTTCTCTGGTGTTCCCCCGCTGGCTGTCTCCGTGCTGCTGCTGCTGTACCCTGGCCGTGTCGCCCCCGGAGCTCCCCGGCTGCTTAGCTCTGCGTGGGCAACTCAGCTGTTTATGCTCGATTTCCCCACACCAAAAACATTTCAGGTGTTCTGTGTTGGCAAAAACGGTGTAGCTGTTGTCGCCGTCCTTGCACTTGAAATTTATATCCAGTGTTTGGTCACGGTTGTTTAGAAACATGTAAACTTGTCTGCGGAAAGACAGAACATGTTTCACCGCAGAGTTCTTACAGCCGAGCGGAATATCCGTCATGGGGCTGGCAAACTTTCCGAAGCAGCCCAGGTCCTTCATGATCAGCTCGTCTTTTATAAAAGGGGGCATTTTAAAAATGACAACCCGAGTCGCAGGGACAGATAAAGGGGTAACGGTTAGCATGACACATTTTAGCCATATTCCAGTTTCAATTAGCGTATTCACAAATCTTTCCTTTTTTAGGAAGACCACCACCGCTTTGTTAATTCGGGAGGCAGAGTAGATGTTCTCGCACCCGACCTTCTCTCCCACCACTAGCAGAACCTCTTCCACCTGTTCTCCATTCTCCGGCACACACCTGACGCCATGGTGGAGAGACAGCGTCTCCCCTCCGGCCTCAGAGGCCATGGCATCCCGCTCACTCTCACCCACTCTCAACTTTTACCGGTCACTTATAGTCACGTAACTTACACGTTCAATAATTAAATAAAAGAAAAACAAAAAAGACAAACTCGCGGAAAACTCTGGCAAGACACCAAACTGCTCTCACGGGCTCTACACACCACGCTCACTCCTCCACCGCACATGCGCAGAGAGAGGGAGAGACAGAGAGAGAAGGAGAGACAGAGACAGAGAGAGAGAGAGTACTTGTACTCTGGAATGAAGGCTGCTTGCTCTGACTTGCCCTTGTGGAGAGTGTGCACTCTAATGTACTGAAGGCAACACACACACACACACACACACACACACACACACACAGGTTGGCTGGAGCACTGCAGTGAGGGTAAGCTCTCTCTCTCTCTCTCTCTCTCTCTCTCTCTCTCTCTCCCTGTATTCAGTGTTTTCTCTCATAGTTAACGTTTGCGTGACGTGTGAGGTCTGACGGTTTGAAGTGGACGTTTAACACTGAGGTATGCTCGTTTTTGTGTTTTTTTGTTCTGTAGAATGATTAGGGTTCTGCGTAGTGTAGAACCTCAGTGTGATCAGGGGGAACATGTGACAGATTTGATGTAGGTGATATTAATGATTATGATGTTAGCATTAGTGTAAAGTTTATCAGGTTATAGAGCTGTACAGTTCATATCAACTTTTAACCCTACAAGACTCGAGCCTGAGCTTCAACATGGTCGCCTGGGCGTGTCATTGGGGCGGGGCTGAGCAGAGACTCCTCCCAGTTAGATATAACACTGAGGATATCAGATTTTCCTGTTTGTACTGAATTCAGGTGATGTGTATTGACTAAAGGTGTGTTTTTTGGGGGGGCGGAGTCTTCATGGATATTTAATGTAAGTTCATATTGTTTTACTTCTGTCTCAGGTAACTGAAGTGTGTTAGCTCGAGTCGACTTCACTGAGGCATTTCTGCAGTGTGTGTGTGTGTGTGTGTGTGTGTGTGAAATCAGAAACAGGAAGCTGTTTGTGGTTGTGGTGTGTTTGATTTGTTGGATTGCTCTTCATGAAGTGAGACAGGATTTGACCATATATGGGCGTGTTGATGGAGAATGTGCATGTGATAGACGAGAGCGACACACCCGTCTGTTATTCTGTCCATCATCTTACTCCATTAGCTAGATGTTAAAACATGCTGACCTGCCCGATAATCTCTCACACACACACACACACACACCGCTATGTACAACATCACCATCCAGTAATTACTGCATAATTAGGGGTCCAAGCACTAAGGGATTCTTTGTGTGATTAATGATATTGTAACTGTAGATTGATGATAAACTCTCTGCTGCCCCCTGCAGGTTGCCCTGTGAAGTCCTGTGACTGTGAGTGAGTGAGTGTGAGTGTGTGTGTGTGTGTGTGATGTGTGATAACGGAGAGCTGGAGGATAAACCCCCCGCCCCCCCAGTCAGGATGAGCAGCAGTAGTAAAGATGGCGTCCCAAAACCGCTGCCCTCTGTCCCTGAGGAGAAAAAAACACGCAAAGGCATCTACTCCATCTTCTCCGCCGAGAAAGGTCAGAGAGAGACCACGTTACCCAGCATGCACTGGGGCTGAGACCTTATTTACATTTTAAGGCTTTGTTCCAAAAGTTCATGTCGTTAGTTTACACTGTCATGAGCATTTTAAAGTTTTATCCTAAATCACGTTTCTCACTGACTTTTACTCTGACATCCGCCCCCCCATCTCTCTCTCACTGTCTCTTTTCATCCTGACAGTAGGGAAGCGTAAGGATAAGGATAAGGAGAGGCCAGAGATTTCACATCCCTCAGATTTTGAGCACACTATTCACGTAGGGTTTGATGCCGTGACGGGCGAGTTCACCGTGAGTCTCTCACACACACACACACACACACACACACATACACACACATATGCCCCTTTGAGACATGATGTGTTCACGCTGCAGGTGAAAGTGGTTTAAATTTGTTTTTATGGCAGTGTGAACAGAGAAAAGCACTTTGAATCTGACTTTTTCAATTCCAGTTTAATTTCTCATTCTCTCTTGGATCTGTCTGTCTGTGGGTGGTTAGGGAATGCCGGAGCAGTGGGCGCGGCTCCTCCAGACCTCCAACATCACCAAGTCGGAGCAGAAGAAGAACCCACAGGCCGTCCTCGATGTGCTCAAGTTCTACGACTCAACCGGAAACGGGAAGCAGAAATACCTCAGCTTCACAGGTCAGCTGTCTCACTCTCACTGTCTCACTCAGCTTCACAGGTCAGCTGTCTCACTCTCACTGTCTCACTCAGCTTCACAGGTCAGCTGTCTCACTCTCTCACTCTCTCACTCTCACTGTCTCACTTAGCTTCACAAGTCAGCTGTCTCACTGTCTCACTCTCACTGTCTCACTCAGCTTGACAGGTCAGCTGTCTCACTCTCACTGTCTCACTCAGCTTCACAGGCCAGCTGTCTCACTCCCTGTCTGTCTCTCAGATAAGGATGCTCCCCCGGTGAAGAAGGGCTCAGAGCCAGTACCTGGTGGTGTTAAAGATGATGATGATGATGATGATGAAGCTCCACCCCCTGTGGTGGCTCCTCGACCTGAACACACTATATCAGTGAGTGTCACATGTTCATCTATGTGTTTCTCACACACTCCACACACTGTGCTCACACTGCCGAGGTAGGCTTCTCAATACAACGTCAGCCATTTTGGCTCTGTCCCAAATGCTGCCAAATTTTTCCTTAGGTAGCGTTCTTATTAGAACGTCACCCATTTTGGTTCCATCATAAACACCAAAAATAAGGGTTGGTGATTTTCCTTTTTAGAAACACAAGCTCTGATTCAGATTGGAGAATGTTATGGGTCTGTCCCAGAAACATTTTTATTAGAAACTCAACCATTTTTGTTCTGTCTCAAACACCAGAAATACATTAGAACCCCAGCTCTGATTTGTGTTTTTACAGAAACACGTCAGCCATTTTGTTTCAGTTTCAAATATTATTAACTAGCTAATGTTCGTATTAGAACTTTAGAACTTTTTATTTATTTGTTTTAAATGTTGTGACACAAAACATTATAAATAATGATTATAAGCCTCATTATTGTACACTTTATTTGTAATGAATTCCCTGAAAGTCTGGTGTGTGTGTGTGTGTGTGTCTGTGGTGGTAACCACACAGGTTCTCACTCGTCCGTCGATGATCGACCCTCTGCCTCCTCCAGACGCCTCCAAATCTGCAGATAAACAGAAGAAAGGAAAAGGAAAGATGACTGATGAGGAGATCATGGAGAAACTGAGTACGACAGTGTGATGAGGATTTGTGATGTGTGTGTGAGAGTGTGATGATGATGATGATGTAAGTGGGCGTGGCCTCTGCCCTGATCTCACACTCCTCCATATGCTTTCAGGGACGATAGTGAGCATCGGAGACCCCAAGAAGAAATACACACGATACGAGAAAATCGGGCAGGGGTGAGTGTTAGTGTAATGTTATTTTAACGTTAGTGTAATTCTCGGTTCTGTTTATTTTACTGTCCTGCCTCTAAACACACACTCCAGTGCCCCCTGCTGGTGTCATCTACTTTAGCTGCAGTTTCAGCAGATGCACTGTTTAATGTGTGTGTGTGTGTGTGTCCTCAGTGCATCTGGTACTGTGTTTACTGCCATCGACGTCGCTACAGGACAGGAGGTGAGTTAGCATTTAGCGAAACATGCTAAATAATCCACCTGTACATTATTTGACAGGTATATTATATTTCAGCTGTTCTGATTTCAGCTGTGTGTGTGTGTGTGTGTGTGTGTGTGTACAGGTGGCTATAAAGCAGATTAACTTGCAGAAGCAGCCGAAGAAGGAACTGATCATTAATGAGATCCTGGTGATGAAAGAGATGAGGAACCCCAACATCGTCAACTTCTTAGACAGGTGAGTTTACAAATGTGTACTATATCTTTACTACACCTGTACTGCATCTGTATAACACCTGTACTGCATCTGTAAAAAAAATCACTTATTTACACACAGCTGCTGTTCTTCAGTGTTCACTTATTACACAGATCTGTACATAAATACAGAGATATGAGTGTGTTTATTTTGGTCTATGTGTGTGTGTCTCTGTGTGTGTGTGTGTGTGTGTGTGTGTGTGTGTAGTTTCTTGGTGGGGGAGGAGCTGTTTGTGGTGATGGAGTATTTAGCCGGTGGTTCTCTGACTGATGTCGTTACAGAGACGTGTATGGATGAAGCTCAGATCGCTGCTGTGTGCCGAGAGGTACTGACTACTCTCTCTGACACACACACACACACACACCTGTAATTAACGAGTAATGAATGAGTAATAAAGGGTAATTAAGGCTGTGTTTTGTGTGTATAGTGTCTGCAGGCGCTGGAGTTCCTGCACGCTAATCAGGTGATTCACCGAGACATCAAGAGCGACAACGTGCTGCTGGGCATGGACGGCTCTGTTAAACTCAGTGAGTACACTTTACACCCTGTACCCTACACCCTGTACACTACACCCTATTCCCTGTACACTACACCCTGTACACTACACCCTACCCACCATGTCCATAAAAGGTATGGTGGCAGGTGTCATTAGCAGTGTTAATCCGTTCACACTAAACCCCTGACCTGTAGATACACACAAACCTGTGATGTCATAAGAAGAGTGTGCTG
Organism: Stegophilus panzeri; assembly: GCA_024331685.1. Classification (NCBI taxonomy): domain Eukaryota; kingdom Metazoa; phylum Chordata; class Actinopteri; order Siluriformes; family Trichomycteridae; genus Stegophilus; species Stegophilus panzeri. Next base: position 11,036,839 of record JANDJT010000206.1, on the reverse strand, counting down.
TTTGTCTAACTGTGCGTGCTTGTGTGTGCATGCGTGTGTGTGTGCAGCGGATTTCGGGTTCTGCGCTCAGATCACCCCGGAGCAGAGTAAGCGCAGTACGATGGTGGGAACGCCGTACTGGATGGCCCCCGAGGTGGTGACCCGCAAAGCGTACGGACCAAAAGTGGACATCTGGTCTCTGGGCATCATGGCTATAGAGATGGTGGAGGGAGAACCACCGTACCTCAATGAGAACCCACTGAGGGTACACACACACACACACACATACAGCATTATATTATATGATTAAAGGTGCTGTTTAATTGTGAGATAATTGAGAAGACTCTTCAAGACACATGATCAGTTTTCTGGTTGGCTGATCCAGTTCCACTGAAGCTCCGCCCTTTTAGTCAGAGAGTGGTTCTATAAAGATAATCAGGTTGCTAAGGCTAGCTGGTGTTCCTCCCCCAGGCCTTGTACCTCATCGCCACTAACGGAACTCCGGAGCTGCAGAACCCTGAGAAACTGTCTCCAATCTTCAGAGATTTCCTCAACCGCTGTCTGGAGATGGACGTGGAGAAGAGAGGGAGCGGCAAAGAGCTGCTGCAGGTCACTACACACACACGCACACTGTACACACGCTGCAGGGAGCAATATTTTATATTTGGGAAATGCTTTGATGTTAATGAGCCTCTGTCTGGTGGTTTTCCTCCTCAGCACTCGTTCCTGAAGTTAGCGAAGCCTCTGTCCAGTCTCACCCCCCTCATCCTCGCCGCCAAGGAGGCCATGAAGAGCAGCCGCTAACCCCGGACATGCCCCGCCCCACTCCGCCCCCCTACTTTGTGTGTGTGTGTGTGTGTGTGTGTGTGTGTTATCGTTTATACGCAATCGACCAAACCGCTGCATGGTCAGATGTGGGCGTGTCCTCATAGCACACACTGTGTGTGTTTGTTGCCATGGAAACGCAGACATTTGATTATTTTATTATTATTAAAGCTATTAGACAGACTCAGCAGGTGTGTGTGTGTTTGTGTATGTGTATGTGGAGCCGCAGGGACGATCACCATGACAAGCACACGAGGCCCATTGCTGGCCCCACCCACTTTGTATAACATTTGCATAAAAGTAAAGAGCTCTGTAAACTTTTTTTTTTCCTGTTTTGCCTGCCCTGCCCATTTTACATCTCTAGCATTGGCCCTGCCTCCTGTCAGTGTAAACGGGACAAGACCTGCGGGTGTAAACTTTACTGGAAATCAAAGTTTATGAATTAAAATGTTACGTTTACAAACACAGTGGAGTAAAGCCTGTCAGTGTGAGCGGTTCTTTAAGGTGTGTGTGTGTGAGATTCCCAATAAAAACAAAAGATTATTGTTCTTTCAGTATTCCAGAAACACCTCCAACACGGCGATTAAAAGAAAACAAACTCACAAACTGTAAGATTTATAAATCTAGACATTAATAAATCTTTTTTTTTTCCCCCCATCATCACCACTGTTGCCATGGTTATATCAGACACCACCTGAGCGTCGGTGTCATCCTTAATAATTCTTTTTTTATCTTTCTTTTTTTCCTATTTCTATGGAAGCGCTTATTATTATTATTATCATCATCATCATCATCATGGAGAGCATTCTGGAGCATTACAATGTCCTCTCTGGGCTTCTGTAGCACATTTGGGGAAAGGGGGAGGTTGGGGATGTTTTTTCATTATTTTCTTTTCGTTTCTCTCCCTGTAAAGTCTGTGTGATCGGGTGTTAGGAATCTAATCTAATCTAATAAATGGTTTTGTATATGATGTTTTTCATCACTGCAAAAGGAACCAGAAGGTTTTTCTCTCTTTTTTTATATTTATGTACATGTATAACTATATTTTATATTTTTCAACTAACAATCTGATAACTTCAAATTAAATTTCTTTAATTGTTGCCTTCAATATTTATAATTTTTTGTGAAATCTCCACTGAATTCCACTCAGTGTCTCTCTCTCAGCACCGCGCTGCCTTTTATACACAAACATGATCAAACCCACTCCTCTGTTTATAAATTATTATTAAAAAAGACCTGAGTCAGGATGAAGTGTGTGTGTTTTTTTGTTTGAGTGCCATGTTTGCCATGTGTGTGTCTTCTTGGTCAGGGTGTGTGGGTGTGTGTGTTGAGCAATAGAGAGTGGTGTGTGTTACAGTAACAGGAAAGCTACAGACCTGCTGTGATGATGACATCATGATGCACCTGAAGGCGGAGTCTGAATCCGATGCTGGAGCGTAACATCAGCATTAATGTCGTCTTTGTTGCTATGAGGTGAGTCGCTCGAGCACACACACACACACCACCTATGTGAAAACAAAAGTGTAAACGAAGGTAAGTGTGTGTTACAATCACGGAGACAGTATGCTAAGCTCCGCCCTCTGACTGTTACAAGGCGCTGACACTGGAAACTCCTTCCATAAATGTTACATAAATTCCAGAAAACGTCACCACATCAGTGATTACACACAGTTTATAATCAGTTTATCATCAGTCCGCTGTACACTCCCCAGTGAGCGAGCCGTTACTATAGAAACCGTAACATATTGGGACAAGCACGTTCATTATATATAAACCCGCGCTACTGTCAGATCTGCTGTTATAGAAAACTAATCAGCACCTAATGACCAATCAGAGCGCAGAGCTCAGCAACATCATGCAACGAGCACATTTATCATTCTTATCATGTAAACATTAAAGATTACAGATATCAGTGATAAAATATCAGATTCTTTAAATTATGTATTTATTGTCATGCGTGTGTTCATTTAATGATGTTACATTTGTCTTAAACCTCTTCAAATATGCTAATTATTTAGAGGATAACGACTCGGCAACCTAAAGAACCAGCTTCTCGAGCTATCTAGACAGCTAACTCGGCTAATGTTAGTAATGAACAGGTGGCGGTTGTCATGGTAACGCTGCAATATTTTTCAGGCTGATGAGGATACTGAAATCCCTCGATCTAATGTGAACTAGTTTTAAGTTAAAAGGGATGGCAGGAGCACATTGGGGTGTTTCCAAATTTGCATATTCATGCATATTTCTAGCTCTGGGTGTTTATAATGAGGCTGAAGGTGTAGAGATGTAACTAGGATTTTTTTGTTGTTGTTTCTTGTGTATTAAAATATGTGTATTAAAGATGTAATTCTACAGTATGCACATCAAACTTGACACCTTCAGGTGGATTTTAAAACTACAGTCATGATGCTAACATCACATGCTAATTTGCAAAAGCTGCTTTTCAGCAGTGGGAAACCATGTTTCAGAAGACAACCGTTATTTGTACAGACATGTTGCATAAACAGAGACTGTTTTAAGGGAACTTCCCAGAAGACGGTTGTGAATAAAGAAGAGCGTGTGTGTGTGTGTGTGTGTGGTTTGTGTCAGATTTGAGAAGTTTCAAAACTTCCTGTTTTTGCACCTGATCTCTAAAGTGAGAACAGGAAGCAGAGCAGGAGCTGAAAACATCAGCGCTTGTAACACGCTGTAACGCTCGGTGCACTCAGTCAGAGCCAGAGTGAATGAACCATGAGTGACTCTGTGGAGAAAAGCTCAGACTCTCCTGCACAGACAGAAAGTTCTGGAGCTGGTGGACTGATGAACACCCCTCTTCAGGAGAGGCTGGATGACGAGAGTGTGATCTTTAACGACTCGAGTCTCTCGACACAGATCCACGCTGAGCTCCAGGGTCTGCGTCTGGACCACTGCCTCACCGACGTGGTCCTCAGCGTCCAGGATGAGAAGTTCTCCTGCCACAGAGCTGTCCTCGCCGCCGCCAGCTTGTACTTCAGGTGAGTCAGTGCGTGGACCGAGGACCAGCGGGTCAGTGACTCATTCAGAAGATCAGCACGGACCAGTCCAGAGACACAGAACGTTTCTGATGAGATAAACATGATGTTTCATGATGAAATCTATGTGAACATTTAGTGTAGAACTGCATCTACATAACTACACACCTTTCACTTTGTGGGGAAAAAAATTTGAAAACTACTTTTTCTTTTACTTACCAGGCACAAAACGGTGGCTGTTTTTTGTTTGTGTTTATGAATATCTCCAGCAAGAGTGGACACACCACTGTTTTTGCTGCTTCTTCTTGTTCTGCTTTTGTTATGAACTGACATGTAATGCAATTATTTACGTGTATGATTACACTTGTGGATTTAGAGAGAAGCATGGTACATGTTCATTCTTCCCAGTATCACCACGGCTATATCCTCACGGCTCGGTCCAGTGTCAGATCTAAATGAATCAGTAAAAGATCTGGTGTCTGTGAGTTATGGTTTTTTTCTGATTTTCAGAGCAATGTTCTGTACGGACCTGCGAGAGAAACATGAACAGTGTGTGAACATTCAGGGAATCGATGCAGAGGACATGAAGATACTGCTGGACTACACATACACTAGCAAAGTGCACATCACCAAAGACAATGTCCAGAAAACTCTAGAGGCAGCCAGTCTCTTCCAGGTGTGTGATTATTATAGTGTGTGTGTGATTTAGTATAGTGTGTGTGATTATTATAGTGTGTGATTATTATAGTGTGTGTGTGTGATTGTTATAGTGTGAGTATTACAGTGTGTGATTGTTAGTGTGTATTATAGTGTGTGTGTGTGTGAGTATTATAGTGTGATTGTTATAGTGTAAGTATTATAGTGTGTGTGTGTGTGTGTGTGATTATTATAGTGTGTGTGTGTGTGATTATTTGTGTGTGTGTGATTATTATAGTGTGATTATTATAGTATGTGTGTGATTATTATAGTATGTGTGTGATTATTATAGTGTGTGTGTGATTATTATAGTGTGATTATAGTGTGTGATTAATATCGTGTGTGTGGTTATTATACTGTGATTATATTGTGTGTGTGTATTATAGTGTGTGTGTGTGTATTATAGTGTGATTGTTATAGTGTAAGTATTATAGTGTGTGTGTTTGTGTGTGATTATTTGTATTTGGTTATTATAGTGTGTATGTGTGTGAGAGTATTATAGTGTGATTGTTATAGTGTGAGTATTACAGTGTGTGATTATTATAGTGTGTGTGATTGTTAGTGTGTGTGAGTATTATAGTGTGATTGTTATAGTGTAAGTATTATAGTGTGTGTATGATTATTTGTGTGTGGTTATTATAGTGTGTGTGTGTGATTATTATAGTGTGTGTGTGAGTATTATAGTGTGTGATTATTATCGTGTGTGTGGTTATTATACTGTGATTATAGTGTGTGTGTGATTATTATAGTGTGCATGGTTATTATAGTGTGTGATTATTATAGTGTGCGTGGTTATTATACTGTGATTATAGTGTGTGTGTGATTATTATAGTGTGCATGGTTATTATAGTGTGTGATTATTATAGTGTGCGTGGTTATTATAGTGTGTGATTATTATAGTGGGCGTGGTTATTATAGTGTGTGATTATTATAGTGTGTGTGTGTGTGATTATTTGTGTGTGGTTATTATAGTGTGTGTGTGATTATTATAGTGTGTATGTGTGATTATTATAGTGTGTGATTATTATCGTGTGTGTGGTTATTATACTGTGATTATAGTGTGTGTGTGTGATTATTA
>JANDJT010000206.1:11004020-11014909 GCA_024331685.1 Stegophilus panzeri | reverse complement strand
TGAAAAGCCAGGGTGTGTTTTATGTAAATCGGATGAAAAGCCAGGGTGTGTTTTATGTAAATCGGATGAAAAGCCAGGGTGTGTTTTATGTAAATCGGATGAAAAGCCAGTGTTGGTTGTTTTATGTAAATTGGATGTAGAATCAGGTGTGTTTTATGTAAATTAGATGTAAAGCCAGGGTATGTTTATGTAAATGAGCTGTAACAGTTGGGTAAGTAATGGCAGGTTTAGGCCACACCCTCTTGGTTTACGCTAAAGTTTTCTGTGTGATGATGATGATGATGGTGTGCTGTCAGAGCTGAGTGCATGATTAAATCTATGGGTTTATTAGATCTAGTTATAGATATATATTTCTTGTTAAGGCAGAGAAGGAGAACCCGGGTCTCACTCAGGACATCATCATGAAGATCCTGGAGAAGAAAAACGTGGAGATTAATTTCACAGAGTCGTTACTGCGCATGGCTGCGGATGATGTTGAAGGTATGATTTTATTCTTCGCGCAGTAAGAAATGTTTAATGTAAGATTAGATGGTGGTTTATTTAAATGGTGTCTGTAGATCAGTTTCATGTATTTGATATGCGTGTTGCATGATTAACACCTATCAGTTCTCGACTGACGTGTGTATGATGGTCAGTTAGGGGGTGTGTTATGTAAGTGATATGCATCTGAATATAAATTAGGATGTGTTGGTTAAATAAAGGTGTGTGTAAGGGGTATTGTTTCTTTACTCTGTGTGTGTTTATGTGTGTGTTTGTGTTTGTTTTGTCCCAGAGTATCTGATAGAGAGGCCAGAGCAGGAGTTTCAGGATCTGAATGAAAAAGCCAGAGCGCTGAAGCAGATCCTGAGTAAAATTCCAGACGAGATAAATGACAGAGTTCGCTTCCTCCAGACTATAAAGTGAGACGCAGACTCGCCACACTCCTTCCTCCTCCACTTCCTGTCCTCATGTCCTTGCTTGCTGTCAGCTGCAGCAGCGTTATCGTAAACCCCCTGACACGGGGGCATGGAATATAATCTCAGTCTTACCATCTCACTGCGCATGCCCCTGTACACTGTACAGCTTTGATTTAAAATATCATTTGATCCTGATTTCTGTCTCTGATTTTCACAGAGACATTGCCAGTGCCATAAAGGAGCTGCTGGACACTGTCAACAACGTCTTCAAGAAATACCACTATCAGAACCGCAGGGTGGGACACACACATTAACATTAGTGTACTGTTATCTTTAGATCAATCTTTAGATTAAGAATATGTAACGTTAACATAAGCGTCGGATTAAAGTAGGATTAACAAAAATGTAAATGGAATGTAAATGTCCGCCATTTTGTAAAAGGAAAGAGAATGCAGCGGTGCTTTCTGTAAACTCAAGTTTCCACAAGTCTGCAATAATCCCGTATGAATTGTCCAGCGAGGGAAAAAAAGCTAATGCTGATATACCATATTAACCCAACGCTAGACTAATCTAACACGCACTTAACCTCAGTGTGTTTTTTTTTCACATTCATTTCAAGATTAAGGCACTATTACTGTAAGATTAACATATTAGTGTAAAATGAATCTAAGATCAGAGTGAGCCTTAATCCCAGTCAGTGAGGAGCTGGACTTTATTTCCGTCTCGGTCGTGGATGTTCAGATCCAATCTGAAGCAGTCTGTAAAACATGGTTAAGGGGTTAATGTGATCATAGACGTGCAACTTTTTATTTATTTGTTTGTTTGTTTGTTTGCTTACAGGCTCTTGAACACCAAAAGAAGGAATTTGTGAAATACTCTAAAAGTTTCAGCGACACACTGAAGACTTACTTCAAAGACGGAAAGTAAGTGATGAGTCGTGATGACTTTCAATGAAGCGTGATTCCGTCCTTCTGACCGAATCACGAAGGTGAACGAATCAGTGAATCATCTGCAAACCCAAACACTCGACCAAGAGTCACTCCTCTACTGTTCAGTAAATCAACTGAGTCAGTGATTGTTTTGGGCACCAGCCATGATTCGCTCTGTTCTTGTCCAGTGAGTCAGTTGAGTCAGTGAATCTTTTGGACACAGCAGAGATTCGCTGTTAAATGAGTCCCGTTTTGTCCGAGCTAGGGATTTCCGGAGTCCGTTTTGGTTAGCTTGGTGCTAATATTACTGAAAATATGTCTTATCTAGCGTTCTTGTCAAATCTGTGAATAATAATTAGAATAACATTTACAGTTCTTCTGCTTCTTCTTCTTATTATTATTATTAATGAGTTTTGTGTATTTTTTGACCCTCAGAGCAATAAATGTGTTCATTAGTGCCAACCGGCTGATTCACCAAACCAACCTGATCCTGCAGACCTTCAAAACTGTCGCCTAGGGAACCGAGAGAGAGCGTGTGAGAGAGAGAGAGGATGAGTGTGAGAGTTTATGGGAAATTCCTGTTATAATGTAATATACAAAAGTCTTTTGTTTCTTTCATCTTTTTGTCTTTTTCCCTTTTTCCTCTTTTTAAAAGTGTAATTTATAAAATGGAGGAAACTAATAAAAGAAATAATAAACATCCTGTGTGTCTCAGTGCGGTTTATAACACTCGCTCGTGTGTAGTGAACATTAGCGCTAAACTGATTCACACACTCTGTTTACTTACACACTCCTATCAGCTTGCTAACTCACGGGCTTGGTAGTCTAACTAGCATATAAATAACTGGTTTGCCACTTAGCTAGTGTGCTACAAGCTACCAGAATAAAGTAACAGATGATTGGCTTGCTTTCTTGCTAATTAGCTGGTTACCTTGCTTTGCTAATTAGGTAGCATGCTAATATTCAATTATGAAAATGTATTTATCTGACTTTAAAATCCTCTCAGAAATCCAGTCAGTGGAAGTATTAGCTAATTAATACACATTAGCTAAGTAGTTAGTGCTAGCAGTGAAGATTGTACAAATTTATAAATACCTAAAGCACTCATAACAATCCACTCAGGAAGTGAAGTCATTCTTTACCGTTCGCTCTCACTAGCACTGATCATAAAGATCACAACATTTCTACATCTGACCTCAGAAATCCTGTCAGGTTAGCCTGCTAGCTAACAAAGTTTGTAAACCAGAAATCATTTAAATCATTCAAATCTATTTAAACTCTTTCTTTCCATCTACTATTTCATTTTTCTCTTTTCTCTTACTTTTTCCTCCTTACCTTTTGTCATTTTTATTTTATTTATTTTCTTTTCTTTTTCCTATTTCTCTTTCTTTTTTTACTCCTATTCTTTATTTGTATTTCTTTAGTTTCATTTATTTTCTCTAAAAGTACCTTCTTTTCCCTCCCTCCTTTCTTCCCTGTACTCCACAGCTATAATGGTATTAGTGTGTGAGTGATTGTATCAGGTGTAGAGAGAGACACTGCTGCAGGCTGAGACGGTGGTGGTGTTGATGTTTTTTATCGCTCTGCACTCCACAGTCGATGTGTAATTAGTGGTTTGTCGTTCGGAACACGACAGTGTGTGTGTGTGTCTGTGTGTTTTAAAGATGGCCGCAGGATGATTGATGTAGCTTTAATATAAACCCCGTGGCCGTGTTGCAGAAAACGTAACGTTCATTTATCACGGTGTCGCTTGCAGCTCTGCGCCGCTCAGATCATCTAATCCACTTCATCTGGGTAAAGCAGCAACGGAACCGGAACCAGAACCTTCCGACCATCCTGTAACCTGGAAAAAGAAAAATCACGTGGAGAAACTTCAGCTAAACTACTTTAACACTTTCCCTTAGTCACTTCCATTCATTTACGGAAATGAAGGTGACGATGATGAAGGTGATGGTGGAGATGAAGGAGGTGATGATGGGGAAGGTCATGATGGAGATGAAGGTGATTATGGTGGTGGTGGAGATGATGAAAGTGATGATTATGGTGGTGATGGAACTGATGATGGAGATGATGAAGGTGATTATGGTGGTGGTGATGGGAGAAGGTGGTGATGGAGCTGATGATGGAGCTGATGAAGGTGATTATGGTGATGATGGAGATGATGATGGAGGTGATTATGGTGGTGGTGATGGGAGAAGGTGGTGATGGAGCTGATGAAGGTGATTATGGAGATGATGGTGGTGGTGATTATGGTGGTGGTGATGGGAGAAGGTGGTGATGGAGCCGATGATGGAGCTGATGAAGGTGATTATGGTGATGATGGAGATGATGGTGGTGATGAAGATGGAGGTGATTATGGTGGCGGTGATGATGGAGATGATGAAGGTGATTATGGTGAAGGTCATGATGGTGATGATGGAGATGGTGGTGATGAAGGAGATGATAATTGTGAAGGTCATGATGATGGAGATGAAGGTGATTATGGTGAAGATGCGTGTGTGTAATAAGCAGTCGTGGTGTGTTGTCTCTGATTGCTGCTCCACTCAGACTCCCGCTTCACTCCACGCTCCACACTGTGCTGATTTGATCAGAAAGCGAGCGCTCATCCCTTTTCCTGCGCCGTGCCGAGGGAATCTCATCTCATCTCCACATCTCCTCTGTAACAGGATCAGCGTGAGGATGATGAAGTGTTCTTGCTCAGTGCTCCACATCTCCTGAACATCTTATTAACAGCTTCCTCTGGTCCTAACCATCACGCCGCATTAATGTCTCCATCATTAACTCGTCCTGTAGCTGTGAGAGAAATCACTTTTACAGTCTGCGCTCTTTATTATTCCTGCTGCTGCATGAACCAACAGCTTCCGGTTGCTAGGCAACAGCAGTCACATGATCAGCAGAACAACACCGTTTTTCACCAAATGAGCTGAAAATAGCAGGCAGAGTGTAAAGCGCTGGTGATGAAACTCTGAAGCAATGAGTCCTCAGCTTCCAGAGCTTTAAAGGCCAATCAGTGAGGAACTAAGGTGTAAATAACCTTGTTCTGATTATTAATCATAATAAATACAATAAAGATATAATAGTCAATTAAAACTGTTATAATATAATAATAATCACAGTATTAAAGATCAGACTCCTGATTTATTTTATGTTTATGGAACAAATCAACAGAAACTTATGATATATCACACCATGTCTCCTCCTCCTTTCCTCATGTCTCACTCCTCATCTCATGTCTCACTCCTCACTCCCCATGTCTCACTCCTCACACCATGTCTCACTCCTCACATATAACATGTATCACTCCTCACATATCACTCCCCATGTCTCACTCCTCTCATATCACTCCCCATGTCTCACTCCTCACATGTCACTCCCCATGTCTCACTCCTAACATATCACTCCCCATGTGATACATCACTCCTCACACCCCATGTCTCACTCCACATGAGGAGTGATACATAGGGTGATATGTGAAGAGTGAGACATTGGGAGACACCCCATGTCTCATTCCTCATCCCATGCATCACTCCTCATGTCTCACTCCCCATGTCTTACCACTCACCCCATGTCTCACTTCTCACGTGTCACTCCTCACACACCATGGGTTCACACACCAAGAGACATGGGGTGTCTCACTCCTCATGGGGTGAGACGTGAGAAGTGAGCCATGGTGTGTGAGGAGGGTGAGGGTTCATGTCTTACTCCTCATGTCTCACTCTTCACATATCACAACAAGAGTGAGACATGGGGTATGAGGAGTGAGACACAAGGAGTGACACATGAGGAGTGAGATATGGGGTGAGACATGACCTATCACACCTCACACTCACCGTTATTTTACATCACACCCCGACATGTTTAGGATCTTTACTTTATTACTTTCTAACGAGAAATGTTGATCCCAAATATGTGCTGCATAAACCTCTAGGCGTCGCTGATAATCCCTGTATAAATGTTCAGTCCTGGTATAATTTTATCTGTGTATGCGCGTGTGTGTGTGTGTATGTGTGTGTGTTCCCCCTCATAATACAGGAGCATGACACATTTATGTAAATGTGATCGTGAGTCCAGTCTGAATAAAAGTGTGAGTTTGTACTCAGGGCTAGTTGAAGTGCCCCGTCGTTTCACTCATTAAAAACCACTTTATGTTAATCCTCTAGTGCAGTGTGAGAGTGTGTGTGTGTGTGTGTGTTTTCACAGGCTGCTGTTTCCGCTAGTGAGGTCATTAGCGATGAATTTGGCCATTACGGAGTTAAAGTGTGCTCGTTTATTTACAGCGCTGTGCTAATGAGCAGCAGCGAGGATGAGAGCGATTTCCCTCATTATTAAAAAAAATCTGACTTCCTGTTAGCTGTCCTGCGCTGTGCTAATTTTAGCCTTTCTGCTAATTTCCTGTTGTGAGTCCTCGTTAGTGCTGGAGTTCATTAGCCCTCGTTTGTTTCACAGTGTCATCTCACACTTCTCTGATCCTTCAGCTGCAGAGTCGCCATTATCACAGCAGCACATCACACTCTGATTAACACCGTGATCATAAACACCACATTATAACACTCCCATTACAACGCGCTCCCGTTACAACACGCTCTCCCGTCACAACTCTCTCCCTTTACAACACGCGCTCCCGTCACAACACGCGCTCCCGTTACAACGCTCTCCCGTTACATCACGTGCTCCCATTACAACATGCGCCCGTCACAACGCTCTCCCATTACAACATGCTCCTGTTACAACACGCTCCCCCGTTACAACGCACGCTCCTTTTACGACGCGCGCTCCCGTTACGACGCACTCCCGTTACAACACTCTCTCGTTACAACGCTCTCCCCTTACAACATGCTCCCCCGTTACAACACGCTCTACCATTACAACACACTCCCGTTACAACACTCTACCCTCACAACACGCTCCACCATTACAACACGCTCCCGTTACAACGCTCCCCCATTACAACGCGCTTTCCCGTTACAACACGCGCTCCAGTTACAATGCGCTCCCGTTACAACACACTCTCCCGTCATAACGCTCTCCTATTACAACACGTGCTCCCATTACAACGCGTGCTCCCATTACAATGTGCGCTCCCGTTACAACACGCTCTCCCATTACAACATGCTCCGGTTACAACACGCTCTCCCGTTACAACACGCTCTCCCGTTATAACACGCTCTCCTGTCACAACAGTCTCCCGTTACAACACGCTCCCCCATTACAACATGCTCCGGTTACAACACGCTCTCCCGTCACAACAAGCTCCCGTTACAACACGCTCTCCCGTTACAACACGCTCTCCCGTTACAACACGCTCTCCCATTACAACACGCTCTCCTGTCACAACAGTCTCCCGTTACAACACGCTCCCCCATTACAACATGCTCCGGTTACAACACGCTCTCCCGTCACAACAAGCTCCCGTTACAACACGCTCTCCCGTTACAACACGCTCTCCCGTTACAACACGCTCTCCTGTCACAACAGTCTCCCGTTACAACACGCTCCCCCATTACAACACTCGCTCGCGTTACAACGCACGCTCCAGTTACAACACGCTCTCCTGTTACAACACACGCTCACGTTACAGCACGCTCACATTACAGCACGCTCCCGTTACAACACGCTCCCGTTACAACGCTCTCCCGTTACAACGCTCTCCCGTTACAACGTGCTCCCGTTACAATGCTCTCCCGTTACAACGCGCTCCCGTTACAATGCTCTCCCATTACAATGAGCTCCCGTTACAACACATGATGATAGGATAGGAATGAGTGAATGACAGAGAGAGAGAGAGGTACAGTATGAGAAAGGGATGAATAGATAGAAAGAGAGTGAGACAGGGAGAGTGAGAAAGGAATGAGTGGAGAGATAGAAAGAGAGAATGAGACAGGGAGAGACAGTAAGACAGGTAGAGAGAGAGAAAGGAATGATTGGATAGATAGAAAGCCAGTGAGACAGGGAGAGATAGAGTGAGACACATAGAGAGTGAGAAAGGGATGAGTGAATGATGGAAAGTTAGACAGCCAGGTAGAGAGAGAGAGTATGAACTCCGCCCCCTTTCACACAGGGTGACTCATTAGAAACAGGAAGTGTTACGCAGTGTTAATGTATCACTACCGTTAGCGTGTAATTAGCATTCCTGTAGCCAGTGAGACATCTGTAATCCCGCTGGTCGTCATGGAGACAGAGTTATAGCGCAGTGTGTGTAAACGGAGCTGCAGTGTGTGTTATTATTAAATCTAAGAGAATCGACACTGACACATTGTAATATCTACACACACTTAGCTTATAGCATTAGCTGTGCTATTTTTATCCCCGTGGGCAGATCGTTAAGGACGTAACCAGAGGAGCTAACGTCAGCAGCTCGGATATATTTAGATTTCCTTACATATACGCATTCCGACGCAGGTGCCAGTTTTCCCGCTAACTCCCTAACTCAGGGCTGATGGGATACATGTGGGAAACATCGCTAACACTCACTAACACTCGCTAGCACAGCGCTAACACTGCCGGGTTCAACTACAGGAAGTCTGAGTTTGAGTTTCCCATGTGAGACAGGGAAAGAAAGACAGGGATGAGCAAATGACAGAAAGAAACAGGAAGAGTGAGACAGGGAGAGTGAGGCAAATAGAAAGTGAGACAGGGATGAGTGGATCACTGGATGAGAAACAGATAGAGAGTGAGACAGGGACAGGTGGATTACAAAGATACAGACGGAGAGTAAGACAGAGAAGAGTAGATGACGGAAAGAAAGAGATAGAGAGTGAGACAGATGGAGAGTGAGACAGGTATTGTTTACATTTAATCTACATTTAAAGCCAATCACAAACATTATACTGTGACATCATCCTGACACAATGCTTATCATAAAGTACCGTTATTACAAAACAGAATTAGCCCCGGGCTAATGTTAGCCATCTAAAAGTGTTAGCATAACTAGCGTTAACCATTACATCTCTAACAGGAGCAATCTGATGCTAATCACATTCACAAGCACGCTAGCTGAATTTATTTAAACTGTTACATTGTGCCACTGAAAAAGTGGCCGAGTTTGCTAGCGAGCTAGCTGAATTAAGCTATGACGTCAAGATGAAGACATGGAAGGAAGCGTTAATAGCGATGTCACCCTTTGTTGACTTCTTCCAGTGGTGGCATTTCAATATTATGCTACTTAAAGAGCCAGCCAGGGAATTAGCACATTAGCTTTTTACCAAGCCTGATATTTAGCACAGTCTGTTAATTATCAGCGTAGCTAGGTGGCAATCCAGGTCATTTACACACTACTAGCTAGCCTGATTCGTTTTCTAGATAAGGGTAGCTAGATAGTGAAATAGATGATTTGCATGGTAGTTAGCAATCTAGCTATTTCAAGGCAGCTAGTTATCATGTTAGCTCAAACATGCTAACAGCAGTAATATTTAATCTGATGTAATGAATATTACACACTAGGTTGTTTTGCTCACAGCAAAATAGAGAATTAGCGTGTTCGGCTACTAGCAAGCAGACTACTTGACAAATCAGCTAGCAAGTCAGCTGTTTAAGAAATTCGCTAGTTATCCTGCTTGCTAGATAGCAAATCAGTAACTTAGCATGTTAGGCATATTAACAATCAGTTTAGTTATCAGGCTATTTGTATGCTAGCTAGATGTTAGCTGGTCAGTTAGCTAATATAGTGTGTAAGTGTGCGATGTAGGTGACACACACTTCAGAGTAACTAGGGGAAGTGAACGAGTGCACATTAGCATGAGCAGTACTTAGCGATTAGCGTTTATCTTCCTTTATTCAGTTCAGGCTAAACGAGAGGCAGAATCATCGTACACTGATTAATTAAACATGATGTACAGGAATAATAATTAAGAATAATTAATAATTAATAACACACTGAAATATAAGAATAAATATAAGCACACATCCTGCACGCAGATGGATGATTATAAAAATGAGTGTCCGGCCTCGTCGCCGTCCGTAACCATGACCAGATTAAATGTGGAATAAAAACGCTGTACAGTTTCTCTGCGTCTCTGAAACGTCGCTAATCACGGAAAAGAAAAAAAACCTAAAACAATCCACAGAATAGAAGCCAGGCTTCATACCACAGATATCCATATTAGTGCCCTAGATAGTGCGCACTGTTGATACTGAAACCCTTGAACTGGAATGCTAACTTTTATTTGGGTATAGCATGTAAAATTAGCTAGAATTTCCCAGAGCCAATTTTTTTTTTTTTTTTTTTTTTTTTTTTTTGAAATTTTCTCTGTTAGCTAGCCAGTTCGCTCTGTGGATTTTTTTTTTTAAACGTTAGCTAGTTTCTGTTTAAGGACTTTTCTCTGACCGTAGCTACCTAGATTGTTTGTAGATATCGTTTACATTAGCTAGTTTTTGTTCAAGGAATTAAAACTAATGTTTATTATTATTTGTTTAGGTCGAATTTTAAAATGAGCAAATCTTGTTTCAGGAATTTACTCCGTTTTTAGCTAGGCTGCTTGTGGATATTTTTTAACAATAGCTAACTTCTGTTTGGGTAATATACACTGGTGTTCGCTAGCCATTTTGAATGAGTATATTTTTGAAGTTAGCTAGCTTGTTTTTATTTATTTTTTTTAGCTAGGCAATTTGTAGATATTTTATGACATTAGTTACCTTTACTTTGGGCGGTTTTCTCTGGCATTAGCTAGTTATTCTTAATTATAGGTAACTTTTATCTGATGTTTCTTTGGAAAGTTTGCCCTTACGTTATCCGGCTGGCTAATGTTGGTGCTCGCTCTAATAATTTAAGAAAAGATTTTATTCTTCACAATGAATCTTCCGTTTTTCCCTTCTACGTTTTTTTCGCTCGATTAGCAGTATAGCTTACAAGCTACTGGTAGCAAAAGGTATATCAATTAGCAGCAAGATATGGAAGACTGGAAAAGTTGTTTGAAGTAATGTTAACGATTAAACATTCATGCATCCTAGACAAGCATTTTGAAATAAATATTTACATCTCGAGCATATTGGCGTATGTTAGTCAGCTAGCTAATTAAGGAAATGCTAACTATGCTTTCTTCTAACTAATCTAGAAGCTTTGTTGTCT
>JANDJT010000206.1:10992983-11003953 GCA_024331685.1 Stegophilus panzeri | reverse complement strand
TATAAAAATGAGAGCGTTTTGGGTCATTATGCGCAATGTACTTCGGCTACCGTTAGTGCAATAAAACAACCGCAAGTAGAAACAATTGCGTTAAATCCCAGCGTATTATAATTCACAGAATTTCATGCAAAATTAACAAAATGATATAATTTTTTTAACAAAAATAAATCGTATAATGCTGCGTGCTTGTAGCGATTATATTTAGGTAAATGTTGCTGTTTGCGTACAATGTCATACTGGATGATGTTAAATGTTATTATAATACTACAGTAACAGTGCAACAATTTCATTATTTAGCGCTAAATTTCTTATGTAAATGTTAAAATCTGCTTCGTTAATATCAAAGTACTGTGTAAATTCACGTTTCTCAAAAAAAAAACAACAAAAAAAAACAGTTCACCCAAGTTAAAAAAAGAAAAGAAAAAGATTTTACGGGATGTACGTGTCAAGTAATACGTGATTGTGACTCGATCGTTGTTTGTATCGTGACGGTTCACCTCCACACCAGAAGAGGGCGCCCTCACCTGAATACTCTACACCGCAAACGAATACCGAAAAACTCCACGCTTTTCTAGGTCTAGCCGTATATATGTAAACACGTGGTCATCACTGAAATATGGTGAAGTCTTGCCAACGATTCGGTATTGTGAACGTTCTTGGCTTGATTTTTTTATTTTTATCGTGCCTCGCCTGTTGTTTACATTCCTGTAAATAAACCTCTTTAAAGCACCCCCCCCCCCCGAGTCCGTTACATTACACACAAGCTAACCGTACAGGTTATTTTAGATTTCCTCATCACACAATAGCGTAAGTAATGATGTCATCAGCTACGTAGGTGTCTAATATGGAGATCTGTGGTTCGGATGTGTCGTTCCTTCCTTTTGCAGCATTGTCCTTTTGCCCTAAATCTGTGTTTTAGATAAATAAACTGTAATTGTATAAAAATAATCATCTTTACATCGTTGCTGGCTGCTCTCATGAAGGCACTTGTTATAAAAGTCAGAGTACGGGGATTTCCTCCAGAGCAACGTGGCGTTCAGTCTTACCATTATTCATTCCTGGAAGAAAGATGACGGGGAAATCGAGACTTTTATTTGATCGTAAATGTTTTAAAACTGATACGATCTCTCCAGCGCGTCAACGTAATCCATTTTGGTTTTCAGTCTTGCGCTGAGGTTGGTGTAATTGCTCTGGGTTTGATTAGCGCAGTCTGTCCTCGACTCTGCGTCCGGGGCAACCGCTCGCTTTGGACTGATGTCGCCCAACCAGGAACTCGTCCCAAAAAGGCTGTGTACCAATCCCACTTTGGGTGTCGGCCCTTGGCTGTCAATCACCGTCGGACAGAGTATTCCATTCCCATGGAAACCGGCAATATCCGTCACGGTGTTGATGGGAGCATGGCTGACTACAGTCGTCCACTCCTCCTCTTTTTCAAGCACCGTTCTGTAATTGGAGCCGCTCTCACCACAATCCGCACCTTCCATCTTGCACTCTAGAGGCCCCGCCTCCTCCTTGCAAAGCCCTAGAGGCCCCGCCCCGTCTCGCCCACGCTCGTAAGCTGCACACTGCGAAGCTGGCACAGTGATGCACTCATAGACATGGTTAGAGGGTGGAGTTTCGGGCAGTGTGGGTGGCGTTTCTGTAAATATTCCACACTCTATCTGGATTCCGGTTAGCCCCGCCTCTTCCTGCTTCCTAAACGGAAGTTTGTCGCGCTTTTTCATAATAAACGTGCAGAGTGCCGCAGCAGCAAAGAACGACGAGACGAACAGGATGACGAGGCTGAGGACAAGCACAGAAAGAGGAATGACAGCTTTAGGAGGGAATGAAGGTGAAAACTCCATCTCATGTTCATCTGGAGACGAGGACGGCCTTAAAAGCTCGGGGCAAATCACCTCAGGGCTCAGAGAGCGCAAATCCTTCCCCAACATGGCGTCTGGCGTCTTACACAGCACCTCGCCAACGATGACCACCGAGCTTAACGTATCCAACCACTGTTTTAACGGAACGATCTCGCACGCACAGTCCCAGGGGTTCTGATTCAGGTCGATCTGCACCACAGCGTGCAGGTGCTCTAAAACCCCACCCACTGGCAGATGAGGGAAGTAGTTGTTGCGCAGGTTGAGCCGAGCGAGCGATGTTCCCTCGAACGCGCCCACAGGAAGCGAATGCAGAAGATTATTATTCAGAAACAAAAGCTGAAGCGTGGGCATCGGGCTAAACGCCGCCGGCTGAACTTCCTTTATCTCGTTGTATTCAAAATACAAGTAGTGTAGACTCTGCAGGCCGTGGAACATGTCCGCCGTTAGCTTCTCGATGTTATTCCCATTTAGATACAGGCTGCGTAAATTGGGTAAATTGGCAAAAGCACCTTCCTGGACGTAAAATATTTGGTTGTTTCCTAAGTGTAACAAATCCAGACTGGAAAAATTCCAAAAGTCAGACCTGTGTATCCTCTGGATCAGATTCCCGCTCAGGTAGAGCTTCTTTGCATTTAGCGGTCGTGGCGTTAGCTCAGAAACATTGTGAAATCCATTCTCCTTGCAGTTCACGGTTAGGCCGAGGTCATTGATGTGCAAGTTGCAGGTGCACCCTATGGGGCAGATGACTGGGATGGGTGGCCTCGTCTCGTATCCAGCGATCGGAGGATGGTTTGGATAAATGCTGCGCGGTGTGGGCGGGGTTTTCGACGGCCTCGGCCTTCGCGTCGGTTTCAGGTTCTTCTGTTCCACTGACGACACTGTGTTCTGGTTTGCGGAGAACATAGACGAAGGCTTGGTTGGTCTCACTCTTCCTGCTGAATGAAGGATTCCTAGATTGGCCTCAACTTCGGCATCTGTCAGCGTTGGGCAGAGCTCACGCCGCTTGATCTCTCTGAGGTCTTTGCCGTGCAGGTGGAACGGATACTCACACGTGATCTCTCCCACCACGGACGTGTACGGTATTCTCTCCAGCCAGGCCCGCAGCTGGACGATATCGCACGCGCAGTTCCATGGGTTCTCCTCCAGCTGGATCTCCATCAGGTTTCTCCCGATGTACTCCAGTGCTCCTCGGTAGCTCAGATTCTTTAGGCGGTTTCCTCTGAGGTCCAGGTGTGTAAGTGAGACGGATCTGAAGAGGAATGGCGGTAACGCGGGTATCAGGTTATCATTGAGGATCAGCACCCGGAGTTTGTGAAGGTGTCTAAACGCGCCGCTCTCGATCCGCCTGATAACGTTGTAGTCGGCTTGCAGGTATTCCAGGCTCTCCAGGCCGAGGAACGTGTCATTGCGAAACACCTCCAGCTTGTTCTCATGGAGGTAAAGCCTCTTCAAGGAGCCCAGTCCATTAAAAGCACCGGCTTGGATGTCCTGCAGCGCGTTGTTGCCCAGGTTCACGGCTACGGCGTTGTTCAGGTGCAGGAAGTTGTTAAAGTAAAGCTTGCGTATGGTGTTCTTCTGCAGGTAGAGCTTAAACGGTCTGATCCAGGACTGAGCCACCTGGCTGACGTTGGTGAAACCTTTGCCATCGCAGTGGACGTGGAACAGTCCCTCTTTCACCTCACAGTAGCAAGGATGGAAACAGGGCTCGTCAATCTCCTCCGATTCATCCAGCAGAGGGATGGGAGTCGTCTGGACGAGAGCGACGCCGAAGCTGCTTAGCAGGATGATCCACAGCATCGTTCCTCCGAACGTGAATGACATCGGGAGCTCCTTCACTGCACTGAAAACCAACAACAAAGAGATTCAGGATTATCGTTCAAATTTCGCCGATATAACATCTCCTTTTTTAGACTGAAAATACGGTGTAGTTCTGAACGTGGCGAGATAAAACCAAACGCCCACCGCGCTGCTGCAGTCTGAAGGCTTCACCGTCCCGCGGGGCCTCGGCAGAGTTTGCTAGTCGGCTATAAATGACTCAGGAATATTAAAGAATCTCCTTGTGGGAAATCTCTCTCACTCTCCTCCCTCATTAGCTAATGCGAGCAGCAGGAGGGATGTGAGGAGAATAAAACCACCGTCAGATCGATGAAGATTAAACATGCCTCCGGTGATAAAATGGAGCCTGGGCTAGTGGGAGAAAACGTTCAGCTCACGGGCTAGTGATCTTGGAGAACCTCGTTCGGTCTTTTTTTTTTTTTTTTGTCCATTTTTCAGAGATAAACATGGCAGTTGGAGATGCGGATACAAGATATCTCTGATTTATTGATCGTGTCTTCAAGGCAAACAGACGGGTCGCGTCTCATAGACTCGCGCTATCATCTTACACATCATATACATGTGTTATAACACGTTATAAATGCAGTATTATGCATATTGGGGACACAGCCCTGAGTCATGTCTGAGATCAGTCATATGCGCAGCAATGTAACACACACACACACACACACATAGTATTCCACTGTGTGTGTGTGTGTGTGTGTGTTGGTTAATACTCACTGTGGTCGCTGATGTTCTCCATGTCGCTCTGGTTGAGCCGCGCGCGCGTTCTCATACCATGCATTGCTCTTCTTCTTCCACGCGCTGAAGCGGATGGAGGCGCGAGGACGTGACGGGACTGCAGCAGTGTATGTGTGTGTGTGTGTGTGCTTTAGGATGCAGCTCGAGCTGTCACCGGAGGAGGAGAAAAGCGGAGGCTGCAGTTCGGTGAGCAGCAGGAAAATCCTCACCGACTCCTCCTGCGCGCGCTTGTATATATGCGCGCGCGCGCGTGTGAGAGAGACAGAGAAAGAGCGAGTGAGCGCACGCTACTGCATGTGATGACTATAATGACGGTTTTTTTCGTTTTTTGTTTGTTTTTTTTACTCATCACTCACTGCTTCCTCCACATCATTCATTACTCTCTGTTCTCGTCATGTGATTGATAGATAGATAAATAAATAAATAAATAAATAAATAAATAAATAAATTCTCAAAATGGCGGAACCCATATAGTTTGTGTTAGCTGTTGATGCTAAGTGTAGTTACAGTGACTACGTTTACATGGCCAGCAGTAATCTAATTATTGACCTTACTCCGAGTAAGACAATATTGTGACCTCTGGGTCTTTTCTCAGTGATTTATCAACACATTTGAGGAAAATGTCGACATTCTTATTAAATCTGACGTTATTACTATCACACTCCGTATAAAACTCTAGCATTTTGCTTTTGCTAGCTAGCTCGCTAAGTTGCTATCTTCAGTCATGAGCAAGGTTATAGATCTACTCAGCGTCCAGTTTCTCAGTTGTCTAGCAATGGTGTTCTCACTTTTGTGACCCACTGTTGTAAATGTAAATAAAAACTGACAAACGGAATAACTTTATGTGAAGATTTCGTTCGACGTCAAACGTTTTTCGACGTGTGACGCGATGGTGACAATTCTCAATACAGCGGTATTTGTTTAAACTTTAAACTAATACCGACGTATTGAGAATTTCTCAATTGTCACAAAATTGTCACCATTTAAACTTTAACGTATAATTACAGTGAAATTCGAGTCTTTTATCAGAAATTTATCAACACATCTGAAGTAAATATCATTGTTCCGAATAGTCCTGATATTTTTCTAGCTAGCTAGGCCCTCATTTCCCAGTTGCCTAGCAACAGGGTTCTCACTTTAACTATGTGAACAACATGTGTGTTTTTGTTACCGTTCAGTGTAAAAGAAAACAACAACAAAACTTTACACCATAATATGTAGGTTCATAGTGTTTACGTGAAGATTTCACTTGACGTCTAAATTTTCGAGTTGTGACACATCAACAAATATGGCAGAACCCATGTTAATTAGCTTTACGCTAAGTGTAATTTCAGACTTTTAAGTAAATTATTGACACATCTGAGTAAAATGTCAACGTTCCAGATAATACTGACATGTTTTTACTGTCACTAGCTGTATCAAGGATTAGCTTTTATTTTGCTAGCTAGCTACATTATTCTCAGTCATGAGCAAATTATACTCAGCGTCCAGTTTCCCACTAACCTAGCAACATTTCTCATTTTCACCACACGAATGTTTCCTGGTTGAGTTTCTTCCTCACCCATTCCACCATATAAATTTTTATCTCTTTAAGAGTTTTGTTGTTTAAGAACGTGACACGATTTCACCTTCTGTGGTTTGTGTAGCTAATGCTAAAGCATACTCTGTTATATATTAACATATATTAATATGCTAAACCTTTCACCCTATTAAAACTCGAATACAGTTCCTTCACTCATTCATTCATTCGAATTCTATATGTGCTCTACCCTGGTCCTATCCTATATCCCGGGAATATCCCGGAAACACTGAGTTCTGAAGGAATTATGTAGGAATTTGACGGAAGTTTGGACTGTACTATGAGCTCCACCTTGTGGTTTAATCAATGAACTGCAACAGAGAATTTATTACTTTTCATCTTTTGTTGAGTTTTTTTGTTTGTTTGTTTGTTTTTTTTACCCTGGAGTATTAAACATCAGGGGAGGTGAGAATAATTAAAATAATTTAAATCATGTAAAAAATTGTAATTATTTATATTTACGAGTGTATTATATTTATGAGTGTGCACTTTAAACACGGCGACATTGCAAACTGTTATTGAGAGCCATAAACTGAACTGGCATAAGGACCAACCATTATTCATTTCTGCACAGCAGGTAAACAAAGAAGTAAATAAATAAAATGTTTCATATTTAATCAATAACCTTTACACGTGCACAAACACCATAACCTCGATGTACCGAAGCTCAGACCAATCAGAATTCCCTATTACATTAGGGCCAAGCCAATCAGAGCCGGTTTTGTTGCCGGGGGGTTTTAGCCAATCAGAGGTAAGCAGGGTGAAGTCTGGCCGAGGTAAGAGTGTGTGTGTGTGTGAGAGAGAGAGAGAGAGAGAGAGAGAGAGAGAGAGAGAAGCATAGCTGTAACACTGTAATAACACACTGTTTATCGGAATAACGGAGCTCGTGTGTAAACCTGAAACTATGTGATATGCTAAGAAACATTCTGACGCGCACGTGCTGGAGCCGATTTCCGCTAATGCGCACCGGTCAGGTCGGTAGAGCGTGAGCTTTCCACGCTCTTCCAGACAAGTGATTATAATAGCGAAGTGTGTGTAGAAATGTGTAGAAGTGTGGTCAGCTGATGTCCCGCATAACGGACACGCACGCGGGGATGATGCTGGGATTAACTCGGATCTCTTATGTTTCCTGCTCTAACACATCTGTCTCAGATCATTAATGTGTGTTACAGCTGTGCAAGAAGATTAGATTTGATGTTACTATGTGTATTAGTGTGTTGGAATGTTTGTGTTTAAGTGGGGCGAAGGTTACATGGCTGTGTTGGGGTGTGTGTGTGTGTGGTTTACAGCCTTTTATTAGGATAATTTGAGTGTGTTAGTGTTAGAGTGTGTGTGTGTTGTCACTAGTTTCACTCCTTCCCTTGTTTTGTGCCCTTCCTCTCTGGGTGTAGTGTGCACTTCTCCGTGTTGAGATGCCCAATAAGTCCACACAGAGTGTGGGGAGTGTGTCGGCTCAGAGTGCCGCTCCGGACCGAGGAGAACCAAACCTAGGACCAGCACAGCAGGAGAACCGAGGGGACGATGACATCATCAAGTCACCCAGTGACCCCAAACAGTACAGGTAATACCTTGGCTTGCTGAGCTGGGAAGGAGGAGTGAGGAAGCAATGAATAAGAACAGGAAACAATGACCAAATAAGGACAGGGGAAGTCAGGAAGTGCAGTGAACTCTAGTGACCTCAGTGCAGGCCTCATGTTACAGCAAAAGTAAAGAATACAGATCATATTTCTACTGCATACATGCTCATATTCACACCTCAGTGTCTGTCTCTCTTTCTCTCTGTCTCTATCTCTCTCTGACTCTGTCTGTGTCTTTTTCTGTCTCTCTATTTCCATCACTCTGTCTGTCTTTCTCTTTCTGTCCCTCACTCTCTCTTTCTGTCTGTCTCTCTCAGGTATATAGAGTTGAATAATGGCCTTCGTGCTTTGCTGATCTCAGACTTCAGCAGCTCTGAAGGGAAATCAGATGATGATGACGACGATGATGATGAAGAAGAAGAGGAAGATGAAGAGGAGGAAGATGATTCAGGAGATGGAACAGATGATGAGTCAGAGGAAGATGATGATGAGCAGGACAGTGATGATGAGGAGGAGCAGGTGAAGAAGAAAAAGAAGGATTCGGAGAAACAGGTCAGTGACATTTCACACACACACCCCTAATACACACGCTAGTTCCACTACACTGTTACAGTTAACAAAGCACATAAAATGGACGCCATTGTGGCTAGCGTATAAGCTAACTCGACTAGTAACTCCAGCTGTTTGGGATGTTCGTCCTTCTGTCCTTTTTATCATTAGTGCCTGTCCAAAATCTAATAATTGTTTACGTCTAGATGCTAGCTCTGTTAAAATTTAAATGAAGTGGCAGAAAACAAGAAACACGTGGAACCTGTTAAGAGAGAGAGACAGGAAACTATGACCATATAAGGAATGTGGAAATCGAATAGGGTCAAATTCGTGGGAGGTCATAATTATGTGGATTGTGTGGGGTTTTTTCAGTGTATTTATTCACGTGTGTGTGTGAGACAGTCAGCAGCAGCCCTGTGTATCGGTGTGGGGAGTTTCAGTGACCCTGAGGACCTGCCGGGACTCGCCCACTTCCTGGAACACAGTGAGTGTATACATGTCTACCTCAGCACTGATATCACTCCATGTCTCAGTCTTCCCTTCACACTCTGTGTAGTGTGTGTGTGTGTGTGTGTGAAGTTCTAGGTTTCTTGACATACCTCCATAATCCGCACTGCAGTTCTAGAACCTTCTGTTTGCATCTCGGTGTATGTCTCTGTTTCTCGTGTGGCTCTTTTTACGCTTTCAACAATGAGAATAAACAAATCAGTGCAACATGTGTGCGAAATAATAATAAATGGCAGGATTTGATGTGTGGGCGATCTGGAGGCTCAGCTGAATTCACTGATTCTGAAACTGAGAGCGTGCAGCATGGACGCTCATCACTGTTGCCCTGGTTATCGCTCAGCTTCGTCGTCTTTGAGGAAATCCTGCTTTCGTGGCTGATATGACTCTGAGCTGTGTGGGATTGAATAGTAACCATAAGCGCTCTTTCACACATGACGGAGTTCATGCTCTCACGACAACCTCTCCAGGAGGAATTGCTTTGGGAAGTGTTAACAGTCCATTAAGGCAAAAGAAAATTAAAGAACGGGAAAAAAAGACTTTTCCGAATGTGTGTAGTTGACTGTAGAATCGATTTCAACTAGTATGAAATATTTCCTAAGATCCTCATCCCGAGCGCAGTTCCCGTATCCTCAGTACCACTCGAAACTCTCAAATCTACTGCGAGTCCTCAGTGCATCTCTTTAGCACATCCCTCTGGAACATTCTGTGCACTCTGTCATCTTCAGTTATTTTCCCTTCTGCATCTAAAATCCTCACTGCAGTTCCAGAACATTACATGGGCTGTGTCCTAAATCATAAGATCTTATGTGACATATCGCTGCCTGATATGTTTTTCTCTCTCTCTCTCTCTCCCTCTCTCTCGCTTGCTCTTGCTCCCTGTTAGTGGTGTTTATGGGCAGTGAGAAATATCCGCGTGAGAACGGATTTGACGCCTTCCTGAAGAAACACGGCGGCAGTGATAACGCCTCCACTGACTGTGAGAGGACCGTGTTCCAGTTCGACGTGCAGAGGAAGAAATTTCGAGAAGCTCTTGACAGGTACACCAAAAAATGTAAAGAAAAGTAAAAAACACCCAAAATTGGATAATACACTCAGAATCATAGAGTCAGTGTCTTACAACAGAGTCAGAATCTTAGATTGGGATCAGAACCGTAGATTAGAGTAACAACTGTAGATTAGGGTCAGAATCATACATTAGAGTCAGAATCCTAGATTAGAGTCAGAACAGTAGATTAGGGTCAGAATCACAGAATAGGGTCAGAACCTCAGATTAGGGTCAGAGTTGTTGATTAGAGTCAGAATTGTTGATTCGAGTCAGAATCGTAGATTGGAGTCAGAACAGTAGATTAGGGTCAGAGTTGTAGATTAGGGTCAGAACCTTGGATTAGAGTCAGAATTGTAGATTACAGCCAGAACTGTAGATTAGAGCTAAAAATGTAAATTAGGGTCAGAACAGTAGTTTAAAATCAGAAATGTAGATTAGAGTCAGAGTCATAGATTAGAGTCAGAAATGTACACTTCCTACATTGTGATGTGTTTTTGGTGTTTTTTCCAGATGGGCTCAGTTCTTCATCTGTCCTCTGATGATCAGAGACGCCATAGAGAGAGAGGTGGAGGCTGTCGACAGCGGTGAGGAAATGCACATCAGGCAGATGGATTAAACATTAGCATGTTATTAGTATATAATAGGGCTGCACAATTAATTGAATATCGATCGCGATTTTGACTGCCCACGATTCGATTACATGAACATGATCGACCACGATATTGACGCTTAAAGTTCGTCCTCCACTCATAGAAAACTCCGCTGCAGATCAAATCAAGCGCTTCCTAAACTTACAGCCAATCATCATAGAGTGGCGCTGGGATGACATAATTTTGTAACACCAAAACCCGGAAACCAAGTTAGCATTTTAGCGCAGTTTCCATGTTTTTATTTAATCCCCCAAAAATCACAATATTATCCGCAGACATGGCAACACTGTACTGGGGAACCGATCTAAAAGGAACAACTGATAAACAAACAAACAAACTAATAAAATGTAAAGACAGAAAATGTGCTTAGTTATAAATAAATCATTTAATATAAAAAATAGATATAGTAACTTCATAAAATATAAATAAAATGAGAAATGAAATAATGTTTAATTACTGTGGGTTGCATTTAATATCAATTTGACATTAACCTTAGTTTGCTATTTCCTTAGAAGGCTATTAGCCTTTTTCCTAATATGGATTATGTTTGTGTTAGTCTACTTTTAATTAGGACTCTTTATTGTTTAAGATATTTAAAAATAAATATTTTATGCTTGTTTATTT
>JANDJT010000206.1:10968129-10991796 GCA_024331685.1 Stegophilus panzeri | reverse complement strand
CTCACACTATGTTCCTAAATTCTGTCATAATTGACAAGCTCAAGTTTTCTCATGCCTACTTGTGTTATATTGTGGCACATTAATGTTACCATCTCTAAAAAAACAAAGCAAAAAAAAACAACCTCAACTTCAACCATGCTCCTAAATTTTTGTAATTTTTGTAAGAAATTGTTACCGTAGAGCCCTGAAACTGGTTCAGGTATGCTGTGCACAATTCCCCCCCAAAAAACGTGGTAAATCCATGTTATGGAAAATGTTTTTTGGTGACGTTGAAGTCGAGCGACCGTGGTGTAGTTTGTTTATAGCATACGGTCAGCTGTTTATTTCTGTCGATTGTATTTAGGCTTCAAACTTCATAAAAATTATTTTTATGCACAAAGCGTGTTAGTATTGTAAACTTTTGCTGATCACGGAGCTTATTTTTTGCAATAATCCAAAAGCCTATGGGAAAATCCTATTGGGTTTTTGTTGAGGAAACCGGTGTGATGCTAACTTCTGGGTTCCGGTACAAAATGACATGCGCCACTCTATTGGGTGATTTGTCTGCGTCTCTCCTCCTGTAAACACTGTTATTGCCTTTTCTGCATACGCCTGAACTGTTTTCATTTGGTTGCATATTGTTATATTGGATTGCATATTTTCATTTGGTTGATGGCATTTTTATTTTTACTTATCCTATATTTTGGGTACAATTTTATTTATATTTTGCTTCTACGAGATGATGCACTTTAAGGATCAGTCTAATCTGATGCAAAGATTTGTACATTAGCAGGAATGTAGCACAACATGGAGGTGAAAGCAGCGATCTGTTTATTTAAATGTGAAAGTGCAATAAAAATGTTGTCCCTAAAATCAGTGAATAATCGTGATAAATAATCGTGATCTCAATATTGATCAAAATAATCGGGATTATCATTTTGGCTATAATTGTGCAGCCTTAGTATATAATTAGCATATTATTAACCGGGACAGACACGTGACTGTGTTTATGATCACGTAGTGCATTTGCCTGTTTGAACCGTTAACAGAAAACGTTGACTAGCTGACATGGATTTTGTCATAACGTGATACACGCTAACATTCTCACCAGCGAAATGTAACCGATGTGCCGTGAATGTTATACCATGGCTTTTTTTTTAATGTTATGTTTTTTTTGAATGTTATACCATGGCTTTTTTTTTTAAGAATTTCCACAAACCCATGTGTTCCTCATTCTGAAAAGATCGTAAGTCGTCCCTGCAGACTAACATACTCGAACTGAAAACTGAAACTAAAATCTCAGACTAGATATGATCTCGCCATGCCTGTATTAGCCTAGCACTTTACAAATCTTATAATTTCACTACAGGTTATTATTAATAACGTACTGAAACTCAGGACACCGGATCTGGAAAAAGAACCCTGAGTAAATATTAACAAAGGTTTGTGTGAATGTTTTGTTTTTGACTGTTCTGTTTCAGAGTATCAGTTAGCGAAGCCGTCGGATTCGCACCGTAAGGAGATGCTGTTCGGCAGTCTAGCTAAACCCCATCACCCCATGGCCAAGTTCTGCTGGGGTGAGTGTCCACACCGGGCCATGGCTCAGTTACACACAGATGTTAACACAAGTTGTATCAAGAACTGAACTGTAAATCAGTATGTATGTTACCTCATGTAACGCTGTGATGTGCTCATTATTGCTAGTGCTGCTAAGGCAAAATATTCATCCATTTACACACCAAAACTAGCAGCACCAGATTCATAACGAGATTCAGTATTATTGCAGTAAATACACTACAATTAAAAATGAAATATTAAGTTAATTTCAGCTTTTTTTTTCTAATTTCTGCAGCTGTTGTTTGTTGTCTGTTGTTTTCTTGAACAAACAAGGCTGACAAAAAATTGGGTTGAACAGGGAGCATGACAACCCACACCAAATCCTTGCAAAATAAAAAAAGAGACAAATTAATCTTATTACTTCATTATTATTATTATTATTATTTTTGTACATATTATGCAAAATATGCAAATTAGCAGAAAAGGCAGGTGCTATAAGACGTGTTGTTTTCTTGTCATGTACATGCTAACATGGAGCATGTAGCCGTTAAGTCTTTGATAAGTGGCTGTGGAAACGAGACAGAAACATCCGGAACACCAAAATTTACCTCAAATATGCTTAATAAATAATTTTTTTTTAAAAAGCCTATAGTGACATAGTTAGCATCAACTGCTAACAACAGCTCTTGTGGGTTCTGCCATTTTGAGAAGCGATAGCATTGTGTCACAGCTCAATTGTGACACAATTTTTGTTGTTGTTTTCTTTCTTCTTTGTTCTTTTTTTTTCTCTTTGCTAATATGTGCTTCACACATGCTAATGGTCCTGTTCTGGGCTGTGTCCCAAATATCCTGTACCCTAATTAACGCGGTGTGCTTTTATTGTGTAAGGGAATGCACAGACTCTGAAAACCGAGCCGAAGAAAAACAAGATAAACGTGTACAAGCGTCTGAGAAAGTTCTGGAAGAGACATTACTCCGCTCACTACATGACGCTAGCCGTGCAGTCCAGAGGTAAGTAACGCTAACGCTTCTCATTTCTGTTTTATACACTCCCCCTTGGTCACTTCCCCTTGGTTAAAGGGCTGTTCTGCTACTTTATCAGCTCAAGTGAAGTGTCAAGTGTTTTACTTTATTAGCTAGCTATTCAGAGTGCTATCTAATTGATAAACCAGGCATTCTTGGTTAGCTAACTATTTAGCAAATCAGTTTTCACTCTCGCTAGCTAGTTAACGAGTTAGTTAGCCGTTACAAGTGTGTGACAGAAGTGCACACTTTGTCCTAGGGCGCATGTAAAACCCTGACAGAATGCTGCTGTGTGTTTCCTGTCGTTTGTCCATCAGAGACGCTGGACATTCTGGAGCAGTGGGTCAGAGAGATCTTCAGCAACGTCCCTAACAAGTGAGTAGCAGAAGTGCACTGAGGCCTGTTAGGACACAACCGTGAGTGTAGTGCACATAACACCATTGATTACTGAATTAGGACCGAACCCGGGGAGTTTTCAAGGTGAATCACACTGACGGACTGTGACGAGCCGACCAATCATCAGCTTTGCTTTCCACTTTCTTTACTTCTTGATTTTTTTCCTCTTTTCTGTTTTTTTTTGTTCATTTCTTCTTTGTTTTTTTTCTTCTTTCTACCTTTTCTATTTCCTTCTTTTTATTTTTTACTTTTACTTTAAACACATTTATTTAATCTTCTTTCTTCTTTTCTTTTTTCCCTTTTTTGTTCCTTGTTCTTCTTTCCTCTCCTTTTTGTTCTTTCTTTCTTTAATAATAATAATAATAATAACACCTTTTGTTTGATGTTGCAGTGGTCTGCCCAGGCCCAACTTCTCTCACCTGCTTGAGCCATTTAACACTCCGGCCTTCAACAAACTGTACCGAGGTAAAGGAGTGTGGGCGTGTCCCAATCCACACACCCCATTCATCATATATTCCACCATCAGTCCACTGTGGGCGTGTCCCTGTCCTCACACCCCAATCACAACCATTCACATTGTCTTCTCACCACATTTCATAAAAGCACACATTTGAGAAACATTATTTCTGTGTGTGTGTGTGTGTGTGGTAGTGGTACCTGTGAGAAAAGAACACTCCCTCACCATCACCTGGGCATTTCCCCCTCAGGAGAAACACTACAGGTGAGTTCACTTGAGTAAAAGGTTTACCTTTGCTAACTAAACTAAGCTGTATTACCTGGGATCATTAACGTGAGTTAACTTACCTGAACCTGAACTCAGTTACCTGCTTACCTGCCTTCTGTATCAGCGTTCAGCCCAGGGTAATGACTGAGACTAATTTACCTGGGCTAAAATACTCAGGCTAATGAAGATCAGCTGATGTACCTGGGTTGATGTATAAGTTCAGACTACCTGCGTGTGTGTTGTAGGGTGAAGCCGTTACACTATCTGGCCTGGCTCATCGGTCATGAAGGAGCCGGCAGCATCCTGTCTCTGCTCCGGAAGAAGTATGTCTCTGTCTCTCTCGCTCACAGACACACACACTTTCATTCTATACACCACACAGCAAAATCACCAGTGTTGATTTAACACCCAGAGTGTTGAATTTACACCCTACAGTGTTTATGTAAGTCCACTGGACTCAAATGAACACTCTGGGTGTTAATTCAACACTAGGGATTTTACTGTGCATTGTTGTATACATTAATATATGTGTATGTGTGTGTGTGTGTGTGTGTAGGTGTTGGGCGTTGGCTCTGTATGGTGGTAATAGTGAGACTGGGTTTGATCAGAACTCCACTTACTCCATCTTCAGCATCAACATCACACTCACTGACCAGGGCTTCCAGAACTTCTACCAGGTCTGCACTATATAGGAACACTACATAGGGTACAGTTCATAGGGATGATTAATGAAGGTGTAATTAAGGGTGTAATTGAAGGTGTAGTTAATGGTGTAGTTAAATGTGTAGTTAAAGGTGTAGTTTAAGGTGTAATTAAAGTTGCAGTTGTGTAATTGGTGTAGTTTAAGGTATAATTGGTGTATTTAAAGGTGTAGTTAAAAGTATAGTTTAAGGTGTGGTTTAAGGTGTAGTTAAATGTTTTTGGTGTAGATAAAGGTGTTGTTAAAGGTGTAATTGGTGTAGTTAAAATTGCAGTTTAAGATGTAGTTTGTGTAGTTTAAGGTGTAGTTAAAGGTGTAATTGGTGTAGTTAAAGGTGTAGTTAAAGGTGTAGATAAAGGTGTAGTTAAAATTGTAATTGGTGTAGTTAAAGGTGTAGATAAAGGTGTAATTGGTGTAGTTAAAGGTGTAGTTAAAGGTGTAGATAAAGGTGTAGTTTAAGGTGTAATTGGTGTAGTTAAAGGTGTAGATAAAGGTGTAGTTAAAATTGTAATTGATGTAGTTAAAGGTGTAGATAAAGGTAGGTTAAGGTGTAATTGGTGTAGTTTAAGGTGTAATTGGTGTAGTTTAAGTTGTAGATAAAGGTGTAGTTTAAGATGTAGTTAAAGGTGTAGTTAAATGTGTAGTTAAATGTGTAATTGGTGTAGTGTAAGGTGTAGTTAAAGGGGTAATTGGTGTAGTTTAAGGTGTAGATAAAGGTGTAGTTTGTGTAGTTTAAGGTGTAGATAAAGGTGTAGTTTAAGTTGTAATTTAAGGTGTAAATTAAGGTGTAATTGGTGTAGTTTAAGGTGTAGATAAAGCTGTAGTTTAAGGTGTAGTTAAAGGTGTAATTGTTGTACAGGTGGCTGATCTGGTGTTTCAGTACGTGAAGATGCTGCAGCGTCTCGGCCCTCAGCTCAGGTAAGACATTTCCTGTTATCACATGTTCTTCTGTAGTCACGTGACACACATGCACACGTATGCAATCAGATGTTCCACTCTGTTATTCTTTAAAACTAAACAATGTTTTGTGCAGAATTTATGAGGAAATCCAGAAGATTGAAGCTAATGAGTTCCGCTACCTGGAACAGGTATGCTAATTAGCATTCATTTATTAGCATTAGTGTAGTGATTTTGTTATTGGCATTAGCATTAGCAATAACAATGTGCGAATAATGTAAAGTAGCATTTTTCTGGTATTAGCATTAATGTGCTAATGAAATGTGAAATGCCTTTCTTTTATTAAGGCTAGCATTTATGTTAGCATTATCAGTGTGTAAAAAATGACAGATCTCTTATCCATTAGCGTTAACTTCAGCACTGTGTGTGTTTTTAGCAGGAAATGTTAGCATTTAATAGCGTTATCAGTGTGAATAATGTGAATGATGTAATTGTGTGTCTGTGTGTGTGTGTGTGTGTGTGTGTGTAGACGGATCCGATCGAGTACGTGGAGGACGTGTGTGAGAACATGCAGCTGTTTGCTAAAGAGGATTTCCTGACAGGAGATCAGCTGCTGTTTGAGTTTAATCCAGAGGTAAACACACACACCTTTAGCAACTTAGCAATCTAGTGCTAACTGTTTGCTAAAGCTAGGTAGTGTGTGTTATCCTGTTAAAATCCAGGCTATACAACTGACAGTGCTAATAGATATGGCTAATTATCTAACGCTGCTCTTTTGTTTCTCTTTGTGTATCAGGTGATCGGCTCTGTCCTAAATCTCCTCACTGCAGACAAAGTGAACTTGCTGCTGCTGTCTCCGGAACATGAGGGTCTCTGTCCTCTGCAGGAGAAGTGGTTCGGCACTCAGTACAGCGTCGAGGGTGTGTGTGCGTGCGTGTGTGTGAAAATTACCGTGGGGATTAACAGACTGCAGTAAAAAGATGACATACTACTACACTAATTCATATAGTACACTGTCTAGTGAATGGCTGAGGACGGAACCACAATCTGTTCACTGAATGACAGTGTGTTAGCGTAGCATGTGTTAGCATAGAGTGTGTGTTAGCGTAGGGTGCGTTAGCATAGAGTGTGTTAGTGTAGAGTGTGTATTAGCTCAGGAGGTGTTAGCGTATTGTGTATTAGCTCAGGATGTGTTAGCATGCTAACATAGTGCTGTTGTGCTGCAGATATCCAGCAGCAGTGGAGCGACCGCTGGGCCTCAGACTTCGAGCTAAACTCAGAATTCCACCTTCCTGCTGAAAACCAGTTCATCGGTGAGACACACACACACACACACACACACACACATCCTTCATGCTCACAGCGTTGTGTGTTTTGTTCTCCTCAGCGACGGACTTTACACTGAAACCCTCGGACTGTGAGGACACAGAGTTTCCTGTTAAAGTCTCCGACGCTGCCCGAGGGTGTGTGTGGTACAAGAAGGACAACAAATTCAAAATCCCTAAAGGTGTGTTCCGAAATGTTCCTTAAACACTTAAATACACCCCTAATAATTCATAATAACTCTCTAAGAAAGGAATAAACAGTTTGAACCAATCACGGTCTGATATGCAAAAATATGTTCATTACAATAGGATAAAGATGTACTGACTGGAAGCATTTAGCTTCAGAACCTGCATGCTAAGCTGTCTTGCTAGCTGGCTAGCTTACCTGATGTTAGCGCTGAACAGACGGCAGTTGTCATGGTAATTTAAGGTTGTATTCTGACAGGGATAAATAAACCTGTGAGGAAATGTGGAGGTAAACTGTAACTCTGATCATGTGACCTTCTTTAAGTTAGGTAATATTCTAGAAAAGTACAGAACTCAGGGTCTCAATCTCTCTCTCCCTCTCTCTGTCCCTCTCTCTCTCTCTCTCTCTGTTAGCCTACGTGTGGTTCCATCTCATCTCCCCGCTGATTCAGAAGTCCCCTAAGAAGTAAGAATGGAGTTTTTCAAAGCTCAAATATTTTTATAATGAGCGTGTCTTCACTGTCTCACTCTCTCTGTCTCACTCTCTGTCTCACACTCTGTCCCTCAGTCTGGTCCTATTTGACGTATTTGTGAACGTGTTGCTGTATAACGTTTCGGAGCCGGCGTATGAGGCCGACGTGGCTCAGCTCGAGTACAAACTCACAGCAGAGGAACACGGACTCGTCATCAAGGTCAAAGGGTTCAACCATAAACTACGGGTAAGACACGCACACACACACACACACACACACACACACAAAACTACCTCAGCCTTGACCTTGACCTTGGTTTGTATGTGCTGTTTTCTGTGCAGCTGCTGTTTAACCTGATCGTGGATCATCTGTCTGATTTCTCTGTGCCGCCGGACGTCTTCAGCATGTTCACCGAGCAGCTGAAGAAGTCTTACTTTAACATCCTGATAAAGCCCGAGAAACTCGCCAAGTGAGTGTGTGTTCACGCGCTAACCGAAACGGTGCTAAAGCACATGCAATAAACCTAGATTTTAGTTTCTTTATTTCATGCTAGTCAGAGTGTGTGTGTGAGTGTGTGAGGATGATGATGGTGGTGTGTGTGTGTGTGAGTGAGTGAAGATGATGATGATGATGATGGTAGTGTGTGTGTCTGTGTGTGTGTGTGAGTGAGTGAAGATGATGATGATGATAATGATGGTGGTGTGTGTGTGTGTGTGAGAGTGAGTGAAGATGATGATGAGGTGTGTGTGTGTGTATGAAATTGATGATGGTGGTGTGTGTGTGTGTGAAGATGAAGATGATGATGATGATGATGATGGTTGTGTGTGTGTGTGTGTGTGTGTGTGTGTGTGTGTGTGTGTGTCTCCAGGGACGTGCGCTTGTTGATCCTGGAGGCCGAGCGGTGGTCTGTGGTGCAGAAACACCAGGCAGTGGTGGAGGGGATCAGCGTGGATGAGCTGATGGAGTTTGTATGCAGCTTTCAGGCGGAGCTGTATGCCGAGGGACTGGTGCAGGGGAACCTCACTCGTACGGTATACAACACACACCCATCAAGGGGCGCTCTGATTGGCTGAGAGTAGTAGGGACGATGGCAGAAAGGGGCGTGGCCTAATAATAGATTCTATATCACTGGTGTGTGATTAGACATAACACATATTCTTTAGCTTTAGTGCGTTTGACACGCAAAAACACGGAAACTGATCCATCCCATAATACACACATCTCTTATCACAAGTAATCGCTTGCTTATGAAGTGAAGGTCCTCCAAAACTCAGAGGTAATCGGTATTCTCAGTGATGCTGCCACCATCATGCTTCACACCGTTCTCAGGCATGACTCTGCCAGCTTTCTCAGCGTTAACTGATGATTACAGCGCTAACACAACTTTATTATTTGCACTAAAACGTCTCTGCAGTTTACCTAACGATGAAAGTATTGGCACCATTCACTACATGTTTCTCTGTAGTTTTATCATCATGACGTGTACCGTTACAGTGGTGTGTGTGTGTGTGTGTGTGTGTGTGAAGCTGAAATTTCCTAAATAAAGCTATGTGGTGTGAGTGTGTGTGTGTGTTAAAGCCATGTGTGTTTGTGTTATCTGCAGGAGGCCATTGACTTTCTGAACTACCTCACACAGTGAGTAACATCTGTTAACATGTTATATGTTTGTTATTAAAGTTAGATTGGTATGTTTCATGTGTTCAGGTGGTGACACGTGTGTGTGTGTGTGTGTTTCAGTAAACTGCAGTACAGGAAGTTGTCAGCAGAAGTTCCTGTTCAGTTCAGGGTGGTGGAGCTGCCGCAGACGCGCAGTGTGTGTAAAGTGAAGTCTCTCAATAAAGGAGACGCGAACTCAGAAGTCACTGTTTATTACCAGGTACAAACACTCTGTTATTGTTATTATTATTATAGCTGTTGTTGTTATAAAATAATAATTTGTAATAATTAAATGTTAAATGGCGATGGAGTTACAGTTGTCCTGAAATTCAGTTCTTTTTATTATGGCCTGATCACCGCTGGTGCGAAGCCCTATTGGATCTGCTCCGTTTATTATTATTATTATTATTATTATTATTATTATTATTATTATTCTTTTCCGAAATGAATCGCATTTTAGAGGGCCTAAACATACCCGAAAACTCATAAAACTTTGCAGACGCGTCAGAACCGGTGAAAATTTACATCTGATAGGGGTTCCAGAATTGATTGTGGCAAAATGGCTCAACAGCGCCACCTACAATATTTGAATGATGTGCGCCTCACACCATGTTTCATCTACATGTACGAAATTTGGTACACCTGTAGAAGATGGCCATACCTACAAAAACGTCTCTTGAACCCATGCCCTAAACTCAACAGGAAGTCAGCCATTTTGATTTTTCTCTGAAAGTTTTGCTCCGTTTTTTGCCAATTCCAGGCCTCGTACTTTAACGAACTCCTCCTATTGATTTCATCAGATCAGCGTCATATTTGGTCAGTCTCATCTAAAGGCAGAGACGATGCTAAATTGTGACGCTTTTGAGTTTTCTCTGCACGGTGTGGGCATGGCGGTCTCACAAATTTCGATGTTTCGCCATGAAAAAGGAAGTTGTTATAACTCAAACATAGAACGTCCAATCTGCTCCAAACTTCACATGTTTGATAAATGTCCCGGCCTGAAGACATCTACATGCCAAGATTCAGTAATAGGCATAGTGCCACCTGCTGGCAACAAGAAATGATTCATTTTACATCGTAATACACTCCTAACAACATGTAAGTGCTAAAAAGTGCTAAAAAAAATGGAATGGCATTCCCTTGGCAGGGCAGCCCCAACGTGCACCCGGGTGCGAGGGCCCGTTCATCGCTGCTTGCAGCTTTAATTGTTGTTGTGTTTTTCAGTCTGGAGCGAAGAACCTGCGAGAGCACACACTGATGGAGCTGCTGGTGGTGAGTGTGTGTGTGTGTGTTTGTTTTTGAGATGATGTCATAGTGCGCCTTACAGCAGCCTAACAATTGCCAACTTTACAGTACTTCAGACTGACACACAGTGGTCTCTGTGCATCAGTAAGGGATGTGTGGCTTGTATGACTCAGTCCTAGTGAAGAAGGGGCCTCTGTGAGTCAATGCTAATGAAGGGGTGTGGCCCCTAAGTCACTGTTCATGATGGAGGCGTGGTTTCTGTGAATTAGTGCCATTGAAGGAGGTGCAGTTACTGTCAGTGTTAATAAAGGAGGCGTGACCTCTGTGATTCGGTCTCAGTGAAGGAGGAGGGGTCTCTGTAAGTCAAAGCTAATAAAGGGGTGTCAGTAAGAGAACTGTGTTCTCTGTGCCTCAGTCTCAGTAAAGCAGGTGTGGCCTCTGTAATTATCAGTATTAATGTGTGTGTGTGTGTGTGTTACAGATGCACATGGAGGAGCCGTGCTTCGACTTCCTCAGGACTAAAGAGACTCTGGGGTGAGTCGCGGATCAGACCTTTCCCTTCTCCCTCATGTTCTGTCGTTCTTTAACGTGTGTGTGTGTGTGTGTGTGTGTGTGTGGTGTTTGTCCTGCAGATATCATGTCTACCCCACCTGCAGAAACACCTCCGGCATCCTCGGCTTCTCCATCACTGTGGAGACGCAGGCCACCAAGTTCAGGTGAGTCTCCTGTGCCGCTGAGTCAACAAGAGCGGGGCTTAATCAGCCAATGGGCTATTCACAAACACGATCATGTGACATGACCGTACCGATTAACAGAACGTAAAAGCAGTATTATGTAATGTAGAGTTTTGGGGCTTGCTGGTGACGTCATGATCATTTTTTATTAAAATTATTCAAATGAGGGGTGTGTGTGTGTGTGTGTTACAGTACAGAGCATGTGGAGATGAAGATGGAGGAGTTCCTGCAGAGCTTTGGAGAGACGCTGGCGGCGCTAACTGATGATGCGTTCAGGAGTCATGTGACGGCGCTGGTGAAGCTGAAGCAGTGTGAGGACACACACTTAGGGGAGGAGGTGGAGCGACACTGGAACGAGGTCATCACCCAACAGTACGTCTACGACCGACTCCAGCATGAGGTCAGTGTCTCTCTCTCTCACACACACACACACACACACACACAATTACCTAAAAGTGTATATGTGTGTGTGATAACTGTGTCTCTGTGTGTGTGTGTGTGTGTGTGTGTGTGTGTGTGTGTGTGTGTGTCAGATCAAGGCTCTGAAGCTGATCAGTAAAGCTGAGCTGATCGACTGGTTCCTGCAGCACAGGTCTCAGATCAGCAGGAGACTCAGCGTGCACGTAAGTGACGTGTTAATGACACAGTAATAAATACATAACACCCTGAAGTTGATTATTTTCCTCTAACAGCATGCTGCCAAGCTTTTTATTCCTCTGACACCACAGCAGCTTACCTACAATTACAATGTTGTATTAAATAAAGCTTAAAGTTACGGCTTTACCTCTGACTGTTACAAAGCGCTGACACTGGAGACTCCTTCCTTACACGTTACATAAACGCATTTCTCTTTACACGTTTTAAATAAAAATCTGTTTATCAGTGGAGCGTCTGCTGTACACCTCCCTGTTACTATAGAAACGATAATGCAAGCTCTGCCCCAGAGCACTAGCCGAGCTGGGAGGAGGCATTTGTTACACATGGGGTGGGTGGGTGGGGGGGACGGGTTAAGAGGGTTCGTCATCATTCAGGAGTGGAAATGATCCTGAACGAGAATGCCAGTGACCTCCAGGACATCCTGATATGTGTAATGAGTTAATGAGATTTGATATGTTTTGAGTGATTGATTGATTGATTGACAGGTGGTGGGATTCGGGTCGCAGGAGAACGACCCCCCGGCTGAGGAGGAACCGGAGACATCTCAGTATGGCCAAGTGTCTGAACTGGTGTTCCTCTCTCCGTCACACACATCCCCGTCTGACATCATCATCACCAACATCAGAGCTTTCACACACACGCTCACGCTGTATCCATATCACAAAGTCCTCCAGTAAACACACACAAACACACACACACATATACACACACGGTGTACATACATGACCCAGAGCTCTGAGGACATGAGGCTGATCCTGATGAGGAAAAGTGCTACTTTACAACAAGAAGAGTTTTACTTTAAACTCTCTCTCTCTCCCTCTCTCTCTCTCTCTCTCTATAAGGGTGCCAATATATTTGCAGAGTGTTTCTGAGTGATGTGCTACACGCTGTCCTGTATACAGTTTATTCCCATCATTAAAGAGAGTTTGTAAAAGTGATTAGAAAGTTTATAATGGGTGCTTTGGCTCCTGCCCCTGAAGTGGTTGTGTGAAACGTTAGAGATGTTTGAGCTCCAGACGAGACGCGGCGCTGACGTCGCTGGACTCCAGCTGCGAGACTCAGGAGTTAGAGAGATGATCAGTTGGACGAAGCTCTTCCTGCTCTGCTGCTGTGTTTATTAAACTTTTACTAACATGGTTCACAACTCGGATCACGATTTCTATCATCTACATGAAGATCTTCCTGCACTGGTTGCTGCTCTCTTCTGACCTCTGACCACGCCCAGGCCGATAAGTAGATACATTAGACACTTGAGGAATGAGGAACAGGAGTGAGGCTGGTGATGTCAGGGAGCTTCCTGTTAATCTGGTGCTCTATAACCCTCAGAAACCCCGTTTTCTTCCTAATGTTTTAGTCTGGGCAAGGTCCCTCCCCCCAGTCAGTGCTCTTCTATCATACGACAGGGTGAATACCAACACCTGCCTCGTCCGCGACACGTGAATCTTTTCGAACTGCTGCTCACGTTGCATAATGGGGCGATGTAACACACACGGAGGAAAGCGCTATCTGCTCTCTTCCACATACATGAACTCACTGGAACGATTGGGTAGTATCGCTGTGATTGACAGGGGAGCGAGTGTAAGCCCAACCCACACAGAGACCACGGACAATTACCATTCTATCTATATCGATTTTATTATGTCAGAATGGAAATGAATCATTTGAGGTGTTCAGAGTGAAAACCACACGGCACTGTGTCAGAGAATTAAGCTGATTATGTATGTAGCATGATTATATTTTAGTAAATAAGTCCATAAAATTAATAAAGTAAAAAGAAATCCTTTGATTTGTGAAATTTCTTCTAAATGATTAATTCAAAAGGAACACCTCTGCTCCAGTGTTTCGCTCTCTCTCTCTCTCTCTCACTCTCTCTCTCTCTGTGTGAGTGTGTGTGTGAGAGAGAGAGAGAGTGTGAGATTGTCTGTGTTCTTGCTACTGGTTCCTCTGAAACATCTTTCATCACAATGGAGTAAGAGCAACAGCTGGATATAACACAACATACACTGATGATGAAGAAGAAGAAAGTGATGGAGTTCCCTCCCGAGACGAGACGAGCTGTTAGACAGGAAAGAAGTTGGAGTTACTGACACTAATAATCAGGTAACATCAAATCAACTGTTAATATATGGAAATTTATTCATATAAATATAATTTCATTTTATTTTGCTTCAGGGTTTAATAAACATATTGTGGAAATGTGGGTGTGGCCTGGATCAGGAGTGTGTGCGACACCTTTGCTGCAGAATGAATGTTGTATTTATATGAAGTGTTTTCTTACACACGAATTCCATGTTAGAGTGCAAACTTTCACCACACACACACACACACACACACACACACACTCGACAGGTGAGGTCTACCAGAAGTGAAAATGTAAAGCATGCAGGAAAAAAACATTTGGAAGTAAATCAGTTTAAATTTGTGTCACAAAAATGTGTGTGTGTTTCCTTGTCACACACATCTTCACCTGAGAGTGTGTCTTAATGAGCTGTTGATGATGTCACACAGGTGTGTAACACACCAGACTAAAACAGAGGATGAGGAAAAAAAAAATTTTCTAAAACAGATCTGCATGTCATTCTGCTTCTCCGGTGTGTGTGAGTGTGTGTGTGCACTGGTTATCTGCAGCACTGTGATGGAAAACTGGTGTACAGGGAATAGTGTGTGAATAATTGAGTGTCTCTGTGCAGTGGTGTGTATAAATATTCATCTCACAGCTTCAACATTCATTCACAATTCATTACCAAGTCTTTCTGCTTCTTACACACACACACACACACACAGGGCTCACCTCACATCACACACACTTGTCTCAAAAAATTCAGTACTTCAGTAAACTGATTTGTGTTTTGGGGTTCAGATCTCTGGGAGAACCCGAAAGGGTTCTATGTAGAAGCATACAGCAGGATTCTACAGGGTTCTAATCATAACAGGAGTGTGGGAAGAGTGTCCTGCTGAAAGTCATAGACGGATGAATAAATTTTGGAGACAGACATGTGAACATGAGAAGTCTGACTCTGTGTGTGTGTGTGTCATGGAGGTCAGATGAGTGCTGGAACTGTGGTGATATCAGGAGGATTTTTAGCTGCTGTGATTCTGCTGTGTATCGTCACTGTGCTGTGTTACTGCAGACTGCAGGTATATACACACACACACTCACACACACACACACACACACACACACACACACATGTTTCCCTATAGCACTAATCCAGAATGAAATAAATGGATTAAATTGTGTTTGTTATTATTGTGTGTAATGTATTTATTGTGTGGGATTGTGCTGGTGTTTGGTGTTGGTATTGGTGTTTGTGCTGGTGTTGGTGTTTGTTGTTGGTGTTTGGTGTTTGGTTGTGGGGTTTGGTGTCGGATGTTTGTGTTGGTGTTGGGTTTGGTGTTTGTGTTGGTGGTTGGTGTTTGGTGTTGGTGTTGGGTTTTTGTGCTGATGTTTGGTGTTGGTGTTTGGTGTCGGTGTTTGGTGTAGCGTTATTGTTGTGAGTGTGATGTCTCAGAGTCGGTCGG
This sequence comes from Stegophilus panzeri, assembly GCA_024331685.1. Taxonomy (NCBI): domain Eukaryota; kingdom Metazoa; phylum Chordata; class Actinopteri; order Siluriformes; family Trichomycteridae; genus Stegophilus; species Stegophilus panzeri. Next base: position 10,976,722 of record JANDJT010000206.1, on the reverse strand, counting down.
TGTGCCGGTGTTGGATGCTCGTCCTCATATCCACAGTGACGTGTGCAGTGTGGAAGGAGTCACCAGGACCCTGCTGCCGTTGACCTCTGACCCCAGTTCCACCCACAGCTACTGTCCCACCTGCTCACCGTACTATCACCATGACGACGTGTGTAATGGGAGCATGTGGCTCGCTGTTGCTCACCAAGAGCCGAGAGGCGTTACTGCACTCAGCACAGCAGCCATGATGAACTTCTACACCAACACACACGCCATCAGCACCGACGTCTGACCTCTGACCTCTGAAGTTCACAGATAACAACAGTTCTCTTTCCTTCCCGAATCTCTGTTTGTACATAAAGTTATCAGTTTTATTTTGCCAAACTTCCACTTGAAAGATTTCACTTTTACTCAAGAGGAGGTTCCCTAAGTAGGGAGTGTTTTAGGATTTTAGTGTTTATATCTGTTTACAACAAGGGGTGGAATTTAAGTTACTTTTGATCAGCCAATTGTAAACATGATCATGTTTACATGTTATCCTTGCAATGTTGTTATCCTTACAATAGCTTTTGCTAGCAAAGTCAGTGCTAGCTAACTAGCTTGTATAGTAGCACATTTACGCTCTGTGTGTGTGTGTGTGTGTGTGTGTGTTACATGTGCAGTAATGATGTAAATCATCTGTAATATATTCATCATGTCTCACTAACTGTCTCTCACAGTTAATAATAATAAACTCCATCCATAAGAGAGCATATTATGGCACTTCGTATCTGTGTATGGTCTCAGTAGGATCTGCATCAGACAGAAAAGTTGAGAAACTTAAGAAAAAATTGTTGTCTATTAAAATAAGTCATAGCTAATAAAACATTAGCTAAAGGTAGCAAATAATAAACCAAATAAATGCAATGTTGTGCCTCTGAGCACTGAATATTCTTAAGGTTAAAGGGTTTCCAGCGTTTGCTCTACAGTTAGTTTGTTGTGGTCAGGGTGGTCAGGGTGATCAGTGTGGTCTGGGTGGTCAGTGTGGTCAGGGTGAACTGGATGGTCAGTGTGGTCAGGGTGATCTGTGTGGTCAGGGTGGTCAGTGTGGTCAGGGTGATCTGGGTGGTCAGTGTGGTCAGGGCGGTCAGTGTGGTTGGGTGATCTGGGTGGTCAGGGTGGTCGGGTGATCAGTGTGGTCTGGGTGGTCAGGGTGATCTGGGTGGTCAGTGTGGTTGGGTGATCTGGGTGGTCAGTGTGGTTGGGTGGTCAGGGTGATCTAGGTGGTCAGGGTGGTCAGTGTGGTCAGGGTGATCAGGGTGGTCTTGGTGGTCAGTGTGGTTGGGTGATCTGGGTGGTCAGTGTGGTTGGGTGGTCAGGGTGATCTGGGTGGTCAGTGTGGTCAGGGTGATCAGGGTGGTCTTGGTGGTCAGTGTGGTTGGGTGATCAGGGTGGTCAGGTGGTCTGGGTGGTCAGTGTGGTTGGGTGATCTGGGTGGTCAAGGAATAGTTTGCTAAACGTTGCTTGTTCTTGCATGATGTTACACTTAATCTTCACCACTAGACAATGATGAATTAAACTTTCAAATTTTCTTAGAGATGTTGTAATGGGCGTATTATTATTTAGACTGGACTGTCGAAATGAGATTGACCACGTTGTTCAGTTTCGCATCATATTGTAATAATAATAATAATAATAGCTGCATAATTTTTGTCATTACTGGACAAAAGTTGTAGAAGGAGAAGTGAAGAACCTGTTTTTAGTAGATTTCAAAATGATGGAAAATCCAGCAGGATCTTTATTATTTTGATTCCAAAACAAGTGAAGGACAAAAGGATTTAGATAACCTACACCCTATTACGCTGCTCAACACTGATTACAAATTATTTACCTGAGTGATTGCTGCTAGATTAAAGGTGGGATTTTAATAATTAGTGAAACTCAATCTGGGTTTCTAAAAGGTAGGTCAATACATAACAATATTAAAAAGTTTACATCCCCCTGGCTCTTAATGTATCATGTTGCCTTCTTGAGCATCAATGAATGTTTGCACCTTGTGTAATAGTTGTGTACGAGTCCCTCAGTTGTCCTCAGTGTGAAAAGACGGATCTCAGCATCATGTAGCCGCTGTTGGAAAGGGCTCAAATATGCAGAAGATGCTGGAAAAGTAAAGAATGTGCAGAACCTGGAGGATTTTTCTGAAGAACAGTGGGCAGTTTAACTGCTCAGGACAAACAAGGGACTCATGAACAACAGTATTACGAATCAAGCGTGTGTAAACTTTTGAACGGGATAATTTTTTATAAATTCAGCTATTATTGTGTATTATTATTGTGTATATGTAAACATCTGTTATGTGAAAAAGCTTAGTCAGGGCAGGACTAAATCAACAACAACATGGGATTTTTATGATCCCTCTTATTTTGTTAAAAGTATTAAGATTTTGCAGATTCTGCAACGGGTATGTAAACTTCCCACTGCAACTGTAGTAGTGCGTAGTGTACAAGTGCGTAGTGCACAAGTGCGTCATTTGGGACAGAACTAAAGTATTATGTGCGTGGGAGTTTTGGTCACACCTACAGAAACACCCATCTAGCCGCGGTACCGAAACACCTGGAATTTAGGCGCAGCACATTTTTCAAACCCAGGACGAGGGACTATTAACGTTGGTTGCGAGATACAGAAGGAGATACAGAAGAAGAAACAGAAGAAGAAGAGAAAATATTTCCACAGCTCCACGAGCTCTTTTCGTGATTGGCGAAAACATCATATTTGAAGTATGTTTTAAGGTTTAGTATCAGGTTTAGGTTTTCTGAATAACTTGTATGAAAGTTCAGTTGCTGACATTTCAGCAGTATTTTGATATTTGGAGCTAAAATACTTCCTGTAGATTTTTGTGTTGTTAGCTGAGCCGCTATTAGCCACATAACCATGCAGTGCTGGTGACGTCGGTAGTCCGGACAGACTGGCTTAAGGTTGGCAAAAATCTAAAAGGTGTGTGTATTAGCTGGCACCTAGATGAACACTTTACAGTTGGTTTTGTGACTGTAAGTCATTCCCTTCAAATGCTATTGAAGTTAGAAACGTGTATACCAATGTCGTATGTAACTTTAGAGACAGTCCCTTAATTTCAGAATATCTGCCAATATCCAACGTCCAGCCAACTTTATACCAGTCCCGGACAGATGTCCTTCAGTTAGTCCGAGTCCAAACCTACATCTACATCAGAATGCCCCTCTTTCTCGCTCATGTACACAAAGCTAACCATGTAGTAGGTTTGGTCTGTTCTGTTTCAGATCTCCATGATGAGTGTGATTAACACCCGACTGTCCAAGAAGCAGGAGACGAAGCTGTGCTCTCTACTCGGTCATGCTAAACTCAGTCTGCTGTACAAGGCCAGCATGCACGGCTTCAACAGCAACATCTTCCACCAGAAGTGTGATCGTCAGGGCCCCACTGTTACTGTAGCGTATAATAACTCGGGCTACATTTTCGGAGCGTACACCAGTAAAGATTACGCTCAGACGGGTCAGTACATCGCAGATGACAAAGCCTTCCTGTTCAGCTTCAATGAGCGTGAGGTTGATAAAGCTCCTCTGCGTGTGGTGAGCACCAATGTACAGTACTCTGTCTATGATACAACCACTGGGCCCAATTTCCACTCCTTGATTTTTATATACAATAACACCGCCACTGTGTACAGCAATCCAGGCACGTATAATTTTGACCCAGCAGAGATGTATGGCAATGACCTCCAGCTGAGCGAGTGTGAGGTGTACCGAGTGGAAGGTGAGCTTTATTTCAGTTAAAGTATTAGGTTAAAGCAGAGATGGTTCACATGAACATTAGTGTTTGTTTCCCTGCAGGGTTTGGATCACTCATGGAGAAACCGTGGAGAAACCTCGAGTGGAGTTTGGAGTAAGAAAAGTCAAACCCAGTATAAATCTTCCCAGAATTAAAGTTAACATAGGTGCTTTTCCCCCCACCTGATTAATCTAAAACTCCTCTGTGGTTTCCACCATAAAGGAACTGGTTCTGCTGGACTAGGTGATTAGGTCATTAGCTGTGAGGGTTATTTTGGGAAGGTTATGTCACAGTCACAGTTCTAACCAGTTAAAGATCTTAAATCAAAAGTCCACCCTGAATGACTAACATATTAAAGTTTATAATTACATTGTGATCTTCAGAGATTTCCACATGTCCACGTATGAGATGATAGATGAGAATTTCAGCATTCATTTCCTCATATTTACATCTAGATGTGTTAAAAAACTTAGAACATGGCATCTTTGCTGTCAGACAACCAAATAGTGGTTAGCACGTTTGCCTTGCACCTTTGGGGTTGGGGGTTCGAATCCCACATCCACCCTGTGTGCGTGGAGTTTGCATGTTCGCTGGGGGTTTCCTCCCCCAGTCCAAAGGTGCCATGTTCTAAGTTGTTTAACACGTCTAGATTCAAATATCATGAAATAAAAGCTGAAATTGTGATCTATCGTCTCATCTTCATCTTTTGATCTCAAACCCAAATATCTTCAGTGTATAACACAAACAATAGAACTGGCCTTGCTGTTCGAATACTTTCAGAGAGGACTGTATAACGAAAACACACCACAAATATTTCAGTATAAACATGGTTAATGTGTGTCATGGTGGAGTTTAACGTTAATAACTGTGTGTGTTAGGAAGAGGAAGTCTCTGATGGATGAGATCTCGCGCTGGACTCCGAGTGTGAGCTCGGTGCAGAAAGCTCGTGTGTTGCTTGTCGGTGCTGTTGGAGCGGGTAAATCCAGCTTCCTTAACTCGGTTTACTCCATGTATAAAGGCCACGTGAGCTGCCGAGCCAACACGGGCATTGCCGGCACCAGCCTCACCACACAGGTACCTCACTAATATTATAGAAAAATTATTTTCTTTATAAAACATATTTTTTATTACAGAGCCCTGTACTACAACTAGAGTATTCATATAAACCTGTGATTTGCAGGTATGTATATAAATATATAAGATGATGATGATGATGATGATGGTGGGTGTGTGTGTGTGTGTGTGTGTGTGTGTGTAGTTCCGTGTGTACTCCATTAAGGCGGGCAGTAAGTTTTTGCCGATCACGCTGTGTGACAGTATGGGCCTGGAGGAGGGACTTAACGCCGGACTGGACATCGACGACTTCACCAACATTTTAAAGGGTCACATTCAGGACAGATACCAGGTAGAGCTGAGTAGTATCTTGTTTAGTGTTAATGTGTGAACATTGGGCCACTTTGATATCTGATGAAGAGCAAAGACCTGTGAAACTGACCATACACGAAGGTATAGTTGGTATGAATAAAAATTTTGGTCCTATGGGTGTGCAAACTTTTGCACTCAATATATCCACTGGTTCCATGTTCTAAACCCTCAGAAGCTCTTTAGTTACACTGCTGATACTTTTTCTGTTCTCTCTCTCTCCAGTTTAACCCTTCGATGCCTCTCCAATCAGAGTCTTCTTATTTTTGTAAAACTCCGACTATGAAGGAAAAGATTCACACTGTGGTATACGTGATGGACGCCTGCAAGATCAAACTGCTGTCTGACAAGATAATCGAGAAACTGGCTGCTTTCCGCAGAAAAGCCAACCACATGGGTAACACACACACACACACACACACACACACACACACACACTATACCTTTTATAGTAACATGACAAGCTGCATTTTTGTCTTATTAACTTCAAGAGAGAGAAAAACAGTGTTTATTATTTACTTGAATGTCCCAGTCTAGAACCGAACATAAAGCCAGAACTCCAGAACCCAGCAGAGTTCATGTAACCTAATGTTTAACTACAGATATGAAAACATCGCAATATCACATATAATGTGTGTGTGTGTGTGTGTGTGTGTGTGTGTGTGGTGTGTGTATATGCATGTGTGCTACAGGAATACCACAGATGGTTCTGCTGACTAAGGTGGATGAAGCGTGTCGTTCTGTGGGAGAAGATCTGAAACACATCTATCAGAGCCATTACATCTACAAGATGGTGATATTTCTCTGCTCAAAGTCAGATTTATGAGACACACATACTGTATTTATAACAAAGCTCTTACCAGTCCTAGCCTAGCTTGTTTTTTAGAAAATTAGAAATCCCCTAAACGAGGATCGATAAAAGAGCACAAAGGGTTCTTTAGTGTCCTTTAGCTAGTGTTGTTGTGTTATGGCATAAACATTAGCTAGCTTTTGTGTGGAAATTATTTCTGATGTTAGCTAGCTAGTTTTTTGTTGATCAAATTTACAGTCTGAGCTAACTAAATTATTATTTTCCCCAGAGAATAATGACAAGGCAATGGTTCTTAAAGTAATGTAGGCGCTTACCTTTCCAGCTTGTAATACGTGTGTGTGTGTGTGTGTGTGTGTGTGTGTGTGTGTGTGTGTGTTTAGGTGCAGGAGGTGAGTTTACGTCTGGGTGTTTCTCTCTCCGCTGTGGTTCCAGTGAAGAACTACAGTGAAGAGCTTGAGCTCGACCCATACGTTGACATCGTGCTGCTCAACGCTGTTCTGCAGATCATCAGAACCACCGAGGAGTACTTCGACGAAGTTTCCTGCGAGGCAGAGTAGAGTCCAGAACGATAGACGTCTTAAAAGCTGGACTACATCATCGCCATGTTACTAAACCTGCTTCAGGCTTAAACCTGCATGCTGTTGTTGAAATCACTTTTATTCACAATATATAACTACAATCTGCTATAAATGAACAGCTTGTGCTTTTTGAAAGAAATATTTGTGTTTTTGAAAAGAATCACTGTTCACTTCCTGTATGCTCTTAGAACACTTTTTGGACTGGAAGATGTTTTTGTTTATTTTTAAATTACAGTACCTTGTATTTCAATTCTAATAAACACAATAGCAGGCTATAAAACACACATAGGGATTAGGGATAAATTCATAGATTTAAAAATGTATATCCTGAATTTATAGATTTCTGTAAAGCTGCTTTGGGACGATGTCCATGTGACTGCAAAATCTGTCAAAATCTGAGAAAGTCGTTTTTTTGTCAAAAAAAGTGTTTTTTTGGGGGCAAATAATTAGACTTTGTCAGATTTTCACCTAATTTACACCGTATGTTATTGAGATAAAGTCATAAACAGGAGTGCATTTAGTTGAGTGCACAAAGCTGAGATCTGAGATCCCCATGTCCAGGTTCTGCACAGTCACATGGTGATAATTTGCTGGTTGATAATTGTTTAATGTGGACATGCAGAACAATAAATTCAATACATTTAAATTTATTAAATAAATAAATAACAATAAATAAACATCAGTTTGTCAAGAAAAGTCTTTTAGTTTTGTGTTTTTTCAATGTTTATTGTGTACGGCTGAGTTAGCTAGCTTACTCTGATCTCACCTCGATGTTGTAGTTAAAGCTAAAATAAACCCTCAAACATACAGGGAAAATGGGGCGGGGCATGTTGGTTTGGGGGCGGGGTCTTTACACGTTATTACACGTTCATAAAATCTCAATTTTTTAAATGAAAAAAAAAAGCTGTATGTGTAAACATGTTCATGCGCCTTTTTCTGTCGACTAATATCATTCTCATATGAATTATTCTTTATTAAAGTATTAATAAAGAATTTTAAGACACGATTAATTAAATGATGGATTAAAACTGAGTAAATTATTTTAAAAACGCTCTCGTTAAAAGCATAAAAATAAAAGTTTCATAGTTTAGTTTTTGAGTGAATAGCTCTGGGAGGTTTGTGTTTATATGTGTGAGAAACTCTTGACTGGAATTTGGCTAATTTTCTGCACCGTGTTGTTAATAAAGAGCACGCGGCCTCTCGTTCATCACGGGTTCGTCTCACAGTCCTGTTAAAAGAGAGAGAGAGAGCGAGAGACAGACATACAGACAGACAGACAGAGACTTCTACAGAGCGGCTGCAGGTAATCACCAACATTCCAACTTTTTTATGAAAATAAACTGCTTTCTAATGTAGTGTAAAGATTTACTGAAGTGAATCCGTTCTAAAGTACACAGATTTATAAATATATTGTGTTTACATTGATATTTTATTCACAGTGACGCATATCAGAGTGTAAACAATGTTTAAATGTGGATTTCTCTTGTCTAAGCATTCTTATCTATTATTATTATTATTATTATTATTATTATTATTATTATACACTGCAAAAATTATATCTTAGTATGTAATATTATTTACATTAATGTGACTATATTCAACTAGAATAAGATCTTTTCACTTGTTAAGACGTCGTCTTCTGTAGTGAAGTAATATCCGTCTGAACCTGAACCCCGTGGGTACGGTGTGTTCTATCTGACGCCAGGTGTGTGTGTAGGTGTGTTACAGGTGTGATGGATGTACAGGTGTGTTTTGCGCTCTCGTTGGTCGCTTTGTTGGTCGTCGTGGACGCTCAGGTGCCTCACTGGGGGGCGTGTCCCGAACCGAGCACTCAGCCTGCCTTCAACTTCAAACGGGTACCGAGTTCACTTTCACACCTTCACTGGCACCGAGTCCACCTGTTCTAACACACCTCACTCTCACTCTCTCTCTGTCTCTCTCTGTCTCTGTCTCTGTGTGTGTGTGTGTGTGTGTGTGTGTGTGTGTGTGTGTGTGTGTGTGTGTGTGTGTGTGTGTGTGT
>JANDJT010000206.1:10956329-10968029 GCA_024331685.1 Stegophilus panzeri | reverse complement strand
GTGTGTGTGTGTGTGTGTGTGTGTGTGTGTGTGTGTGTGTGTGTGTGTGTGTGTGTGTGTGTGTGTGTGTGTAGTTTATGGGACGCTGGTTCGAGGTGGCTAAACTCCCGGCACAGTTTGAGAAGGGGAGATGTATTGAGACGAACTTCACGCTGACATCTGAGGGGTCGGCTCTCGTACAGAGCTCTGAGATTCTGTAAGTGTGTGTGTGTGTGTGTGTGTGTGTGTGTGTGTGTGTGAAGGGGGGAAGGGTTATTGAAAAATTAAGAAAGGACAACGAAATTAATGTTTTCACATTTTCCTGATGTAGAAAAGGTGAAGTGAGGAGGATTGAAGGAACTGCTGTTGTTGAAAACCAGAAGAACCCGGCTAAACTGGGCATCAGCTTTTCATACGGTAACACACACACACACATATTGTGAGGTCTTGCCATCTCAATCAGTTAGAGTTACATTGTAGAACTGACCAAAGATCATAGAACCACAGTTATTGAGCCTTTACAATAAAGTTACTAGAATTCTAGAACCTTTTTAATGATTCTACAAACACAAATATTAACTCGAGACAGGAGAGAGAGTGAGGTTGCCAGATCCTCAGTAACTGTGTGTGTGTGTGTGTGTGTGTGGTGCTGCAGTTCTCCCCTACACTCCGTACTGGATTCTCTCCACGGATTACGTCAGTTCGGCCGTGGTGTACTCATGCACGGACGTTCTCAGGATCTTCCACGTGGACTTTGCTTGGATATTGGGACGTGACCGCACTCTGCCCGAGTCCACCATACAGCGCGCTAAAGCCATCTTCATGGACAACCGCATCGATGTGAGCCACATGATCGCCAGCTCACAGGAGGACTGCGGCAGAACCGTGTGGAACCGGGCTGTGTTTCAGTCCTCTCTGTAGTGCTCCCTCGCTCAAGTTCCTTTGGTCCTGATCATTAGAGCTGTTCTGTTTATTACATATAATTTCTTCTGCACAAATTCAACTCATAGTGGAACCACACACACACACACACACACAGGCATCTAGAATCACACTTGTCAAACAGCGGTTAGAATCTAAAACCTGCATGTGCTAGATTCCATATTTCCAGCACTGTGATGTGTGAGGATGTTAGAACCAGACTCTCTTTCGCACAGAAACATTTTAGAATTCCATAGAATTCACAACAAAGACTCTAGAACTTCCTTTACACTGCAATATGAATTTTAGAACTTTTACTGTGAGGATTGTAGTATTCTAGAATTGAGGATGCTCGAATCAGATCCTCAGTAAACATCCTAGAACCTTTGTACGCTGGAGAACTCTATATTCTATATATAAATTCTATAACCGTAATCTGAATTCAAGAACTTTGGCTATGAGGATTCTAGAACCTTGCTGTCTGATAAATGCTGGAACCAGATTCTCCAGGAGACGTTAGGATCCTGTGACTGCAGTCTGAATCGGGGAACGTTTGCACTAAGTATTGTAGAATTCTAGAACCGTGCTCTCTGAGGGTGCTATAGCCAGCCAGACTCCCAGTGAGGATTCTAGAACCTCTTGCACTGGAAAACCTAAAGGGTCTGATCGTAACCTGAATTCTGGAAGTGAGGCTCTGAGGGTACGAGAATTCTAGAATGTTGATAGAACCAGCAAAAGATTCAAGAGGATACTTTAGAATGAGAGTTCTGTAACTGCCATCTGAATTCTAAAACCGTGCTATCTCAGGATGCTAGAACCCGTGTCCTGAAGATGTAAAAATTTTCTTGTGATCTAGAACCTTTGAACAGAGGTTTCTAGAACTCTAGAACCAACCTGCATAGGCCAGACACCGTGCTGAGAAATTACACAACCTGCACAATGATGAATCTAGAACTACAATCATGATAGTAGAACCTTGACAATGAGAGTCAAATCCTCATCTACATTACATGCAGTGTGTTTCTGATATTTAGTGTTTATAGTTAACTGAGTCATGTGATGCATGCGCTTTCTAACTCACTGATCCTGTATGAAAGAAACACGAAAATAAATTTCCTAAACCACCATCATGCTCTGTGTGTGTCTCCTGTACTCCGCCCCCGTGTGGCCACTCGGAGACCTGTAGTTAATCAGAATCAGAATCTTTTCAGTGAGTCAGGTTATTTGACTCGGCTCCCCAGAAGAGTCGACTCTTTCAGCGACCAAACGGATCGTTCTTCTAAACCAAAAAAGTACTGTTCTTATTTTTTGTGTAACTGAGGCTGGAATTCAGACATCAGTGAAATCTTCACTTTCTAAATGAACAGAATGATGTTACTTTTGGCTGCATTTAAAAAAATATTTTAATCTCAGTTAAACGAGTAACGCAGCTCTGATGTGAATAAACCCAGTGAGTCACTGAGAGGACTGGGGACAGGAAATGAGAACAGCACACAGCTTGGAGGAGGTTTATTTAAGTTTTTCAGGGGTTAAACATATATGTGGAGTGTGTGTGTGTGTGTGAGAGAGAGAGAGAAAGATACATCAAGTGAGCAGAAACACAATACACACATGACAGCGAGAAGCCTTTAGTTTCACTATACTGAAAGATTTTATTATCTATAATAGAGTTTGATTTAATTCTTTATCTATAGGTAGGTGTGTGTGCTGCTTCTTCAGCGGAACTGCAGAGGACTCACACGCAGTCCGATCACATCCTTACCGATCTCAGTCACCTGAAGAGAGACAGGACACAGGAGGTGACATCACTGCAGACGCTGATAAAATAACCAGTCGGAGCTAACGACTCCGAACAAACCCACCTTCTTTAACACCTTTAAGTCAGATTCCAAAAAGAAAGAACGCGTGCGTGTGTGTGTGTGTGAGACTGACCTGTGTGACCCTGCACACTTGCCCTTTGTAGGTGGGGCAGTAGCAGGCCCCAGACAGAGGGCACTTCTCCACGGGGCGTCCTCGGTACAGCGGGATAAAGGAGGCGGCGCACAGGTCGAAGGGGTTGTGTGGGTCATAGTTGAGCTGGTGGGCGTCGGTCAGGTTTTTCTCGCACGCTGTCAGGATCTTACGTGTCTGAAAGAGAACCGGGTCACATGAGGCTGCGTCCCAAATCAGTGGTAGAGCGAGCTTCACAACGAACAATCTCTCTCTCTCTCTCTACTGGTAGTGTTAAACAGGGTGTAGGACGCAATGGGTAGTTGTCATGACAACCAGGCCTCACCTGCTGTGCCACCTCGGGTTTGGGTCCGAGCTCGAGCAGGCGGCGAGCGAACCCTGCGGCTGTCTTAAAGTTCTTCAGTTTGAAGAAGAGATTGAGCGCGGTGCGTAACACCAATACCATGTGGACCGGCTGCAGGTTACAGTGTGTGAAGTACGCCGCCATCTATACACACACACACACACACGTCAGTGCACCATCACTATTTTTCTGAAATATTTGACTTTTATAAATCACACACAGATCTCACTTCAGCTACAATGGGGGGTGGGGGGGGGAATTAAGCATCCAATGGTTATGACATCATCAGTACCTCACACTGCCTCTTCTGTTGCTCCAGTGTCTCTTTAGGAAGCTTCTTCCTCTCTGTCTCCATCGTGAGACCCACAATGTACTCTTTACAAATAGTGATCAACTGCTGGGCCTGAAACACACACACACACACACACACACACACACACACACACAGTGAGGAGTGTAAGAGTTAGGGATTAAGGATTAATTAGTAAACAAGGGGCTATGGGTTTAGAGTGTAAGGGATATGGTGTAGGAGTGTACAGATGTGTGTAGGGTTTAGGGTGTAGGGTGTTACCTCAGCAATCTCCTGTTTGTTATCGAGCACCAGCAGGGGGACAGACAGCAGGATGCTCCTGAACTTGTCGACAGCCTCGTCGAAGCGCCCCGAGGTGGTCATCTGGTAGCACTGCTGCAGGCGGGCGATGAGGTCACGCAGGTGCAGCCCCACCGCCGGGACTCCACCCTTCTGCCCGTCTCTCTGCCTCCTGCCCTCGTTCGTGCCCCCATCCCTCAGAGGGTGGGAAAAGAGACAAGGCAGAGACGGAAGCCCCACGTAGGACACACGCCCCCGTGAGAACACCTGCAGGAAGAGGGGCTTCAAGGGCTCGAAGTGGACCACACCCACCTGATCGTGCAGCAGCTGCAAGGGACGGGGTCAGAGAGGGAAAGAGAGCGTTCTCATTGGTGGTTTGGGAAGGGTGTGATAATGAGAAGTTAGAAACATTTACATTAAATAAAGCCTTTACCCTCATGGCTGTCTCAAAGGATCCGGCAAGGATGTGATCAACTGGCAACTGAGAGTTGTTACACCACATCTGGGCAGGGCTAGTACCTTTAGTTGGTGGGACAAAGAAGCCTTCTCCTTCAGCACCACCCCCAGCACCAGTTGGCAAATCCTATTGGTCCAAACATGCATCAATCAAATACATTTGCAAATGATCAGTTCAACAAGAAAAAAATACAAATTAATGGCTGAGGAGTGTGAAGCAGTGTGTGTGTGTACTGACCAGTTCAGGTGGAAGGTCCAGATCCTCCTCCACTTCCCATCCTCCTCCTTCCTCTTTCCCCAGAGCTCCTTCCTCACCCAGACCCTCCTGAGCATCCATAAACCCATCTGCAGCATGATGAGGACAAATCAACTACACGGAAACTACAATACCGTCTACAACCCACAACATTTGCTCAGTACAAATACTGTGTGTGTGTGTGTGTGTGTGTGTGTGTGTGTGTGTGTGAGACTGACCATCGTCCAAGTGGAGCTCTGCATCTTCACCCCATCCTTCTCCTCCAGGAGCATCCATGTCCAGATCAGCCGCCATCTGACCTGCTTTTCCTGCAACAGGAGCGATTCCAGACACGTACCCCAGTGTTAGCACGTCGCTAACAGAACACTGGGAAACTACAACCACAGAAGAAGTGACCTGAGCTGACCTTTAGCGGCGATGACTCCCTCGAAGAAGCCCTTAGAGACCGTGAGCAGGGGCCAGTTGGTGTCCAGAGGGTTGATGGGAGGAGGAGGCTGCAGCAGCTCAGCGTTCGGGTCTACCTCGGGGATCTACACACACACACACACACACACACACACACACACACACACCCCCCATTAGACAGCATTATTAAGTGTACTTTCACATCTGTTATCCCGTTTGCTGAGTCATGAGTGAAATTGATTCTTTTTATTAATTTACTACAGTATGTTCGATTTACTGAGTCGATTCAGAATCACTTCGCTCAGATGCTCCCAGACCTGCATAACATAACGTTTACCATCTCCTTCTCAAGGTCGAAGGTCTCTTTGAGTGCCTCGGCCTCCTCGTCCATGCCGTGTGTCGCTGCAGTCAGGTACGCCAGAGACTCTACACATACACACCAGGAGTTATAGCAAGAAACACAAAACTGCACCCGAGTAAATGAGTGTGTAAAGCATGTGCTGTATTAAAGAGAGGGAGAGTGTGTGTGTGTGTGTGTGTGTGTGTGTGTGTGTGTTTGTGTGTGTGTACTTACTCTGTCCACAGTTCTTGAGGATGCGCACTCTCTCACTGACATCCCCCAGATACAGAGCACCCTGATAATGTCCACTCATGTCCTTCCTGATCTCAGCTACACACACACACACACACACACATACATTACAGACACAGCGCACACTGCTAACCTCCATTCGTACCCTTCCCAGGCTTCCTAGACACCCTCACCGATCTTCATCATCTTGCGGAGCTTGGCCAGGTTCCCCGTGATGAGGTAGAGGAAGGTGAGCTTGTCAAAGTTCTTGGTTCTCTGGTAGCACATCTCCACCACCTGGTGATGACCCTGCAGCAGAGCCGCCTCACCCAGACGCTCCCAACAGCTCCGCTCGTCCAGAGCCTTGGCTGCCTCCAGCGCCACCTGCAGCACGAGGTAGGAACCGTTAGCACGTGTGTGACCTCAGTGACCTTCAGAAGGGTGACGTGACACACCCACCTCGATGTTTCCACACTCCAGCGCCAGACTGAAGCGGGTTTTCTCATCCTTGACGAAGTGTAGCGCCACCTCCGGGTAGCCCTTCTTCTGCAGGTACGCAATGATGGACTGACCCACCAGCTTAGCGTTACGCACCATGTGCAGCACCTGAGGAATTATGGGTAACATGTTATCTACATTTTTCTCTCATAAACTCCTCACTGTGGACGTTTCCCAAAACACACGCCCTACTCGCTAGACTTACCTCATCATATTTGCGGTTAACGAGTGCGAGTTTGAAGCGGTACTCGGTCGGGTCAATGTTGAGGACGCGAGGTCTGCACTCCCGATCCAGACAGTACACACTGTTCCCCCTCACACGCGTCACGTAGATGGGCAGGTCCAGGGTGCGGATTATACCATGATCACTTTGGAGTGGGGGGGGGAGGGGGAGATATTACATTTAATTACACAGATAATCCTTATTTTTTTATTCTTAGTATTATTATCATGAGTATTATTCATAGAGGTGACATTTATTCCACACTGTACTTCGTTAGTGTTACATAGAGGTGCATTTTTGTGTAGTGTCAGGTGAGAGAGAGGTAGGTGTGGGAGTTACCCTGAGGTGAGGGCGTATTTGATGTGGTTGGAGGTGGTGTAAATAAACACGCCGCTCTCATCCCATGCGCCGCTCTTCACACGGATGTTCTCGTGGATGTTACACAGACTCTCTAACTTCCTGTTGCAGATCATGATGGCTGTAGAGACAGGTGAGTGTTTTATTGTAATTATTATTAATATATAAACGATAAATTCTCAACATAAATATATAACATACACAGTAAGAATAGAAAGCACTGATATCAGCACAGTACCGTGTTTGGCCAGCAGCGCGACGTGGCTGGTGTCCGCGCTCCACACCACATATTTGACTTTGGCGATTTTGACGGTAGCGAGTGAGCGTTTCTGCTGCACATCGAACAGCGTGACTCCGTCTGCGTCCCTCAGGAGCAGAGAACCTGTCCCTGCGTAGAAGATCTCCTCACAGCTCGGAACCTGCACCTTCTTCACGATCTCGTTCTTCAGGTTCTTTATCAGCAGCTGTGGACGGATTATATATACACACACACACATGAACAGGAAGTGTGTGACGCAGAGAAGGCATGAACAGGAAGTGTGTGACGTGATCTCACCGAGTGCATGCGGTCCAACACGGCGAAGCGATTCCGGGCCACCCATACTGCCGTGAGTCCTGATGAGCGCTTTCCCTCTGGAGCTACACACACACACACACACACACACACACACACACACACCACTTAGAACCGGAGTTTAACTGCAGCCAGTGAGTAATGGAGTGTGTGTGTTTGTGTGTGTGAGATCAGTACTCACCATCAGGGTTCTGCGCGTCGCTCTCTCGAGGGATTGAGTACAGATCATATGTGCTGTTCTCCAGATTAGTGGCTCTCTGAAAAACACAAGAGTGTGAGAGTATGTGTGAGTGTGTGTTCAGAATGATAAAATAAGCACTTTCCGTGTAAAGACTTACCGTACACAGCAGCACGGCATTCTCCGCAGGATTGTACGACATGCTGAAGACGGGGAACTTGGAGCCGCTGCGAACAGAACCCAAATTTAAACAATGAAACACTTTTCGGATGGAGGTTAGGGGGCGGAGCTTCGCATAGATCACCTTCATGATGTCACTAAATCAATCACATCTCAGGACGAGGACACGATACCCAGAAAGGTTAGTGTAGCTTAGGTCCGTGATTGAACGGACGACGGTTGTCATGGTAACGGTGAAATATAGGAGCGAGAGAAGAACTCCGATAGCTAGTTTACTAGCGGATAGCTAACCGCTAAGCTAGCCAAGTTTGTTAATAAAAGCGACAGTCTAATAGCGATATCAGGATGGGGTGAGGGGGTCCCACATTTGCATATTCATGAATATTTATAGATTCTAGTGAAGGTGTAGAGATGTTGGTCATTTCTTCGATGCTAAAAAGAAGTTCTTGAGGGGCTAATCACGCATACACACACATACCTGCGTAGCTGCATGACAGCCGTGTCTTTGCTGCTGTTGAAGTCGAGCTGACGCAGGAAGCGGTCCTTGACATAGTAGAGCATGTTCCCGTACACGGCGTAGGCAGGACGCTCGCGCTCCAACTTAAACACCAACATCCCGCTGTCATGACCTGAACACACACACACACACACACACACACACACACACGTTGTTAATGTAAATGTTACACACATCCTGCTCTGATTGCCTTATTAGTGTAGTGTGAATATCAATAAAAAATGGATTTTCTTCTGCTGTATTAAAGAGTGTGTGTGTGTGTGTGTGTGTGTGTTTGAGCGTGTGAGTGAGACACACACCAGCAGCGAACAGGTTGAGGTTGGGATGAGCTCCGAGCACCCAGAAGCGGTCATGGTCCCTGCGGAAGGTCTGGACGCCAGTCCTCTTGGACATGTCCCACACTCGGATGCTCTTATCCTCAGAGTTGGACAGGATGAGCTCCTGGCGTGGGTGGAAGACGGCGCAGGACACGTTGTTGTAGTGCCCCCTACAGGTGTCCAGCTCCCACGCCTTCGACTCTAAACAACAACAAGAGCAGTGCCACTCGGATACACTCCACCACATTCAACACAAATATCAAACCATCCGGAGGTGTGGCAATCGGGAGGAGGCTGCCTACGTAGGCCACGTCCCTGCATATGGATACAGTCTCATTGCCATGTCCCAAACCTCAGAGGCCGCTACATTCATACAAACACGTAACGTAGACTCTACGCATGGACACACACTTACCGTTCATCCTCCAGATCTTCACCTGCCGGTCGTCAGCTCCGCTCACGATCAGAGGCATGCTGGGATGGAACGCTGCCCAGTTCACCCCTCGATCGTGACCCTGAGGGCAAAAGATCAAAATTCATCACGATGTCATCATCAGTGGGTGGGGCCTGAGCATTCATTTGACAGTATAAATTTACACACGCCACTGATGTTTAAAACGTACGTTAATGTTAAACAAAAAAAACAAAAAAAAGGGGACAGATCATTTGTCATTTGCTGCGAAAGAACCCTTCACCACTCCTGCCCCACCCCATGCAGAGAAACTCCTCCCACTTTAACAGGTACAGGTGAAAAGATGAAGGGCATTACAGGACATTAAAGCCCCTGTATATCAGATCTACTTTATAAATGCAGGACTAAAACATTACTGATCATGGGGGGGGGTCTGTTTATTTACTCAGATGTACACAGGAACCACAGAAAGTATGGACAGTTCTAGTTTCAGCTCGGTAGAATTACACCCCAACACCAAGAACATCATCATGATGAAGATGATGATGCAATCATTCTGACCTCCAGCACGTGTTTAACCACAGCATCCGACGCTCCGAAAAGATCCACCCCAGTGATGCCGCGCACATCTGTTTCCACGGCACCTGGAGACAGGTTCTTTTTCCTCAAACCTGGAACGAACATTTACAGTCCAACCCGTTTACACGATACGACACACACACACATACACACACGGTACAGAGGAGGAGAGAGAGGAGCAATGTTATAACTGATATACATCTATACATACATATACACATACACACACACACACACACACACACACACCGTGTTTGTTGGGCTTCTATACACACACACACACACACACACACACACACACACACACACACACAGGTTCTGACATACACAAAGCCCACAATCTGATTCTCAACCCACTTCAGACATCAGCAAAAAAAAAAAAAAGAATAATTATTAATGATGATTAAAAAAAAAATCATCATCATTTACACTTCCTTTTGCTTCATTTCCTGTCTCTGGAATTTTGATTTCTGTCATTAGTGAAGACGGATGCTGCGTCGAAGTGTTTCTCCAGATTTATTACAGAAATGGAGTCATATGTAAATGAGAAGACACGGCATATTGTGATTGGCTAATGAGGAGAAAATCAACAGTATTGACTTCAAATCTCAGAATCAGCACAGAGAGAGAGAGAGAGCAGAGGCCATGTCCCAAACACAGGGTTAATAACTACTTAGTGCCCTCTTTACAAGTGACCTTGAATCTCTGAGATTTGGGACAGAGTCCTAAAAAAATCCAAACTAATCATAAATTCAAGTACAGTACAATAACTAGTGATAAACCCTGGCGTTTGGAACACAACCATAAAATGGATGATGTAGCAAGTGATTCATTTGACCATTTAAAATTCAAATTCTGGCATTTGGGACAAAGCCTTACAATGGCCAACACTGCAGTATGTACACTAACTAGTGCTGAGCTTCGTAATTAGGGACAGAGCCTTAAAACACCTGATGTTCTAGTACACTAAGTAGTAATGAAGTGTGTGGATTGATGATGAACTAGTGATTTATTGACCGAGTTGACGTGCCCTCAGAAAGGTACAATGTGTGTGTGTGTGTGTGTGTGTGTGTGTGTGTGTAAAAAAGCCCAATAAAGGAGATGCGTGTGGAGCTGCAGCAGGAACTGATGTGCAGGGGTGGATGTTTCCGTCAGGGGAGTGGGACAGCACTGAGATGGGGGATGGGGTGGATGAATGGATGGTGGGGGGTATTTGGGTGGGGCGATGGGGAGGGTGTGTAGGGGGCAGAAATGTAAAATGTGCTCTGGTGGGGCAGGACAGGTGTACAGAGTAAGTATTAGCATGCACATGCACTAAATGACACGTGGGTAAGCGCGGTCATGCCTTTAGTGCGATTAACATCAAACACGTGGCTCACGGTGGAACGAGTCAACCATTCCGATCATTATTATCATTATTATTATTAATATTATTAATAATAATAAATGTTATTGCGCATCAGACGCTGATGTGAGTGTGTAAGGGATGTTTCGACTCTCAGTGCAACGCCACTTTATTTAATCTCTTATTTTATTTATTACTTTTATAGAGCAGTAGCTAGTTACTAAGTAGTTAGTTAGTAATTAATGATTTATTAATCCAGATCACTAATCTGTACACATGCACATGAGCACTAACGTCAAGTCCACTTCCTGTTTCTACATAAAAACACTTACTGCTTACTGTTTGGGTTTTAAACAGTGCTTACAAAGCTGAAGCTCGATAGAGGAAAGGGACATGCTCTGTGTGTATGTGTGTGTGTGTGTGTGTGTGTGTGTTAGACCAGGTTAAAATGGAGGATTAATAATGAGCAGATGAATGTTATGAGTGATGATCAGGTTATAAACATGCAGAAAGACAAACACCTCTCAGACACACAGACACACCACAGAATGTCTGTTGTGTTATTAATCCAGACCGCACTGGTGTTATGATGCTGAATTCACGTCTCCACTTGTTCAGATTAAATCTACTGTACATGATGTAGGACCAAACCATTACAGCTGTGGAGTGGGGGGGTTGAGAATCTGGACTATTTGTGATCACAGGGTGGGGTCTGACTCTATATAATGTGCTCTGTATGACACCGGACCAGACCATTCCTGAACAAAAGTGGGGATCTGGCCATCTTATCTAATGTGTATCTGTCAAAGTGGAACAAACCATTACAGAAAAAAAATGGAGGGAGGATTCAGTAGAGCTGATGGAGAACCTCAGAGACGTGGAGGAACAAATTCAACATCACAAAGCAGGACTGAGTTAATAACACTCGACTCCACCGACACGTCAGCACCATGTGTTGTGTGTGTAAGAGAGAGGTGTTTCAAAACAGAGCCCACAGAGATCTCACCTTTACATTCATCCACCCCCTTTTCCCTCCTCACCCCCTCCTCC
>JANDJT010000206.1:10939058-10949707 GCA_024331685.1 Stegophilus panzeri | reverse complement strand
AAAATTATGAAAATAAAGATAATATGAATATTCTGGAATTAAGCATTTACACTTCCATGTTTCCTCAGTTTATTCTTTTACAATTATTTTGTACACTAAATTATAAAAATGTATACATTTACCATATTTTGTGGCCTCAGTCATTAGCTCCATACAAGTGCAAGAGTTTTCTGACAATTTTCTGGGGACTCTTTTGTGTTTGTTTAAACAAAAACAGATATTTTTGGACACTGGACATATCAGAGGACATAAAACCATGTTATAATAATCATTAAAAAATGTATATCCTTTGACTACACCAAGAGGGTGTACTATTTTTTTTTTTAAATGTTCGTATAACTCTTGAGATGAAACTGATAGCCAGCATTGAGCCAATATTTTTATTAGCCACTAAATCTGTAGTAAATCTTTCAGATAATGTTGCAAACAGATTACAGGTTTCCTCATTAATTCTACATTCAGACCTTCTGAGCAAAATGCATTTTTCTTTAAAAAAAACAACAACAAACAAACATCTTGTCGACAGACAGAACATTTTTTCATTTCCTTTAATAACTCAGACACATGAGGTGAGAGAACAGGATGTGACACCACACTCAAAACCATTTTATATTTGTATTTTAATAACAAATCCGTATAACGCACTTTTCTGTTTTATATTACACACATTCCTCTCGTCTCGTGCCCATGTGGAGTTTCTTTCCGAATAAAATCCTGTGTTTCAGCAGGAGAAAGTTACAGCACACAGTTAAACACACAGCAGCAGCAGCATTACATCACAAACACTCAGGGCCTGATTATAAATCTTAAATTTTTTTCAGAATTTCAGTATTTCTAAGTGCTTCAAGAGTCCTGCTCTAACACATTGTTAAATGTTATATATCCATGTATTACATGTTATTAAGCTACACAATTCTAACCATGGGTTTATAATTTTATAGTGATATTGGTCATTTTAGTGTTAAAAAGTCTACATTTAGACCTTAAGTTAAAAGAACTAGCCGGCTAACCTGATCCAGCTAGCTAAAAAACAGACTGACTAGCAAAATGTACCTCAGCTCACATAGATGTGATAGATTGTTATGGTAAACAATATGGGAGAGTATTGAACATTTCTTTAGGGAGGTAAACAGAGCAGAGCAGATCATCTGTTTAATGTTAAATATGCCATAAAAACAGTAAAACCGCTGTATTAGCTAGATAACATTAGTTTGTGCAATCTGACTAGCATGCTAACTAGTAACCTGGCATTTTCTTTCAAATAATTCCAAATAATACAATAAAACATGACGGATTTAATCATGTCGTATTGTATGATAGGGCATGAAGTTTAGAAGTGAAATTTAAAAGTCTAATTGGCTAGACACAACGTGACTCGTTTGCATAAAGTTTAGCTTGACTGAATGTGCACATGGAGATGTAGCGTAAGTGTGAGTTAGCTAAATGTAAATGAATTATTATTAATGTTAGATACAAAGTAGTCAGCTAACTAAAAAAAAAAAAAAAACAGGCTGAATGACAATATTGCGTATTTTTCTATAATATATTAAAGTGTAAGAAAGTGTGTTAGAGCAGGAAATCTCTCTGAACTGTGCAGAATGTTCAGATAACATGAGCAACACAATAAAACATCAGGAGTAAGTAAAAAAAAAAAAAAAGAAAAGAAAATATTTTGGATGATGAACACAATTATTCTATTTAGAGGAATAAATTTTCCCATGGGGAAGTAATGAACTTTAACTCCGCACATCACACAGGTAATGAACGGACTAGCAGTTTAAATACAATATCATTTATTAAGTCAGTAATCATTTATTCACTCCTAATCATGACTTTTCACAGCAAATATACACAGCTAGCTTCACTAATGTGTGCTTTATGGATTTTTTGGAAAATCAGAGATGTAATTAGCTGTTTTTTTATTATCTAAAAGGAGAAATGAGAACCTGTTTACATTAACTTCGTGATTGGAGCCTTTTTCAATCTGCATCCGGAAGATTCATTCATTATTTACTATACAATAATATTAATAATATTCTTCATCAGAATGTCCTTATTTCTAGGTTCCTATAGACGCATTCTCACACATGCGTGTCCTTCCAGTCTACAGCTATTTCCACACTTTGGCTTCTTAAACTGAATTATACTCGTGCGATTTTTTAAAAATCTTAAACAAACAAACCGGAACCACATGCAAGAACACACTTACATACACTGCAGGTGTTTATTACATCAGTGAAAGGATTCAAATATAGATTAAATGTGTAAATGTGAAACACACAGCAATGTGTGATAATGAAATGTCAAAAACCTCTTGTTTTATCTCTTGTTTCCTGTGTTCTAGTTCCTGGTTCTACGTCAGGAATTAACTATAATATTCCTGACTATAACGTCCATAGTTTTAAGGCTCCATCCCAAATTCTAGAACTCATCCCTACTTAGTGTACTTAATAAAACAACAGCTATTTTAGGGCTCTGTCCCAAACCCTAGAACTCATTCCTACTTAGCATACTCACTAGAATGTCAGCTAAACCTAGAACCCACAGGATAAATTCTAATAAGACTGGATAGTGGTTAGTGTAATAGTGTACATTAGTGTTTGTTAGAACCTGATCAGCTCATTAACACCCCCTTAACAAGGTGTGTTAGTGTGAGTGTGTGTTAGTATGTGTTAGTGTGTGTTAGTGTGCACGTGTTAGTGTGTTATACCATCAAATACACTACACTATGCAGATTTTTTTAAACATTTTTTAAAATTAAATATTGTGTTTAGCCCCGCCCACTCTTCCTGTTATTTCATCACCGTGTGTCAGAACTCCACTTTACAGGCAGGGAATGTCTCCTCCTGCATGGCCACTGTGCTGTTGCTACCCAGTACTGTGATGCCCAGCTGCTGCTGCTTCTCCTGGGTCTGATGGTACCACTCGTGCATCGTCATTGACTCAAATGTGGGGATTAACGTCACCTGCAGACAGGAAATGACATGCACTGAGATACAGATAAACTCTTAGCCTAGTATCCTTAACCCTCCTGGCTGGCTCTCCTACTGAATGTCTAACTAGTTGTCTCTCTTACTGATTGTCTCTCTTACTGGCTAGCTCTCTTACTGGTTGTCTGTCTTACTGGCTGGCTCTCTTACTGGTTGTCTGTCTTACTGGATGGTTCTTTTACTGGTTGGCTCTCTTATTGGCTGGCTGACTAACTGGTTGTCTCTCTTTCTTCCTATTCTTCTTACTGGCTGTATCTCTTACTGACTGTCCTTCTTATTGCCTGTCTCTCCTTAAGGTAAGGAACCATAATCCTTGCTTAAATGCGCTAAGTGTGAACTCACCGGCACATCTTCAGGCCAAACAGACTTTCCGTCTAGCAAAGCATCCAGAATGGGTCTCATAATGTCTTCTTTCAAAGTGTCATCTCCGCTTATAATGTAACAGGATGATCGCAAACGGCAGAAGAATTCGACATCAATAGTGGATGCTGCATTTCCAGATGGGAGGTACGCCAGGTCCAAATACACAGAGGTGATGCCCTTGATACCTGCTGGTGATTACGGAGAAAACCAGTTAGACAAGCGCTAACTGATCCTTTTGTATTTGGATTTTACAGGAAACAGTGACTGACTGCAAACATTTTGTAACAAGAATTAAATGTTATAATCTGACTTACTTCCACTGAGGGAACTACAGGATATGATCATTCATATCCTGTAGTTCCCTCAGTGGAAGTATTCAAGTAATGTCCTGCAACAGTTATTAGTTAAACCAACTGTCTTGGTATTTTGTTCATAAATCTTTTCCTACCTGCGGTGGTTGGTCTTTTTGCACCAGAATGGGAAGAACGTGATACTGGAGTGTCTGCAGTAGAATTTGACCTCAGACTCCCAACCGATCCAATCTGACTTCCTGTTCTGGTTTTGCTAGCTTGTGCCGAAGTGCTAGATGCACTTAGCCTCTGCGTAACCACAGTCATCTTCCTATTCTTTGAACCTGTTTTACTGAGTTTCCCAGGATCAGGCATGCAGGCCCCAGGCTGGGCAGGAAGAGGAGGGATATCTTTGAGAGGAACAGGAAGAGGATCCTGAAGTGGTGAATTATTCAGGTTCAAGTTCTCAGAGGAGCAGTGTACACCCGCTTCCTCATCAGAATCTAACGCGCCGTCTGCAGTGATAGAAGGGCATTCCTCCAGACCGGGTTGAGGGTCGGAATCCGAGCCAATGGGGAAGTAGTCGCTAGCAGAGGTGAGAGGAGTTTCCTGGGTTGGATGAGTGGCCTTGTTGCTGAAAAATGCCTGGTGCAGGGGCTTCAACACCTCCTGGGAGTGATCGCTGTCATCTGAGAAGTCATGTGGGCTGGTAGCCATAAGTCCTGGTGAAAGGGTGTGCTGATCTTTCTCTAGATGTTTAAAATGTTTAAATTCACAGGGAGAAACTAAACAAAGGTCGACATCATTAGGAGCATCAAACATCAGACTCTGTGGTCCAGAAGGACGTCCATCCGAGGCATCGTTCATCACCCTCTTTGTATGTGCCATCTTTAAAGACAAAGACATGCCTACTTTGAAGTCAGGATCTGTGTAGTGTCCATTAGAGTAGGACATCTCGTCCTCATTTGTGGATTCACTGACCGTAGGAAGCACCTGCTCAAAGGACATCGATAAAGACTCGTCAACCTCAGTGGATTGTGGTGAGCTAACTTCAGCAGGCAATGAGTGGGTGGTGGTGGTCACCGTGGGTGATATATCAGGCATAATGTCCTTGAAAGAGCTCAGAGACAGGAAACTGGAGTGTTTCTCTTTAGAAGAACTGGAGTTGCTCTCTTGAGTACTTTTGGGACATCCAGACTCTGAAGTCTTACACGATCCTCCTTGCTGGCTGTCTGATCCCAAGCACATCTTAGCTACTAAGCTGCTGCGGTCTCTGGAGGCCCAAGTTTCCTCAGGGGAAAGGTGATATGGCGTATGACCAGCACTGTTTGGACCAGATCTTGGAGGACTCAACTCCAAGGTCTTCTCATCTGGGCTAATGCAGACTTCGTCCTGGACACTTTTGGGTGGGTTGTCCTTCAAAGCTCCATCAAGCCAGTTAAACTCAGTGGGTGTAAGGTCCAGATTTACACTGTGCTCACTCTTTGGAGTCTTGACAATCCCCGAAGCCTCAGTGGACTTGACTGGATTCAGTATGTCATCTAAAGACTTCTCTGGACTCGCATGGATGTTTTTTGGATTGTCCTCACTTCCTGATTCCTTCCTTGATGGGATGTCAGGAATTTTAGCAGACAATTCATGTGATTGCTCTTTCTCCATTTCCAGAAACTCTGCTGTCAAATCCTCGGGTGAAGAGATCTCTGAGGGTTTTGGATCCCCCACATCACCTGAGAGCTTCTGGTTTTGCTGCTCCTTGTTAGATTTATTGCTTTTTACTCTGTCCTCTGTCCCGTTGTTTGCTTTAATTTCATTTTTCTTTGCACTTGCAGATTTATTTGGGTCTGCAGAAGGGGATGCAGACCTTGGAGCCAGTTTCTTGGCCTCTTTTCCCATCAAATTGTTTTTTCTTTCTTCAGTCTTTTCATCATTCTTCTGTTTGTTCCAAGGGGAATCCTTTTTGCCTGACATTTTCCTCTGTCCGATTTCCTGTTTTTTTGACACTGGCATGGTACTCCTGTCATCTTTTTTGTTGGCTTTAAAAGACTCCTTCCTTGCAATGGTTTTGTTCATTTTAGGCTTTACACCAATTTCAACAGTCTTCGGTTTTTCTTCACAATTCATAGACTTGACCTTGACCTGGTCTTTTGGCTCTGGATACCCACGGACTGATTTCTCCTTTGTTGTGGCACTGCTTGACCTGGATTCTTTGGTGCCAGACTTGAGGCTGTCTTGGCTCTCAGCTCGTTTTGGGTTCTTTTCTGACTTTGGTTCAATATCTTTGGAGCACACTACAGGGCGCTTGAGAAAATCTAGGTGCTTCAGCTTTTCCAGACCTTCCAGTATCTTTGTTTGTGGCGTCGACCCAGGGAAAAGGACTCGTATGATCTTTTCATGTGGGCTAGCAGGATGCCATACAAGTAAAGTGCAAATAGACACCAGAGAACTTAAGGGAACTTCCGAACCTTTGGGACTGATGCTGTTTTCAGGCCAGCGGTTCATGAAGTCCTCAAACTCTTTGCTGCCTTTAACCGGGTTAATGACATACAGCTCAAGACATCCGACTCCCATCTTCTGAAACAGAATTACTGGATCTATGGGACCACTTGAATTGCGAAATAGTGGTTCTGCTGAGATCTTGAGGTTCTCCAAATGACGTAAAGTAAAGCCTACTTGATCACTACTTCGCAGCATGTTTGGATCACCTTGAATTTTTTTCAGCCTTTTTGGTGCATTAAAGAAAACGACGCCCAACTCTGGAGAGATCAGATTTTTTTGCCATTTTTCCTTCTTCTCTGAGTCGGAGGAATTATCTTCCTCGAGCTCAGCAACCTTTCTTGCAAAAAGACTATTAATCCCTGGAAGATTATCAGTCCCAGCGTGAGATAGAAGAACAGAATCTACACGGTCCAGATGCCTGACTAACTTCCAGAAGCAAGACCGTAGATCCGATCCACCATTGACCAGGACGTTGAATCCGTTGACGGCGAAAAAGGCGCAGTCCCCTCTCCCGCCTGGAAATATGTAGCAACAGGGACGACAGAGTTTGAGGAACCCCACTGTGCTTGGGGGTTCTAGTAGATCAAAAGGTGATGGTGGCTCAATGTTCTCGCAGAGATGATTGGTGAACTCCTGGAGGCCATCCATTTTTGGCAGCACCATTAAAGGATTCACCTTAATGTTTATTACATCTTGTAAATTGTGTTTCCCGAGTATGGAGTTCTTCCATGTTCCAGTCTTCGGGCAGCTAAGGGTGAGGGTTGCTTTTCCTGTCACACTCGCAGAGTTCAGCTGATGTTGAATCTGTTGTGTGCAAAAATAATAACACAGTCAGTGCATCATAATCTGTTTTTGTCAAAAGATTTGGCAGTTTGGCTCATTTTTCAGAAAATAAATAGTTAAAAAACATTAAATTTTTCACAGACCTCTTCGTCTGTTAAGATCTGAATGAAGTGGTTTGGAGTGAACTGTCCGGTGTGTAAGCCAAGGTCCCCGCTGTCCTCCAGGGAGCGTCCAGTCAGCACGAGCAGCTTGTGCTGAGACGTGTCCGTTATCAGGCCATATATCTGCACATATTAGCATGCTAATCATGGACAAAGTCATAGTAATGACTGTTTTCTGGAACCTAAATAAATGTGTAAATGTGTACATTCTTACAAACAAAACAAAGAAATTTCTTAATGTATAAAATGTTTGTGTGTGTGTGTGTGTGTGTGTGTGTGTGTGAATTGCCAAGTAAATTATTTAGTTATTCATGTATTTACAGAATTATCACTCTAAAATTATTTATGTGTAGAATCTGCTTCTTTAGTTATTCTTATAGCCAAAATTTTAAACAGCTGTTTTCTGACTGGTTAAACTTTGTCACATGACCATAAATAATACAGCCAAATACAGGCAGTTAATGCTGAAATCCATGGATCTCAATATGTTGATTTTCATGATCCTGAAATTACAAAATTGTTTAAATTTTCACAACACAAAAAGTTACAAAATCGAGTTTTATCAAGTGGAGTATTTCTACTTGGATTCTGTTATTCAAATAAAATCTGGATCACGTTTACATCTGGATCTGGAATAAAATTTTACTTGTTTATTAATCAGCGCCTGAACAAACCTGAGAGTAGAGAGTTTCCTCTGAGGGACTGAAGACAACTCTGCAGCTGAACACACTCGTACTGAGCTCCAATATCCGCTGACCTACACACACACACACACACACAGATCAGGAGACATTTCTTAATCAAACACTCTGATTTTAGAGACAGATTAGACACTGAAACAGAAAAAAAACAATAATATAGGTTAAGTTTATTACTCAGTTTATCAGCCCAAGTGTGTTAAATGTGCAACAGATATTTCTCACATGTGCAAATAACCTGGAAAAATATCTAGAACATGATTTAAATAAATAAATAAAGGTTTAAGCCATGACTTCAGCACAAGTGTATTCTGTGGTAGAGAAACCTGTTTGGAAAATGGAGTTAATTTTCCAGAACGCTTGTCTGTGTTTCAATGGGCCTCCTGTCAGTCATTTTATAGACACGCCCCCAATACCACTTCACTCCACCCTCTATTTCAGTATGAAATCAGTACACTCCCAGCACAGCCAGATCATTCTGGCTGAAACTTAAGAAGAAACACAGAATAAACACTAGCAGCTGGAGTGAAGGAGATGAAGCTGGACACTACGTTGCTCCTGGACATGTATGTAAACACAATCTGTATAAAGCTTTGAAGCATCCGAATGACAGCGTTACATAACAAATCGAGTAGATACGTTTTTCTTTTTTTTTTATTATGGAGAAAAACAGGACAGTGACCTTCTGCATAACAGACCTTTGCGTATTTGTGGTGTTATAACTTCGATTTCTGGTTCTCAAACATGACTTCTTCTCTCCTTTGTCCCACAGCTCTTTGTACAACCTCCACTTCCTCTTTCACACCCACACTTCCTGTTCAACCTGGATCCACATTCACGGGGTCAAAGGTAAAAAAATCAAGCATATGGACTGGGTTTTTTTTTTTTTTGTAAAGATTTTTGAGGAAAATAAAAAACTTGGACGTGGTGAGAGAGAGTTCATGTTCTGCCGCTGAACAATCGGTCGTTAGCACTTCCTTCCTGAACTTCCAGTGATTTTAACACACACCCAAAGCCTAGCACACACACACACACACACACACACATTCACATCTCACAATCAGATCTGTTCAGTCAACAACAGCGTCATTGTTATGTGAATGTGAAACATTCCTGAACCACACACACACACACAAACACACACAAAGCAGCTCTGTTTTGTTGAGTAATAAACCACACGACCGTCTTTCATGTCCGACTCAGAGTTATTTAAATCACTTGTTTGTGCTGTTATCCTTCTCCATTACAGTGTTTATATTCCATTATTTATTTATGCTTTTTATGTTTTTACATTTTTCTATATTTTTATTTGGTATATTTCCCCTTTTTATGCCATATAAAACATATTTTGTACCAACAAATTCCTCACACACGTCTATACATACTTATGTAAAATAAACAGGGCAATCTTCGTCTTTTTTTTTTTTGTTTAATGTAGGCGGAGCTTTGTCTTAGCTGCACAGATAATGTCATTGCTGATGTCACTCAGCTGAAGTACAGGTAAACTGTGGAGACAAGGTGTGTGTGTGTGTGTGTGTGTTTTGTGTGTGCACGCTCACCTTTAACATCACTGCAGCTCTGAGAGGAGCGACGACTCACAAACACTCTTAGCTCCTCATCTAAATTACACACCGTCAGATCCACATCCCACACTCGCAACCCTGCACAAACACACACACACACACACACACACACACCACAACTGCACTGAGTACATTCTTATATTATCATATTTACAGTTTAGAATCCTCAAATAAAATAAATTCACCAGCGATTACAACTTTTGGTTTATTAAAGAACATGTCATACTTTTTATCCATTTACAGTTATATTTAATTTCAGCGAGAAAGGTTAGTTCCTGTTGTCACTTACGTTATAGCAGCTATAAACAGTCGTTCCCTCACCAGCCTCTCTCTCTATTCTCGCTCTTTATTCTCTCTCTTTATTCCCTCTCTTTATTCTCTCAGAATAATTGCAGTTTGTGGTGTTACTGAGAAACAGTAAAGAAGTGTAAACTCCTCTGTCCTGAGGATGTGGGAAAACTTAAAGTTACAGCTTTACTTCTGACTTTTACGAAGCATTGACACTGCAGACTCTTTCCATAAACGTTACATAAACACATTTCTCCTTACAGAAAACTTCACCATTCCAACGATTTTTTTAAATCCATGTATCAGTGGAGCGTCCGCTGTATACGTCCCTGTGATCGAGCTGTTAGAACAAGCGCATTATAGAAAATTAATCATAAGCTAAATTAATCTAATGAATGTTTAAAATATAAATGAATAATAAAAATCTCAGTCCAAATTCAAAACTCAACCTCTTTGGAAAAACAAGATCATCATTATCATCATCAAAAATGAGGAGTGAATACAAGGAAGAACACGAGTGAAGCTTTGCCGTGAAGCTGTTTTGACAGATATGACAGCATAATTGAACAAATTCTGCTAAATATCAGGAGTCCATAAACCCTGACTGCTTCCACCAGGAGGTTACGACGTGGCTATAGACCGAGATTTTAACAAGAAAATCAACTCAGACACATCACCTAATCAATAGAGAAATGGCTACAGGAACCAAATTAGTGATTTCTCAGAATATCTGAGAGATTTGAACCCTGATGAAAAGCAGTGGTGCGAGAGGTCTGAGAACGAGGAAATTAAAATATTGTGCATGAAAGAGGCTGCAAGAGCCGCGGATTAGTGTCGTAACCTTTGCTGGATATTACAGACGTCCTGTTATTCTCTCTAACTGAAAGGTAAGTAGTGTTAATTGTTAGGGGGGTGCCAATAGTTTTGAAACCTGCATTTCATTGGACAGTTGCACTAGGCTATGTAAAGACTACCCACCCCCCCACCCCCCCCCCCC
>JANDJT010000206.1:10904918-10938958 GCA_024331685.1 Stegophilus panzeri | reverse complement strand
CCCCCCCTCCCCCCCCCCCCCCCCCCCCAATTTTTTTTTTTAAATAATAATAATTCAAACTCGAGATATTATACTGTTTTTTTTGTTCACCATTTGATGAAGGGTACAAATACTTATAGAGGTGGTTATTACGTCATAACGCCGTTTTCGGTTTTTTTGGATGTCGCTAACGCGACACTGCAGGATTTTTTGCACAAGAAGCTGATGTGTGTGGATTTAACGCGCCTGAGGGTGTGGGTGTGTGTGTGTTCATGTGGACAGGCTCTGGATTTACACAAAAGCATCACACACATACACGACAATACCGGAACATTTTATACATTTACATTTATACATGGACATGAATACGCGCGTGCA
Source organism: Stegophilus panzeri (assembly GCA_024331685.1). Classification (NCBI taxonomy): domain Eukaryota; kingdom Metazoa; phylum Chordata; class Actinopteri; order Siluriformes; family Trichomycteridae; genus Stegophilus; species Stegophilus panzeri. The sequence goes on along the minus strand of JANDJT010000206.1, from coordinate 10,938,601 downwards.
CGTAAATATAAAGAGTAAATGAAGCATGAAGTGTAAATAAGGGTGTCATGAGAGATAAACAGAGATGAAGAGTAGATTTCCAGGCACTGTGCGCGTGACGCACCGACCGCAAAAATGGATCCAATGTAAAGTGTAAATGTAAATGTGTAAACAAAGCCGGGGGTGAGTGTCTGCACGTTCACGGGGAGCAGGGAGACGCTCTTATTCCTCTCCTCCCGGTGTGTGTGTGACCGCATCCTCACACTCATGCGCCACAAAAAGAGGCCAAAAATATACCTCTAAAACAGGACTCCAGGACTGCAGTAAATATTATGATTATTCGTTACCTCTGTGGATCTCTGAGGCGATAAAGTCCCGGATGTTCCGCTCCGGAGTCGCGCTGATGATGAGGAGCGCCGAGTAGCGCGCGGGGATGAAGCCGGGGTGCGACACGCGCTCCTCCTCCGCCATGATGGGAGGTTCTGCTGAGGATGATGGCATCACACACACACACACACACAAACACAAAAAACAATCACAGTAGCCTTACACAATTCAAGTTAGCTAACTGCCATAAGAGGGCGTCATTAATAATAATAATAATAATAATAATAATAATAATAATAATAATAATAATAAGGATTTAACACCTTAAACTATACACGATGTGTGACACAGCAGTGAATAGTGCACTTCTCATTCCTTAAGCACACTTAAAAACACACTCTTTCTCTGTCTCTCTCTCTTTCTCTCTCTCTCTGTCTCTGTCTCTCTCACTGTCTCTCTAAGACACAGAAATTCAGTGAGACAGTTTGTAGTAAACAACAGCTTTCTTTTATTGTTGGTCATGAAGTGTACACTATAAGGGCAAAAGGGAAACAGTACAGAAGTATACCCTTCATGAGAATAGTACAGTAGTGTACAGGACACAGCAGGAGTGTACGCTTCACTTTAAGGGAAACACAGCAGGAGTGTACACTTCACTTTAAGCAAAACAATACAGAAGTACACTTGACATGTAGGGCTTTCTTCCTCAGAGGCACTTCATGATGAAGAAGTCGCAGGTGGTCCCAGGGGGGCAGCCGCACAGTTTGCCCACCCTCGCCCCCTTACGCGCTGCACACTGTTCACCCGCATCACACTGTAGGAAACAGGAAATTTAAAAAAAGTGAGGAAGTGACAGAGTAACATGATGTACACTCTTGAAAATAAAGGTTCTTAAATGGTTCTTTACAGCACCATCAGTTCTGCAAAGAACCTTCTTCTTGTCAAGAACCATTTTTCATTGTATAGGGTTCTTGAATTGAGCTATATGGTTCTTTGGAGATTAAAGAAATTCTTTATGGTTCATTAAACGTTCTTCAGTGCAGTGTATTGGTTCTTCAAGGTCTCATTCCTTAACAGGTTAAAGTGAATCCTATAAGGTTCTTCATGGGACTGGAAAAAGTTCTCCTGCATCACTCTTAAGAACCTTACTTTGGTTCCTTAAAGCACTAACTAAGGTTTTTTTTTTAGAGAACTTATAATAACATGGTTCCTTGTGGCACTGCTGTGAAGAACCATTTCCAGGTACTTTAAAACACCAGTAAATAGATGGTTCTCAAAAAAACTTCAGAGTTAACAGTTCTTTGTGCAACGTAAAAGGGTTTTCCTATGGCATCAGCCTGAAAAACCCTTTTTGGTTCTAATTGGAACCTTTATTTATGAGAGTGTAGTGCACTCAGAGCTCTGCAGCCTAATGAAGAACCCAATTAATAACAACTGAGATCAATTCACTGTTTAGGGACCAAGGGAACTAGGGAGAATGAAAACTAGGCAACAAGTAAAAAGCACACTAGAGACACTGGAGACAAAACAACAGGGGAACTAGGGAATACAAGGAAAAACTAGTAGGCGAGAAAAGAAATTGAGACAAACACATCACAGTGTACAAGGGAACTAGGGAACATCCAGAAACTAGGAAAGAAGGACTGTGATTATAAACCTGTAAACTAGGGAGCAAGGGAACTATAAAATAAGGACACTGGGGAATACCTGGAAACTAGGGAACAGCTTTAGGGTAGGGAAGAATGAAACTAGGAAAGAAGGACACTAAATGAGACAAACTAGACCCAAGAGAGAACTGTACTGCTCTCAGTCAATCAGAACACACCATGCTGCTCTCAGCCAATCAGAACACACTATACTGCTCTCATCCAATCAGAACACACTGTACTGCTCTCATCCAATCAGAACACACCGTACTGCTCTCATCTAATCACAAAACTCTGTACTGCTCTCATCCAATCAGAACACACTGTACTGCTATCAGCCAATCAGAAAACAGTATCTGTGTAGTGTTCTCTTACAGAGGGAAGTTGGCCGAACTTCTTCGTGGTGTTTGGTAGTTGTTTGTTCTGTAATTTCTGAAGAACCGCCTGCAGAGCCTCGATCTGAAACACGCACACACACACAGAACCACAGAAACTTTTACAACATCAAGAACAATTTCCAAATCCGACGAGCCAAAGCTCATGAATCAGATTTGTACAAGTGTGTGAGTAACGTGTGTGAGTGTAATGTCTCCATGTTCTCAGTGTGTGTGTGTGTGTGTGTGTTTGTGTGATTGTGTGTTCTCACCAGGTCTTTCTCCTGTTGGGTTTTGATGATGGCCGTGTGTACGGAGCGCCGATCGAGCGACTCGTCACAGCACGAGAGAGCAGCTGACAGACAGCAGGTGGCGCTGATGAGGACAAGGCAGACTTTGGTCATGGTGATGAAGGTCGTGTTAATGCTCCTTGTGCTCCAGCGCTGCGACTCTTTATACCCGCCCTGATGCCAGGTTATAAAATATTCATTCTGACCCATCACCTGTCATTCAGAAATTCCACCCGGGCCACGTCCCAATTACAGTTTAGGGGTTAGGAGAATGCTGTGGTTAGTATGTGAATAACACACACTGCGGCGCTGTGGATGAGCCGTTACTATGGAAACGATAACGTATTAGAATGAGCGTATGAATTATAAGTAAAAATGGGATTTAGCTGTCAGAGTTGCTGTTATAGAACATTAATCAACACCTGCTGACCAATCACAATCCAAAACTCAGCAGTGCTGTGGGATAAACTAAATTATCACCTCAAACAACATCTCGGTACAGATGCAGAGACAGGAATTCATTTCAACCGTCTAACAATCTCACCATATTATAAAATATAATAAAATATCATTATATCAGATCCACTGAACATCATTCATCATTCATGCTGAGACCTGATTGGTTCTCACCATAGCAGCTGATAGCCAATAAAATGTTAATAAAAAAATGGATCTACGTTAGTGCTTCAGTTACATGTAATTACATGAGGAATCGTAACTGTGACTTTGTTAACCATCTATAAACATAAAGTACAAAACTAAAGCACAAAACGTGTTATTAGACAAAATGTATAAAAGAATGTGTGCTGTCTGTGTGTTAAGTAGCCACGCCTACACTTCTGCCTGATTAACACCATGTGGAAGTGATGAAAACGCAGTGATTATAGCGTTATATGACAGTGTCATCAGAGCGTAAAGGTCTCTTTAGTTTAAAGTGTAATATTGTAAAGAGAAACAGGAGGCATTAACCCGCGCAGGACACTTCTCCTGGTCAATATTGACAGTGGTGTGATTGGGGTCAGGGGGGCAGATGATGAAGGTCACAGGTGTTCAGTGATCAGACTTTGGTTACTCAGACCTCAGGATGTGAACACGTCCGGAGGTGAAAGTGGCCCTTTAAACGCACGCTGTTCCATAATTTTCAGTGTTGCGTTACGTAACGTCTTATCTCACAGCAGGGTGCTGCAGGAACATTTACATTTTCAACATATAATTTCATTCAGTTACATTTTATTTACGTTTAATAGTGGACACTGTGTCAGAACTGCTGAAATATGAATATACACTGTTTTTCATGACTGCGATCTTTCAGGTATAATCCACAGCAGCAGCTGACTTTATGACTTTATGTCGTGTTTCCTCCGAATACCAGAACAACATAAAAGTTGTAGCCCTTTCACACGCAAAAAAATTACAATCCCTTACAATTCTGTTGTCTGTGCTTTTCTCTAAATTGTAGATATTTATACTTTTCTTGAAATAAAGTACGCAATAAAATACATTGATGTGACACTGAGATTCTTTACAGAACATTACTGTCAACATCTGCATAAACATTTGCAGCTATGAGGATTAGCACACTAGCTTGTAAGCTAGCAGTGCTGAGGTAAATTTCTCAATGGCAGGAAATCAAAATATCAAAAATTATTATAATTACCATTAATAATTTCACACATATTTTAACAAACTCAACAATTCTGCTTAATCACTTGTTAACATTAGCTACCTAGTAAGAGTAATGCTAGTCCTGTTTCTGTCTTGCTAACATTAGCTAGCACTCTAGCAGTCCTGTGGTTTAGATAAACAAAAGAACACACAGTTAACTGGGCTTTAGAGTCTATAATTGTATTTATTATTTTTAAGGCCATATTTAAACCGGTATATTTTCTGGTGAGAGTGTGAATGAAAGTCGCTGAAACTGGCCGTTGGTTCTGATCTCCGTTCATCAGATTAACATCAGAGCAGTGAGGTGAGAACAATTCATCACTAATTCAGCTTAATCCGTCAGTTAATGATCAATACAGCATTGTTCTGCTCAAACCTTCATCTGGAGAAACAAACACCTACTTTCAGATCAAATATGTAATAAAACATTCAAAAAGACTGAATTCATAGGAAAATAAACTCACTGTTTCTTTACAAAGCTTCAAAATTCAGTTTATTTTCAGTGACATTACTTCTGATGATGATGATGATGATGATGAAGTTGATGATAGAAATGATGAAGTGGATGATGAAGAGGATGGAGATGATGATGAAGAGGTTGGAGATGATGATGATGAAAAGGATAATGATGGAGATTATGATAATGATGATGATGGAGTTGATGATGAAGAGGATGGAGATGATGATGATAATGAGGAGGAGGAGGATGGAGATGATGATGATGGAGATGATGGAGCTGATGATGAAGAGGATAGAGATGAATAATCAGTATCATGTAGTTCATAAGTCACACAAAAACAGCATGAATTCATTTTCAGCGTTTTATTTGTAACATTGAACTTTCATGGCCGTTTGACTGAAAACAAAATGGCGGACTGTGACACCGCAGATTTTTTTTTTTTTCTTTCCCTAAACCTGAGACAGGAGTGTGTGAGATGAACACAAATCATTTTCACTCCTGATCACCTGTGTGTCACCTGTCTGTGTTTTATTCTTTTCAGAATGCAATCACGTGACTGCTTATTGATGAGCGATTCATATTTACAGTTTTACTAAAACATGTGTGATGCGTGTTAATCAAGGACATCACTTCACACATCACACACTCCCCCATCTCTCTCCCTCTCTCACACACACATGCACACACACACAAACGCTGTTTTGGGCGTGTTAATGAGATGCTAATGTGTGTGATGTTGATATTGGACAGCAGGGGGCGCAGTGACACACTAAGAATATTTACGCTTTAAATGTACGTCACAACAACAACAACAATAATAATAATAATAATAATAATAATAATAATAATAATAATAATAATAATCCATCCATCCATCTTCTACCGCTTACTCCTTTTCAGGGTCACGGGGAACCTGGAGCCAATCCCAGGGACCATCAGACACAAGGCGGTGTATACCCTGGACAGGGTACAATAATAATAATAATATACATTTTAATTATTCAAGATTCATGCACTTTTTTAAAAAAAAATAATATGAACAAACTCAGGGTGTGTGGATTGTTCCCACAGATCCTGCAGTGGAAAAAAAAATAATATAACAAAGGAGAAATTATAATTATATAAGTATTAAATTAAAATATAATTTGTATGGCACATTTCAGCCAGAGCTGCTTTACAAGCCTGAAATATTTCAAAAGAAAAAGGAACCATATAAATAAAATAGATAATAATTTATTAAATCTCTGTAATCTGTAAGGATTTATAATTTAATCCACAATACAATGTGCATTTTTTTTTAAATTAAAATTATTACCTTGTTTAGTCTGGTGTAACATCTACTGATCATATCATGATATTGTTGAATAATTATTTATTATTATTATTATTCCATTATTTCAGTTCACTCGAAACATCTTTCATATTTAATGAGATATTTAACCCTGAACTGATTCATCAGTCTGATTATAACGATGATTATTTTAACATTTGCATGGAGGATTTAATTTAATCACACACACACATCAAGGTGAAGTTGGTTTCGGTTGTAGTTTCGCCCCGCCCACTGCTGCAGGTATAAGAGAGCGACAGACAGCTCCAGAGAGACAGACAGCTGTGAGAGGAACACTGTGGAGTTATTCATTCTGTTAAACTCCACTTGATTTTATTGGATTATTATTATGACTCTCGGAGATGTTTGGAGCTGCAGCTGCTCTCACACACAGTAAGTCTGACTTCTTATCAACATCATTTGCACGGAATTATTTATTTTTCAAATAGTCATATTACCTGTACTCTTTTTTTTGTTTGTTTGTGTTTACAAAATTGATGTAAATAATTATTATACAATTATAAACAGTCTAATATAGTTACAATAACCCTAATAACTAAACGATTATTATTAAATGGAATACTGTATGGGATAAAAAGTAGGTTATTTATCGATCTCTTTTTAATGATTTAAGATTATTTATTAATTTTTTTCCACAAAAATTTAAAGGTTTTATTAAAGTGATAAATCTACATAAAAAGAAATACAATTATAAAGTCAAATATAATTATAATAATTTGTCACTTTAACTATAATAACAAATTTATTAATATTATTATTTATTTACTGTGAATTTAACAGTTTGTGTTTGTGTGTAAATTGTTTGTTTGAGTAAATTTATTATTATTATTATTATTATTATTATTATTATTATTATTATTTTAGAGTAAAATTCATTTGTAAATATTTCACTGTAAGAGTGAAAAATATGTGTTAGTGTTGACACTCATCCCTCTGTGTGTGTGTGTAGGACAGAGGGTGTGGCTGATGATCTGTTGGAGTTGCTTTCAGCAGCGAGGCATCAGGACTGTGTCACGCTCGGAGTTTACGAAGCTGCACAACTGCTGAATGTGTGAGTTTCATCAACGCAACAACCTCTAACACACACACACACACACACACACACACACACACAACCACTAACACACACTAACATTAACACATCATACACTAATAAACGATCACTAATATTGTGTGTGTGTTGTTGTGCAGGGATCCGGACAGTGTGGTTCTGTGTGTTCTAGCAGCTGATGAGGAACACGAGGATGATGTCGCCCTGCAGATCCACTTCACGCTCCTGCAGGCGTTCTGTCGCGAGATCCACATCGACGCGCTGCGTGTCAGCGGAATGAGACGTCTGGCCGAGACGCTGGGAGAACCGCGCACCTCTGAAGGGCCTGCCCAGGCACCCATAGACCTCCACTGCATCCTGGTTACGGTGAGTTAATGCTAATGTGCTGCAGAATGTAGCGAATAGGTCGTGTAAGAGTATCAGACGTTTATGAGCGCTACTTAGCATCATGCTAACTTCAGCCCATTTAAAAAATGACTCATTGCTAATCTGCACGGTTACTAGCATGCTAGCTAAGGCTGCAATGTGAAACTATTGATTGAATATATTTAATTTCACTGAAAAAGCAACAGCTGAAGTAAAAATCACTGTGTGAAAGCTAACTTGCCCTGATATCGCTAACTCTGATAGCTAATCTGTGGTATGCATTTGTCCAGAACCTGCAGGTTCAACACAAGAAGTTGAGTGAAGTGGGTCGGTTCTGCAGGGAGAACCTCTGCAAGAACCAGTGGATTCCTCACATCAGCCTTCACGAGCATTGAGGAGCAACCGAACACGAGTAATTAACTCTGCAACTAAGACGTCAGACCTCGGGAGTGCGTGAGGACAGAATTATCTGCACACGAGTGCTGTGGATAACGGAAAAACATGTGTGATATTATTTTGCCCTATAGGTGGCGCTGTGGCGCTCTATCTTCTTGTATGAAAAAGCAGCGGTTTATTTGGTGTTTACAGTGGCCGTGCTACTTCTGTATTTACCGTAATGCTACCCTGAATCTTGTATCTATGCTAGCATAAATTTGCATTCACTTATCACTAGCAATCAGAGAAAACAAATCAAAGAATCCTTATAACATAAATGACAACGTTTCTGTACACTGAACTACGGCAAGATTTCTTGGACAAACACTAAACTCTAAACTACAGCAACAGACTTGATGGAGAATAAAGACGTAGCTACGTTATATGTACGTTTATATCAGTGCTGCGTTCAGGATTTCATAAATATATAAACTTTTTCCTCAACAGGAAGATTTTATTTTATTTCCGGTCATATTGACCATAACACTGTAAAATATTTCTCTTATTTATAAACATGTGAACGTTGATGTTGAATGTAAAATAAATGTTTAAACTTAAAAACAAATGCTGTGTGTTTATTCTTTTAATAATATTATAGAACAATATTACAAACTTTACTAGTGTATAGAATATATTTTAACATTAAACAGATTATAAAATGGCCACCTCAGGAGGAGGGGTATAAAATGGTCACCCCAGGTCACCTGCCTGAATGAAAATAATCGTTTGTTTAATAATTATGTCATTTTAAAACTGTTTTACTTCAAGATATATAAAAACGATAAAGATAAACAGAGGAGAAAGTGTAAAGTATGTGCTTTTTTGTACATTCACAAAATGTACAAACAGTGTGAACACAGTCACAGAGAGGAATCGGGATTTTTTATCATTCTTTTCGCAATGATTTTCAAATATGTATTTCTGCAGGTGGAGCCAACTAGCGTGGCTTAACTTCAAACGGGATTGGCTTAACTCGAAATCCTGTATGCTTTAGTACAGCTAATTACAGGGATTTCTCCTTTAAATATTATGGAATTTCTCCTAATGGGGTCAAACATAACATTGGTGATGGACTTGGGTGGAATTGGGACTTTTCCCATTCACTAACCTAGGAGTGGGCGGGGTTAAAAACTGTACTGCAGCCAGCCACTAGAGGGCCTCAGAGACATTTTTACTTCACTTTTAAACCTCCGGTTAAGACGTCCGCTCACAGTACTGATACAGTACAGTCAGTGTGCGATAGACGCTGTGGTGCTGTGGGTGGCAGTAGAGAGCGCAGTAAATAAGATGTAACGACGAGGAAGAAATCATAGCAAGTACAAGCACACTGACGCGATGTTATCATCTGGTCACGTGATCACGTTGGTCGGAGGGGGAAAAAATTTTTTTAGCATCATGGCGGAACGCAGGAGACACAAGAAGCGAGTTCAGGTGAACTGTTTCACATTTATTTAAAACAAAAAGCGCGTTTTATACTGGAACACCCCTGTATTCATCGCGGCGGAGTTTATTTCTGCGTTGGTTTGTCATGTGAATTCACAGCGTGCGAGCTGTTTTTAGCCGGCTATGCTAACTGAGAGGAAAGTTGGCCATTTTGGAGACGTGTGTGTGTGTGTGTGTGTGTGTGTGAGAGAGAGAGTGAGTGAGTGAGTGAGTGAGTGCGAAAGTGGGAAGGCTCCGGTTTGGGTTAAATGCTGTTAGATAAACTCGGGGTTTATCAGGAGAGAAAGAGGAGTGTGTGTGTGTGTGTGTGTGTGTGTGTGTGTAATGTATAATGTATAAAATCAGAAGTGTGTGTGATGAGGAAAGTTGAGCAGCTGTGTTGTTTATGGAGCTAGGTGCCATGTTGGCAGGTGGTATAACGGCCTCAGCACGCACACACACATCACGGTTTATTCTGATCCAAATTAAACATTTAATGTATTTACATCACCGCAGTGTGGATAAAACAGCGTCCTGACAGGTGAAGATACAATGTTTTTACCTCCAGCACATTTCCTTCTGATATTATAATAATAATAATAATAATAATAATAATAATAATAAAAGAGTAAAGTGGCCCTGAAATGAAATTCAATGCTACAAAGATTCCTGCATCTGTTCCTTACTGATATAAACACCAACACGACGAAAATACAAAGAATTGTTAATAGTACTTCACATCGGAACACAATTACAATCTTTTCATGACTCATCCTGTACTCTTCTTGTGTCCATCCAATTAAATGCGCCGTAGTGTATATGCTGTGCCCCCAGGGGCGTGTCTTGTTCTACAGTAGCAGCTCGTTAGGAGTAAACACGGTTGGTGTTTCTGGCTGTACGTCTTCACACTCGCTCACTGTTCCCTTTTCCAGCGGAGAATAAATGTTTTTGTGTGGTTGTGGGCAGAGTTTGTGTGAGTTGGCGGTCATGTGACTTTCCTTCAGAGCGTTTTACCGACTCGGAGCTGTTCAACGCTGGAGACCTTTGGAGATTTTTGTCTTAATACCCTGTCTCTGTCAGTAAGAGTCAGCGATTTGGTTTGATCATGAGGGGGCGTGGCTTATCGTATCTCTGTTCGACTTCTGCTGACTGCTGTGTAAATCAGTTCCATTCTTCGGTGTGCTGTTTCGAGGAGATCCTGCGGATTGAAGGTTTCTCCACCGTCGGAAAGTTTGCGGCGGATTTTAAATTGTCTTGCTTTGACTCCAGGAGGTGAGCGAGCCGACCAAGGAGGAGAAGGCGGTGGCCAAATACCTGCGCTTTAACTGCCCTACCAAGTCCACTAACATGATGGGCCATCGTGTCGACTACTTCATAGGTCAGTGTTGTGTTTCTGTGCTGCTGTTGCTATACTGCTCTGTAGTGTTTTACTGAGTGTGTGTGTGTGTGTGTGTCTCAGCATCTAAAGCAGTGGACTGTCTGCTTGACTCTAAATGGGCCAAATCAAAGAAACCCGAAGAAGCTTTTTTCACCACCAGGGAGTCTGTGGTGGATTACTGCAACAGGTGAGTGAGATGGGATCCCTTCAGAGGTGTTTATTAGACTGGATCTGTTCCAAGGTGCTCATTAGATAAGCTCTGTTATGAGGCACTCCTCAAACGGGTTCATTTCGGCATCATGTGTAGGTGCTCATTAGAACCGATTGCTTTGTAGGCCCTGTTTAGTAGGGATCGTTTCTGAGGCTCTTGTAAACTGGGATCTGTTCCAAGGTGCTAATTAGATGAGATCGTTTTGGTGACAGCTTTGCGAGTATAACCAGCTCCATTAACAGGTGTTGTTGGTAGTGGGGTTGATGACGGGACTCCTCTCTCACAGGCTCCTGAAGAAGCAGTTCTTCCACCGAGCTCTGAAGGTGATGAAGAAGAAACCGGAGAAAGACCCGAAGAAGGAGAAGGTGAAAGGTGACTGGGGCAAAGAGGAGGAGAAGAAGAGCAAGAAGGAGAAAGAGAAGAAGAAAGACGCTGAGGCCACAGAGAGCAAGAAGGAAAAGAGCGTGAGTGTTGAAGTGTTCATTCTGAAATATCAGGAGCGGTTGCGGTTTCTGTCAGATGGTGTTCTGAAACCTTGTGCTCTCTCTGTCTCTGTGTGTGTGTGTGTGTGTGTAGGATGAAAGTCCAGGATCCCCGAAGAAGAAGAAGGAGGTTAAGAAGAAGTTTAAACTGGAGCCTCATGAGGATCAGCTGTTTCTGGATGGCAATGAGGTTCTCTTTTAGTTAGTTACATTTACATTTATATAGCGCTTTAATCTCCTCAACCACCAGTGCGCGCGCGCGCACGCACACACACACACACACACACACACACACATACACACACGCGCGCACACTGGGCTTACAGTCTAAACACTCTGATCTCTCTCTTTGTGCAGGTGTATGTGTGGATTTATGACCCGGTCCATTTTAAAACCTTTGCTATGGGACTGGTTCTGGGTACGTAATTCTAACTGTACAGCTGGAGAGGGTCACCTTTCATTTACAACATACCGTTAGTCACCTTCTTCTGTTCCCTACTCCATATTCACTACTTTTTTCTTCTCCATATTCACTCCCTTCCTTCCTCATTCAGTTATTCAAAATATATCACGTGTCTCAAAGATGTCTCTACAATACACAATATATATATATATATATATATATATACACACACACACACACACACACACACACCTCGGTATGTGAATGTCTTCCGAGCGATGAAGTAGTGTTCACTCAGCTGTGTAGCGTCTACTTGATTTTATATTTTTATAAAAACTAATGCTAAAGTAGTAACATCAAATCAGCTGATTCTATTCAGTTTATGATCTGTCGTTTACTTTATATTATTTAATAAACACATCTCCATATCCATCCACTCTGCGAAATCTAGTTATAAATCCATCTTTATGTCCTTTTTTTCTCACTTATTTCACTTCTTTTTCTCCGCCTCGCTCACGCACACGTTTATTCCCTGCCTGATTTTTCACCTTTCTGTCTTTTCATCTTTTGTTCCGTCCTCATTTCTTTTTCTTCATGTCCTTATTGTTATTTACTCTCCTGTTTTTTGGGTTTTTTTTTTTTTACATTTGTTTGATTTTTTGTTCTAGTTAGAGCTGGGAGATAAATTATGCCTTAATATGCTTTTGACATATTGTGATATTTTTATTTATTTCTTTTTTTAAATGAAAATTTAACTTAATTTAAAGTTAAAGTGAAAGTTTGTTTTTTAATGTAAAAAATATATATATTTATAGTTTACTTTTGTAGACGTTATATAAATAAATAAAGTATCATTGAACAGGTTTTTTTAAACACGACCTGCTGGGAAGATTATAATCATTTCGTGTGTGTGTGTTAGTGATTGCGGTGATAGCTGCGACACTGTTCCCCCTGTGGCCGGCGGAGATGAGGGTGGGTGTGTATTACCTGAGCGTGTGTGCAGGCTGCTTCGTTGCCAGCATCCTCCTCCTTGCTGTCGGTGAGACTGTAACTCCTGTTTTATATCATGTTAATAACATGTTTCTCCTCTCTCTCTCACTCTCTGACCGGGTTGCGATGTCCTCTCTCTTTCTACAGCTCGCTGTATTTTATTCCTGATTATCTGGTTGGTCACTGGGGGGCGCCACCACTTCTGGTTCCTCCCGAATCTGACCGCAGACGTGGGCTTCGTCGACTCATTCCGTCCCATTTACACGCACGAGTACAAGGGCCCTAGGGCGAGCTGCAAGAAGGGCGCGGGGGACAAGTCCGAGGGCAAGGGTGGCAAAACGCAGAAATCGGACAGCGAGGACAAATCGGACAGTGAGAAGAAGGAGGAGGAGGAAGAGGAAGTGGAGGATGAAGAGGAAGAGGAGGCAGGGAAGGAGGCAGAGCGGCGATCGGACTCTGACAGCGAGCGCAGAGAGGACGATGCCTCACAGCACAGCAATGGAAACGACTTCGAGATGATCACACGCGACGAGCTCGAGCAGCACACCGACGACAACGAGGAGGAAGAGGAGGAGCGAGAGGAAAAAGAGGCGGAGCCCAAACCACACCAGACGTAAACTGTAAACGTTCATGAGATTCGCCCATCACATCGCACATTGCGATCTTCCACTACAGACGCACACGGGGGTAAGAGGTCAACTACGCCGAGAGCCGGAACATGGCTTCTGGCTGCCATTTCGGATTTCTTTTATTTCCTAGTTTAAAAAAAAAGAAAAAAAAGAAACACACACGAATGCTCGTACAAATACACACACTGTGTCTGTGTTTACTGCTTGTGTAATTGTGTAATTAGCATAGACTCTCCATTTTCTGTGTGTGTGTGTGTGTGTGTGTGTGTGTGTGTGTGTTTATATCAGATAATCTAACACACACACCCACACACACAATATAACCATATTCAGTTTGGACCAATGTTTTTATTCTGCGTGTAAACGTCTCTCTCACATGCAATTCCAGCAGGTTGTTTGTGGTGATCACATGACTAAAGTAAATGTAAGCATCATCCAAGCCCCGCCCACATTTCTATTCCACACAACCGGGGCACCGGATGAGAGCTCCAAGACGTGGAAAGAGTCCCATGTTAGTGCCAAATCTGCCGTTTCGGACATTGTCTTCACGCATCACTTCCTGTTTTACAGTAAAACAAAAAATCTAAAAGGTCCCTCACGTCCCAGATAACGGTTTAGCTGTCATGTGTGTAACGGTTACCATGGCAACCTGTCTTCTGCCTTCATGTGGCTGTGTCCTGAACCACACGTTCCCACACTTCAGAGTATGAGTTATTTAGCTATCATGACCGCTTAACTTATTTTTATCGCTGTTCACGATGATATAATGTTGCTGTCTGTGATGCACACGCGCGCACACACACACACATTTGATGGAGTGTGTTATGTGATTTCATCTTCTGGCTCACTGGCGTAGGTAAATTAACGATCAAGTCCATGAACTATTTCAACTCTTCTTACTATTTGTGTTCGTCTCATTTTCATTTGCGTATTCATGTTTTCTGTTCGCTGTGTGACGTCATGCCCACATGCGAGCAGGTGTTTATTATTATTATTATTATTATTATTATTATTATTATTATTATTATTGTTGTTGTTGTTTTTTTTTTTAAATCAATATTTCCAGATAGATATAAACCCGAGTGTCGGCCTGTTCCGTGTTAGTAATTATAATAATGTATTAATACATGCAGTGATGCCTCATGTTTCTAAACGTGTACAAGTAAAAAAAAAAAAAAAAAAAAAAGTATGGAATCATGTGGAGAGTGTGTGTGAGGAGTGTGTGACATGGTCCCTGTATCACTGTCTCATCTCTCACTGCAATAACTGTATAAAATAAAATAATAAAACATATTTCCAATAGCAGAAGGACCGAACTTCATGAATCATTACGTCATCTGATGAAATGTGTTCACTCGGAATACAAACGTGTAACAGAGCAGGGATACAGATATAAAAATAAAGTTTATCAGTGATTATCCTCTTCTTTTTTTACACGATGTGCGAGTGTGGAAGTTATTTATGGAAGGTACACTGATCAGCCCTAACATTAAAACCACTGACAGGTGATGTGAGTATTGTTAATTATCTCATGTTGGAAGCATGAAAAACGGTAAGGATCTGAGTGACTTTGACAAGGGCCAGATTGTGATGTCTGGACGACTGGGTTGGAGTTTCTCAAAAACAGCAGGTGTTGTGGGGATTTACCGCTATGCAGTTGTTAGTACCTACCAAAAGTGGTCCAAGGAAAGACAACCGGTGAATCGGCGACAGGGGCATGGGCTCCTGAGGCTCACTGATGCATGTGAGGAGCGAAGGTTAGTCCGTCTGGTTCGATCCCACAGAAGAGCTACAGTAGCACAAACTGCTGAAAAAGTTCATGCTGGCTCTGATAGAAATGAGTCAGAACACAGTGCATCACAGCTTGCTGCGTATAGAGCTGCATAACTGCAGACCGGTCAGAGTGCCCATGCTGACCCCTGTCCACCACCGAAATCTCCTACAATTGGCAGGTGAGCATCAGAACTGGAGCATGGAGCAATGGAAGAAGGTGTCCGGGTCTGATGAATCACGTTTTCTTCATGTTAAAGGTATTCCGTAATGGCAGTGACCTCTTTCAGCAGTATAATGCACCCTGCCATGCTGACAAATATTATTTGAGGAACATGACAAAGAGGTCAAGGTGTTGACTCGACCTCTAAATTCTCAAGATCTCAATCCGATCCAGCATCTGTGGGATGTTCTGGACAAACAAGTCCGATCCATTTAGGCCCCAACTTGGAGGACTTGAAGGATATTCTGTTAACATCTTGGTGTCAGAAACCACAGCACACCTTCAGAGGTCTTGTGGAGTCCATGCCTCGTTGGATCAGAGCTGTTTTGGTGGCAGGTGGTTTTAATGTTATGGCTGTATGTAATTATGAATCAAATATAAACTTTAAAAAAAAAAAAGCACTACATGGTGAAACAGAATATCTGAAACATTGCTTTATTTCAATGCAAAACAAAAAAGAACGCGTTAACAGTGAGAGTTAAAACAAATTTCGAAATACAAATTGAACTAAATCTAAAATAACTTGTGTACAAAGTATAAAAACACAGAACTTCAGCTAATTCTATTTCTTTGGCCTAGATTAACGAAAAGTAATGAGAACATGACCCTCATCAAGCTATTATTGTTTAAATTATTCTTAGTAATATTTTATCATCTCACCTGAATCCTTCCTCAGCACGATACGAGATAGAAGGACATATAGGACAGTATTAATATATGAAAGCTATGAATCTTTTCAGCCTGCCACCTTTGACACGTTCACTTTTGAAAATAAATGTGAACTTCATCACTAGCTACTGTGAACTAGTGTAAATAAAACATGTATAAGAATAATGGAGACTGAACAGTGCCCCCTTCAGGCCGAGTCACTCCTGGTGGTGGGCGTGTCCCCGGCCGGAGGTCTGGAACTCTCATACTCGCCCACACTGGGGCTCTGTGTTAAATCTGTGCTGCAGGTCAAAGGGGAAATGACATCACGTGATCTCTCGATATGTTTCTCCAGCTGTGGCTGAAGGAGCGGAACAGCGAGGGGTGGGGCAGCCATGCAGAGAGCTCCGCCCATCCGTCTTAACACCTACAAACACACAGACAGAGTCTTCAGAGATAGAC
Organism: Stegophilus panzeri; assembly: GCA_024331685.1. NCBI lineage: Eukaryota > Metazoa > Chordata > Actinopteri > Siluriformes > Trichomycteridae > Stegophilus > Stegophilus panzeri. The sequence continues at coordinate 10,922,039 of JANDJT010000206.1, read as the reverse complement.
GATTAATTGACACAGCTTTAATTCAGAGTTCATTATCACCTTACACTGTACACTACACTGGTTTGTCAGGACGTTGTCGGATTAGTTGCCATGGCAACCACGGTGTCTGTTCATTTCTTAGCTAGTGACTGAACTCTGACTGCCACATAGGCTGTGCACTATCCCATACGACACACTACTGAGTACACTAGTATGTTATTCCGTGTGAAATATAAGCAAGGAATCTGTGTGTGTGTGTGTGTGTGTGTGTATGCGTGCGTGTGAGAACCTGAGAGCGTATTTTTAGAGCAGGCCCGAGTTTTAGCCCCAGTGTGTCCAGCAGATGATCCTCTGTAAGCAGCGGTAAAGTTTCCCCATCGATCATGTGATCTTTAAACGTCTGAGTTAAACACACACACAGGGCCAAGGTCAGAAGGTAAAACCATGTGGCTGTGTAAATGTTTGTGTGTGTGTGTGTGTGTATTACCTGAGCATGTTCAGAGCAGCTCGGGATGTTACTGATAAAGTTATAAACATCATCGACCGTCCACTTGCGAAGATCCTCCACTGCAGAGATCTCATCTGCGTTCAGGAACATGTTAGCGTGTGCTGAAGGTCAGACATACACACACACAGGAGGTGCACACTGTGAGCTACTAATAAGTAATAATGATACAATAAATATGATAAGTGATTTATCAACACCCCTGCCTTAGGAATGGTTCAGCCCACAGACTGATAGACAGACTAATAGACAGACGGATAGATAGACAGACTCTGTTATGTTTTATGTTCCAGTGGTTTGTTCCAGGTTAACATATACACAGAGAGACAGGTGTATTAAATCCCCTTTTTCTGAAGTGGTCTGTTCCAAGTTATTATATACGTAGACGGAGAGAAACAGAGAGAGAGAGATGTATCAGATCCTGTTCTGTTCTGGAGTAACATATACAAAGACAGACAGACAGGTTGAAAGAGAGACATACAGACAGACAGACAGGTGAGTTCATGAGTACACAGAGTGCTCACCAGGGGGCAGTAGTGTGTTCCCTCCCAGAGGGAACATGTAGGAGAATGTTGAGAGCGGCGTGATGGGCGGGAACAGGAACTTGTCCATGTCCTTGTCGCCGCTAGCGACACTGATGTTAGCAGCGTCTGTGTGTGCGCAGCCCGTCTGGGCGCTAACACACACTTTACTCTGTTCTCCATTTCTGTAACTTTTCCTTCCTGTTAGCTCCAGTTTAGCCTGCTGATGTTTAGCATTAGTATTAGCGTCACTGCCAGTCTCCACTCTTCCCTCCGGTTCTGGTTCCTTCTCCTCTCCTGAAGCACCTCCGGGACTCGCGTCCACATTCTTCTCCCCTGTTTGGTTCCTCTCCGATTGAAACACAGCGCCGCTGTCTGAAAACCTCTGATTGGCCGCTCTCCTGCCTGGGCGCCGCCCCCTCTCCCTCTGCAGAGTGTTGATTGGTGGGTAAGGGCCGGACATCAGGAAGCTGTTGGCGTGGAGGTCGAAGACATCGTGGCTGTCGTGGAGACGATGACGCCCTCTGAAAACAGCAGGACTGGGATGTGTGATGTGCTGGTACACCAGCGGGTTCTCCATGTTGGTCAGTAACGTCTTCTGCTGATTCTCCAGTTCCTTCTGCTGCAGGATGGCATTCATTTCCATCCTGAACACAAACAGCATTTATTAATATTTAATAAAATCATCAACTGTAAATAATGTTTATCATTTTCAGTATATTTGTTTGTACTTGGTGAATATAGCCCCTCCCCCTCTGTTACAACTACATATAACTCCTGAGTTGCCTTTTAAGGGAAAATGGGTGTGGTTGAACGGCTCTGTTCTGACTGGGGCGGAGTTTGGGATTATTTTGGGCTGGAAAACTAAAAACGTATGCAGATCTACTGCAACGCAACATATAAATCAGTTTTTCTAAATTATCTTTGAAATTATATATTGATTAAACATTTTTACACACTGCACCTTTAATTGTATAATAAAATGCGCTAGCTTCCTGGCACACTTGGCTAATCATTTGATTTGTTAATGTTAGCTAGTTTGCAGGTGAACTTGGGTAGCTAGTTTAGGTCAGCTAGCTAGCTCACTAGTTCAGCTAAAGTTCCTAAAATATTACGTTTTATAATTCAAACCAGTGTTATCTGCTACTTGCTATGTTATGCACATCTAATCACATCTTTCAGCAGTTAATAATATTACAGTGCAAATGTTTCATGGCTGCCTCCTGAACACCAGCTAGGGTATGTACAGTATGATGCTAACTAGCTTAGCATGTTCACTAAAATAAGTGTTTATTATGTGTGCATCATTAACAGTGTTTCTTTATTAATGTCATTCCTCCATGCTGTGATACAAGCTTAAATGCTGATTTAACAGAACACCAGATGGCAGCCATTTTTGTTTCATGATGAAATTCTGCTCTCTGATTGGCCAGGCAGGGGAGGTCGGCACACTAGAGGGCGCTCTAGACAAGGAAACGTCAGTAATGTTGTGATTATTATGATTTAGTGCGATTAATGTTCAGAACTTTACCTGGCTATGTTCTGTTTGTGGATGATTTCTTGTCGCCTAGCAACCGTTTCCATGGATTCAGGTGGAAGGAAACCGTAACCTCCTGAAACAGGAGATTAAGAGAATAAAGATGTCATTTTTAAGGTTGATTATAGAAAAGAATAAGCCATTTACATATTACTGTTTACTGTAATAACGGAATAAGTAGGTAATAAACACTGTGTGTGTGTGTGTGTGTGTGTGTGTGTGTGTGTTATAGTAAAAGATGGGGCGGTGTGATGAAACATTACTGTTACATGTGGTCACCTTCTGACCAATCACAATCCAGAGTTCTGCAGCAGTGTGCTGTAAAATGTAATAATAATAAAATTAATAATAATAATAATAAATATGTGACCTGCTGAACTGAAGGCTCTTCCTGTGAGGATGGCGGAGTGGGGGGGCAGCGGGGGGGCCAGGGGGCGAGAGTCCGAGGACGAGACGATGTCAGTGGGAGGGACCAGCTCCCTACACACACACACATTTAGGGTAGGTTTTGGTGCTTTTTCACTAGACAGTGTGTAACCATGTTGTTCCTGTGTGTGTGTGTGTGTGTGTAGAGTGCATCCTGCATTGAACACTCTAATCACACACACCTGTCGATGAAGCGCGGCTCGAGCTGCAGTCTCTGCTGTGTCTGAGAGAGAACTTGTGGGTTCAAAGCCATCGGGTTCCTCATCATCATCTCCTGCCTCTGTCTCAGTTCTGTGCACACACACACACACACACACTGTAATGTCCTGTAACACATCATATCGATATCGTACTGTGTCACATAGAATCAAGTCTTACCTCCGACTGACATGCTGTTCATGAGTCTGTACCAGTGTTTATCATCCTGCTCTCCTAACGCTGTCATCTTCCTCAGCTGATCCCTCGGGGTCATCACAAAGACACACCCTGCACACACACACCATAAAACACACTGTGCATATCAATGAAACTGTGATAAAATGTTAGATTGTAAACTTGATGTTATATAAAGAGATGATAGTAATCAGAGTATAATCCCTCTGTGTGTGTGTGTGTGTGTGTGTGTGTTCGTTTGTGCAGCATCTGTCGACCTGCACGTCCTTTAACTCCACGCTAATCATCCGATTAGCTAATTCCTGAGTGAACAGCACTTTAGCGGGATGTGTTGGCTTTAATCCCACGCTTTAGAGTTTTACCCTCAGCAAACCTTCCTGTAATCACCACCATGATCAGGGCATGCTAAACACTAAGCTCATTAGCCTCCATTAGCATCAGGGATGTCCTGAACACACCTAGATTTTTTAAAGCCACGTATATGGAAAAAATAAGGAAAAGGAAGTCAAAAATGTCTTCCATGTTTTAAAAATGTCTAACAATTTCTGTTGTGTGATTGAATGAGGCTAAACAGAGGGGGTGGAGCTTAATCTGCATAAACATAAATATATAAATATATGTAGACAATATGTAAACTCATATAGAAATGTATACATACTATTGTACATATTCCTAACTGGGTTTTTTTTTTAAAGTATGATTTCTTGGTGAAAAGTTTAAGAAAGCTTTTGAAAAAATGTGATTAAAAAGTTAATTAATTACAACTGATGAATTATTCATGAGTATTAACAAATATATATTATGAAGGTTATTACTTAAGAAAATGAACACCATTTTTGTGTTTTATCAATGGAGTGTGTGTGTGTGTGTGTGTGTGTGTGCTAATCCAAGTGCAGGATTTGCTAACTGCTAATCTCATTAAAGGAGAGGATTAAAGGGGAAACTGCTGACGATTTACACTGAGCCCACATCATCATCATCATCATCATCATCATCATGTTCCACAATTCATTTATAAACACTTATAACACCCTGAACTAATCCCATAAACATTGTGTACCTCGCACTCATAATGAAAATCTTCTGCAATTACAGTGAAGCTTTCCCGGTTGCTATGATGACTGAGTTGTCTGTATGGTGTGTTCATTTAGTAGTTTATAAATAATAAGTCAGTTAATTGAATAATGAATCCTTCGTTCGTTCATTGATTATTTATGAATGATCAGTTTAGATCAGTTACATATTTATTTATGTATTTATTATTTCGTATATTTCATCCTTATTTTGTTTGTTTGATTAGCTGTTTGTTTATTAAATTATCTATCTATCCCGTCTATTTATTTTTATTTAAACTTTTCTTTAAACACATGCATTGATACTGAATTCTTAACACATTTAATAGAAAGTCACTCTTATTATTATTGTTATTATTATTATTATTATTATTATTATTATAATAAATCACAGTGTTATGTATGTCTCTGTATGTTTAGATACAAATATGTGTTAAATATGTTTTTATAAATAAAGACATCATCATTATAAACTTTATAAACATTATAAACATGAAAGAACGAGATGAAGTCACACACACTGACCTGTGTTCCTGGTGCAGAGTGTTTCAGCCGGACGAGTCACAAATCAAATAAATCAAGTAAATAAAGTGTGATGTGGAGATGTAGTCAGGTCTGCCTCATGCTCTAGTCTCTTATAGAGATGTGATGCTGTGTGTGTGTGTGTGTGTGTGTGTGTGTGTGTGGGTGTGTAAAAGAAAACAGATATTTAAACAGAGATTTAGCTATGCATTAGTGTGTCCTGCTGTAATCCGCACGTCTCTGCTTTGCTCTGATGGTAATGAAGTGTGCAGCATAAGCAAGCTTGTTAAACTCCCATAATCCCCCTGTAACGTCTGTAACACACACACACACACACACACACAATGCCACAGTATGTGTTTCATATTCCTCTCATCACCATCTGAACTAATAACAGGAAGATTGTGGGTTCGAATCCCTGCTGAAGGGCTATGAGTAAACCCACTCCATCGTATAACACAGACAATACAATACTCTACTCTAAATACTCTAAATAATAAAAACCCTTAATAGTAACAGTTTCCTGAAAAGGTTCTACCTGGTAGGAAACTCAGTTATAGAGTTCAACATGGAACATTTAAGCGACAGCTGAAGAATCCTTAAGGGTTCTACAATCAACCTTCATTGTCCTAACAGTGTAGAACATATAGAACATTCCACATAGGTTTCAGGCCATAGAATATAGAGTATAATGTACAGATTACAGCAGGAGGAGAAGAAGATGCATGGTGCACAGGTCAACACTTCATTTGATTCAGAATGCTGTGGATAAATACCGTTTTCAAACAGTTATCCAGGTTTAAGGGGTGAAATCCAAATAATAATAAAAAAACTTATTGTAAATTTTAGCATGTGTATATTGAAGCATATTAAAGTATTTTAATGTATTGAATTAATTACTCTATTCGGTATGTTATGACTCAAATCAGTATATGCAAAATTATTTGCTTTTGTGAATCGAGTCATTTAGAACAACTCAGTAATGGGCAAGATGAATTACTTCAGTGTATTAAACTAAATGACTCACATCACTAAAACAAATCATTTGTCACATTACTGATGCTATCATGAAACATTTTTCAAAATAACAGTGTCACATGTTTATGTATGTATACACGTATTTATTAATTTATTTAGATGTATTTATTTTGTATTTGAGTTTTGGATGCTGAGTTCTTAAAATTTGGAGTAAAAATAACTATAATTGTTGTTATTTATTTATTTATTTATTTAATTTGTTAGTTGAGGGTAACTTCAGTGTGTACCGAAGGCCAACACAAAGAAAAACTTTGTAAAATGGTGGAAAAAAAACTATAATTATTTAGAGGAAAAAGCAACGAGTGAGAAACTATTGAATCCTTGTAGTGTAATGAGTTAAATAACTGAATGATTCGAATCAGGACTGTGCTAGATGATTCACTTAAGTGATTCGAGTCATTAAGTTCAACACACTAAAAGGAATCAATAATGGGCAAGATGAATCATTCGAATCGACTAGAGTCACTACAATGAATCATTTTAGAATCGTTACTGATTCTAATATCAAATGTTTCAAACAACATATAAAAATTAGTGACATTTTTCAATTACGAGTTATTTATTTACTTATCTGACTCCTTTTCAAACTCATCATGACACACATGTATGGATGCCGAAAACAACGGTTTTTTAACGGTCCAGGTGAATCGCTTTAGTGTACTGAACTAAATGAGTCGAATCATTAAAAAAAAAAAAAAAAAATCATTCGACGCAGCACTGTTCTAGCGCATAGTAAGATTGATATGAAATTCTAGCCAATCATCTTCAGGCAGGCGGGACTTATCGTTGATGGGCGTGGTCGTGACTTTCCGGTTAGAGTTTCCTTGTGGGGGCGGTTTTGTGTCACGCGCACATAGCCACGTTCAGATAGAAGGCTTTCGCAAGGTGATTTTTTTGTTTTGTTTTGTTTTTGAGAACAGATTCGGCGCGGGGGTGAAGTCGGTAAGTTACTAACTAACATAATGATCAATTACGAGTCGTTTAATTTAAAATCACACCGTGTTTTGTTAGCATGTAGCTAACCGGGCGTTTTCTGAGGCCCGCTTTTTATGTTAGCCGGGCCTGAGAGGAGCGCGCGCTCGGCCTGCTCGCGCGCAAAGTTTAATTGTAAAAAAGACATAAAAACTGAGTGCAGAATTGGATTTTTTTCAATGAAAATCAGTATTGAGATTTCAGTAAGCGATTTTTTAAAAAACTCGTGTTAACTGGATTTCAATACCTTTATAAAATCGAACAAACGAATGTATCTATCGTAATCCGCATCGACTCGTAACTCTTGGCTACTAAGCTAATGTTTAACCCAGACAGGAAGAAGATGGCGGCGTCCCAAACGGCGCCATCTTGATCGTATTTTGCGCTACGTAGTGAACGAGACCTGGTAATCTTTTTGAGGTTATCAAGGGAACAGTGAGGGATTGTGGTATTTGGGACGCGGCCGTGTCGGTATGCTAGTTTCCTGCGCTGTAGTAATTCAGCTACGAACCGTTAGCTTAGCAACAATTCAAACGTATTCAAACAATTGACCGTAAACGCGCTCCACTTCGCGGTGTAACGGCTAGTTAGCAGTAGCAGTGCTAATCATGTTTTATGTGCTTGTGCTTGTTATATTAGAACAGGTTTCATTTAGGGGCTCAAACTTTTTTGTAAATAATAATAATAATAATAATAATAATAATAAAAAGATCCCTGACCATCTCAGTACAGATTTATTTCACAACCTACACACAATAAGCGCATTTCTAAAACGTGTGCAGTAATGTTTTAATTACTTTTTAAATCAAAGATTATTTATGAAGTATGTTTTCTTTTCTTAGTAGCATTTATTATAGCTTTGTAATAATTATTAAATCAGTTTAGCTATTTATCTGTTTTTATTTGTTTTGTTTTTTTTCTCACCAAGTTTGATTGGAAATCACACAAAATTCCAGTTGACATTATTTATAGACGTAATGATTGACGTTTTTAGTATGATTTATTTCCTGGACCTTTCCTGTATCTCTGAGATGGTGATGACAGGAAGTAGATCTGACCCCTCTGATGGTGTGGAGGGAAATGTATTTGCATATAATCCTGACTAGCTGCAGGTTGTGTTAGATATTATGTTAGATATTTCAATCACACACACACACACGCGCTCGTACGCACAAAGAGAGAGAAGTGTGTGTGTATGTATAGTGTCAACACTATAATAGTGGGCGTGAGGTGTTAAAAATACACGCTGAAGCTGTCCTGCCTGATGGCTCTTCTGTTCTTTCCACAGGTAAAATCAGAAGCCGGCTCAGCTTTCTTTCCCCTTTCATTTCATTTGCCTTTCTTTTTTGTTTCAGCCTCTTTACTTTCCAACCCCACGTCTTTTCCGTGTTTATTTATTTTTGCTTCAGTTTTTCACTCTTTTTTTTTTTTTTTTTTTTGATCAGCGTGTATTTTTATTACCTTATTTTGTTTGTTTGGTGTCTTCAGATCAGAGTCGGGATCTGTGACGGCTCTTCATGGCAGTCAGAAGGGGACACGTTAGATACTTAAAAGTGAGTAGACTCTGTATCTATTAGGGACACGACCTAATAACATAAGAGAGACACGTTTTTACAGCACAAGCTGATTCCGCTGACGTATATTTGTCGACACTTGCGTTTATGAGCGCTAGCTTGCGAGTTGCGTTAGCTAGGTAAATGTAACCATGGCAACGGCTCTTGATGCAGCATCTGTAGTTAATGAGACCAGTGAGCAAGCGACAAGGAAACGTTGATTTTCCATGTACGTGTGCGATCTCGGTGACATTTAAACAGACTTTCTCAATCGTACGTAAATTAAGTTCAACTCTTAAACAAGCAACAAATTCCGAATGATCATGCGGCATGCGTGGTCCGACGTTTCTTCAGTTCCCCGCTCACGCAAAAGCGCAAGGAAAACTTCAGTGTGGTTTCATAACCATGTGGTGACATGTAAAACAAGCAACTGTTTTTTTGTGTGTGGGGTTTTTTACAGTTTCTCCTCAAAGGATTAATAAAAAAACAAACAAACAAAAACTGCTGCATAGTCCACACCCACAAACATCATCATTAATGGCAGGTACACGCCCACAATTTTTGTTTATTTGCAACCGTCAAAGGAAATTAAGCATGAGAAACGTTTCTACTAAATGTTTTTTAGTAAACACACACGGATTTCCTGATTTAGAATTACTGCGCCAGAAATTATATGGGGCGGATCTTCTTATACTGAACATCTCTGATTGGTTAAATTCTAAATACTGTATCTGACACTATTGGGAAAATTTGCATATTCAAAAAAAATCCTTTATAGAGATTTGTTAACTTTTTTTTTTTTTTTTTTTTTTGGTAATTTTATTTTCAAACCCGGTTTCTCCTGCTTGAAATGATTCCCGCTCTTTATTAAAGCTTTAACGGCTAAACGACATGACGCACATTTATTAAACGATTTCTGTATGCAAATTTACTAGCCATGATGGACGCTATTAAATTATCTCATTAATATGCTCTTTTCTTCTCTCTCTGTCTGTCTGTCTCTCAGGAGGTGTACGACATGTCGAACGGTTACGAGGATCATATGGTGGAGGAGGCGAAGGACGCCAAGACGAACCTTATCGTGAACTATCTGCCGCAGAACATGTCGCAGGAGGAGCTGCGCAGTCTCTTCAGCAGCATCGGCGAGGTGGAGAGCGCTAAGCTCATCCGAGATAAAGTCGCCGGTCCGTACATATGTAATATATGTATACGTTTATATATCTCATTCGCACAAACGCTCACCGTTAAGTCCGGGAAATATGGTACTCTCGTATCCAGTTTAAAAAAAGAAATCATCATCATCATTATTAATACATTGCTAGTTAACTCAGTGGTTTTCAGCTCAATTTGAATATTTTTTTTTTCTCAAGGTTTGTCCTGTTCTTTTCCCTGCAATATGGTTAATTCATTTCTGATATTTTAATGATTTGTTTCTTTCTATCCGTAAGGTTTGTTTGTTTGTTGGTTTGTTTGTTTGTTTTTTGTTTGGTTTAGTTTGGTTGTTTTTATTGTTTTGCTTTGTGTTGTTTTCTCCAGGCCACAGTTTAGGGTACGGCTTTGTTAACTATGTAAACCCTAGTGATGCAGAAAGAGCAATCAGTACTCTGAATGGCCTGAGGCTACAGTCTAAAACCATCAAGGTAATATTACATCACTACATATTTTCCATCATGCGTGGCCTTTTACCCGTCGGTTTATCTCTTTCTTTTCATTCAAGCTGCCAGTTTGTTTTGTTTTTACTTTTTCACTCGGTAACATTCCACATTAAGGCCTGGGTTATACTTGACGCATGACCTCTTTTTTTTTTGTTTGTTTGTTTGTTTTTTCTTTTCTTTTTTTTTTCTCTCCCCCTTAAACAAACTCGACTGTGTCCTCTGCGTACATCTGGAGGATTAACCAGTAGGTGGAGCCAAAACGTCTCTGAACATCAGGTTCATGCCACAGAACGTTTTGTACACTGACGCTCGGTTTTTCTTTAAAATTTTCCTCTGTCAGTGTGATGGATGCCATGATCCAGGTCTCAAATCGAAAACTCGATTTCGACCTTGCGTTACGAAGTATTTGTTACGTCGCTGGAAATCTTGACGAGTGGTATGCGAAACAGACCTTTTTGAAGGTTTTTAAAACTCACACGTTGACCATAAACAAGTGCGATTTATGCACAACACTAGTTTGTGGACTGTCATGTGGTGGTGTGCCATCTATGTTCGTATTGTGCCATGCAGATAAATACCATTAATTTCTGATGGCGTACACAGGATACGGTGCGGCAACCATCTTGCGTAGACGTGCAAATATTAAAAAGCAAGTATATTCCAGGCATAAGAGATGGATGTTAATAACTTGAGTTCATGAGTGCAATGTTTTGTTTTTGTTTTTTTGTTTGTTTTTTATATTTTATCATTTTTAGTGTCTGACTGCATAAATGAATGTGTTCTCAATATGCTAATTAAGATGATGAATTGTTTATAAACTTAACAAACCGAACTGCTATGAGGTCTAAAAAATAGCTCTATAACGTGTTAACATTCTAACCTATTTAACTTTAAAACGCTACTAGATGATGCTGTTTTTTAAGTAAATAAGTACTTTTTACTAAGTGAAAGGCACTGCCATGCTGCATTCTTATCAGTTTATAATGAGACATGTGACTTTAAGGCGTGGTCCTCTGAACGTGTGTCCCAGACGTCCCGCCTCACTGTTGTGTGCGTTATTTGTGTAGTTATGTGGAGTGTTTCTGGATCCCTCTGTCTTGTAAGTCTGCTTTGTTTGTTTATAATCTGATTTGTTGTGAAAGTGTGCGTGCTGTGTGTTTCCCTCGCCGCAGGTGTCGTACGCACGGCCGAGCTCGGACTCCATCAAAGACGCCAATCTATACATCAGCGGCCTCCCTAAGAACATGACGCAGAAGGATGTGGAGGACATGTTCACACGCTACGGACGCATCATCAACTCTCGCGTGCTGGTCGATCAGACTTCAGGTGAGCAGGAACCTCTGAACTCCTATGGACATCTGCCGCTTCCGGTTAGCGTTCCGTTACCACCTTTTCTGTTTGTGTCAGGTCTTTCCCGAGGCGTTGCGTTTATACGCTTCGACAAGCGCTCCGAGGCAGAAGACGCCATTAAAGAGCTGAATGGACAGAAACCTCCCGGAGCGGCTGAGCCCATCACAGTCAAATTTGCTGCCAATCCCAATCAGATTAAAAACTCACAGATCATCCCTCAGGTCTATCACTCACAGTCTCGCCGCTTTGGAGGACCGGTACACCACCAGGCCCAGAGATTCAGGTATGCAACTACACAGTACTACACACTCCATTCAGAACGCAGAACAGTGTGATCTGATTGGCTGAGAGCAGTACAGCGTGTTCTTTATCTGACACGCCACTGCTTGCATGTTTACTGCCAGTTCCACTTTCTCACACAGTTTCTTTTTGTTTTCTTTTCTATTTCAATTTAGACCAAGGATTAAAAAAAAAAAATCTATAGTGAACCTAAAACAGATTAGGAATTTAGAATCAGAACACACTACTGCTCTCGGGCCAATCAGAATGCACTGTACTGCTCTCATCCATTGTGAATAATAATAATAATAATAATAATAATAATAATAATAATAATAATTGTGTGTGTGTGTGTGTGTTCAGGTTCTCCCCAATGGGCGTGGAGACCCACATGGGTGGTCTGTCTGGGGCGAACATGGGTGGGAGCGCGCAGGCCGGGTGGTGCATCTTCATCTATAACCTGGGTCCAGACGCAGATGAGGGAATCCTGTGGCAGATGTTCGGTCCATTCGGCGCTGTCACCAACGTCAAAGTGATCCGAGACTTCAACACCAACAAGTGCAAAGGCTTTGGCTTCGTCACCATGACCAACTACGAGGAGGCGGCCGTGGCCATCGCTAGCCTCAACGGCTACAGATTGGGGGACAAGATCCTGCAGGTGTCCTTCAAAACCAGCAAGACGCACAAGTAGACGGACATCGCTCTGAAATCTGTTTTATAGTTTCATCTGCTACACACACACACACACACACCTACCTTGCGTCACTACATCAGTGCACTCATAACGACCGCCGTAAAGTCGATCACTTAGTATCGTGATGTATTGTTTAACACGCCCTGTGTGTTAGTCCACTTCACACCCCGCATCGCTCTCTCCATCACGTCTGCTCGTTTTTACACCCAAGGCTGTGACTAAAGTATAAAAAGATACACAAAATTCCAGAATTCAAAAAAAAGCTCCAGAATTCAGTCTTGTTCATGCTAGCAAAAAATGTTTTTCTTTTGTAGTATAATTTCACTTGGATTAGCCTTGGTAAGATTTTTTTTTTCTTTCCCCCTGCGAGTGGGGTTAAGTCGTTTTAACACCCCATTACTGACATTTCTCTCTTTTTTTTTTTTTTTTTTTTTTTTTTTTTTTTTTTTTTTTTTTTTTTTTTTCTTTCCCTCATTTTGTTATACAAACTGCAGATTGTTAGTGAGATTTTGTTAAGGTACACAACTACCTGTCTTTCTATTTTTGTTTTTCTTCATATTTTCTTCATAATTTAATCTTTTTTTTGTTTGTTTTGTTTTGTTAACCAGTTCATGTGTAGTTTTCAGTGCTTGATACGTGTAGTATTGTTAGCCACACACACACAGAGAGGTCATGGCGCGGACGTCAGTATCAGTTTACAATTCTGATAGCTGTATTAGATCTGAAACTGGTTTGCTCCTGCTAATAATGATAAACATAGTGGTGGAGCTGTGTGTGTGTGTGTGTGTGATGTTTCTGGTGCCCTCTGCAGTCTGTGTGCTGAACTGCATCAAAAAGGAGGAAAGGGGTGGAGCCTGGTTCTACATGTGAGGGGGGCTAATATCAGGAAAAAAAAATAAAACTGGATTCATGTTATTGTGAAATTTTTCTAAGGTGTCTTGATTGTGAACACCTCACACAGTTTATCCCTTAAAGTCAGCCATTTTATCTCAATGTAAGTCTATGATTATTATGGGACGTTTAAAACATTCTCAAGTCAGTGTTTCAACATTTGATGCCATTATTATTATTTTTCCTACAGTTTTTTGACCCTGAGGCACTTTTCCTGATTGAGTCTGTGGTGTGTTCGCTGAAGCGGAAACTGTTGGTTTATTTAATTTATGAAGAGTAATAAGCGACAGAGAGAGTGAAAGTATGAAGGACCAAAGACAAGGAAAATTCCCCTGGAAAAACAAATTCTCATTTCACCTTCAAGCTTTTGTTGTTTGCTTCTTTTTTTTTTTTTTTTTTTTCTCTTTATTTACTCTGTTGTTTTATGTGACTTCATTTGTATTTTTTTTTTCCCCTCAGTACTAATCATAAAAAAAGGCCTTTTGATCTTTTGTTTGTTTGTTTTGAGGTTGTTTGACAATTCTGATCATTAAATTTTATTTTGATTTGCCGAACATTTAGTTTTGTTTCATTTTTCTTATTAGCTTTTATTTGTTTGGTTTATTTTTCAAGCGTATTCGACAGCTTTTATGATCCTGAATAAATCCTGTTGTATTAGGTTTTTTTTGCGTCTTGAGAACAATTAGCTGGGATTAGGTTCGAATTTTAAACAGCAGGACCAAGACACTGAAATTCTATGATTTGTAAATATTTGAGGGGTTTTCATTTCCAGTTCCAAATCAGTGTTCATGTTTAATCTTCAGTAGTGCGCAGTGTCAAATATCAGGAAATTATTGTAAAAAAAAATTTAAGCAGACATTTCTGGATTGTGTAGCAAATTAATTCCTACGATAATTATTACATTTAGATATAATCGTCAAGGACACTTCAGGAGGCTGCCTAAGTAGTGAATGGGGTAATCTGTCCTGTTCAGAGTTCTGTTCACCGGTTTTATGAAGAATAACCCTGCAGTGAGGATGTAGAAGAATCGTTTCTATGATAATTTCTCGAGCTGTGGTTGGCTGATGTGTAAAGCTGCTGAATGTTGTATTAATCGTGGTTAAATAATGTTGTTACAGTACTGTAGCTACAGCTAGTTGTGAGATCCTCACTGGTTCTGTGTAACCATGGCAACCATGTTGCCATGGTTACATAATGTTTTATATTTATGAAGGGTCTCTGTTCTGCTTGTCTCTAGTTTTTGCCTCTTTCTGTTTTGGTCACTGTCTCTCTCCCTCTATCTTGCTCTGTTCCTTTTTTTTGTCTTTCCCTCTATCCTTGTTTTCTCTATTCCTCTCTTTCTGTCTCATTGTCTTCACATCTGTCTGTCTCTGTGTATAAATACGCAGGATGTGTTGAGCAAGAAGACGATTTGTCCTCTGAGGATGGACGGACGGACACACACACACACACACACACACACACACACACACACACACAGAGCCATTAGTGTGTGTAAGAAGCTGGTGTTAAATTGATGAGTGTAATTGTCCTGCTCTGACCTCTTGGTGGTGATGTGCAGTGTTTCCTCACTCCTGTGTGTGTGTGTGTGTGTTATATTTATTGTCGTACGTGTTCGCTGAAGATTATTTGTTGTTTTGTTTTTTTAAATCGCCATATTGAGATTTACAGTCAGGCTGTATGTAACATGGTGTTTATTTCAAATAAAAAACCAAGCAAATGGTCTTGTGTTGGAGATTTAACATCACACATACACCACGTGTCGTCCAGACATCACCCCCCCCCTCCCTCACCCAGAAGCCACGGAAATATTTTGGTCCGGTTTAATGTTGATTCCCCCTTCCATCTCAGGAATGGTTTGTTCCAATATCTTTCTTTTCTGTCATAATCACACTGTCTCACTCTGATGTGGATAGATAGGAGATTATTAACTAGATGAAATGAAGAAAATGATGAAGAGAACGCAGCTAAGATGATAAAGGAGAAGAGAAATGAAAGCAGCAGGGAGGGGGAAAAAGTGTTCAGGGGATTTAAAACCTGCAATAATCTACTTTTATTTCCCCAAAGGTTTTAACTGTTAAGAGAAAGAAACTAGAATAAAGAAGGAAAAGATGAATAATGAAAGCGGATTGATGACTTGATTAATAATTAATAATAAAATATCACCAGTTATTATTTATTAACCGCCACAGAGTGACACACGTGACGTAGCAGGAATCCCGCTCTCTGGTTGGCTAACCCTAACCCTGGGATAGTCACGTCACGCGCGCGTGCACCTGCCAGGCTGTAGCGTGGAGAGAGAGAGGAGCGACATTGTGAGTTTACCGCACCTTTCTGCTCGTTGATCCCGCACTTTACCGCACACATAGACACGCACGAGACTTTGCCGTCATGTGGGCCGCGGTGACGGAGCGCTACGAAGCGTTTTTAACGGAGAAGAACCTGCTGACCGACTGTTTAGCGGAGCTCGAGCGGCGCACCGGCGTCCAGAGACACTACATCGCCTCAGGTATGGACTCAGTTAACGGACACACACTGAACTTTAACTTCTTTACGCCACACCTTCACCTGGATCAAACACACACACAGAGCTGAGTGTACCTAGAGCTTTCTTTGTATTATGTAAGGAATAAAATGTGTGTGTGTGTGTTAGTAAATTAATCAACAACAGGGTGGAGTGATGAAGTGGAGTTACTGTTACACCCTGAAGTTGATTATTTTCCTCTAACAACACGATCCCAGGTGTTTTATTCCTCTTACACCACAGCAACTCACCAACTATTACACCTTATTATTTATTCAAGAACGACACGTCATACTTTTTATCTGTTTATAGTTACATTTAGCTTTTGTAAAATGAGTTAGTTCCTGTTGTCACTTACGTTCTAGCAGCTATAAACACCCGTTCTCTTTTTCTTTACACCCGTTCTCTCACCAGCTTCTCTTTATTCCCTCTCTTTATTCTATCTCTTTATTCTCTCTCTTTAAGTTAATAAGACATAAAAACAAAAACGCAGCTTGTTACGCACATTACCGTGAAACAGTAAAGAAGTGTAAACTCCTCTGTTCTGAAGACGTCAGAAAACTTAAAGTTACAGCTTTACCTCTAACTGTTACACAGCGCTGACACTGGAGACTCCTTCCATAAATGTTACATAAACATCTCATTACACATGTTTTTTAATCTGTTTATTATCAGTGGCACGTCCACTGTACACGTCCCTGTAAACGAGCTGTTACTATAGAAATTGTAACGTATCAGAATGCGCACATTAATATAAACCTGCGCTACTGTCAGATCTGCTGTTATAGAAAACTAACTAACACCTTCTCACCAAAGGTCGGCATCGATAACGCTGCACTGCCTATCCATTAGTACTGTAGTGCAAAAAAACCCATGAGATGGAAATTTAAACAAATCCCATCAGCTGAGCTAACTGCTGTATTCTCTAGAGGGGAGTCCTGATGATGTCATCAAAAAGCAGCAGCTTTTTAAAAAAAAAAAAAACCCACATGTATGTAGTATGTAGGATGTGTGTTTGCGTTATGGACACACCCTCGTCCTCTCTCTGGTTTGGATTTCTCATCTCACAGCTGCTCTCCAGGTTATTTATAACTCCGTCCTCAAGTATCCGAACCGCTCAGGAGGTGCTGCGAATCTGTGAAACTGCATTCATAATGGGGTTCAGCTGGACTAGACTCAACCAGGCCTGATTACTGCAAACCCTGTTCA
>JANDJT010000206.1:10862419-10893451 GCA_024331685.1 Stegophilus panzeri | reverse complement strand
TCACTCTGTGTCTACCTCTCTTTCTCGCTCTCGCTCTCACTCTCTGTGTGTCTACCTCTCTTTCTCTCTCTCTCTCTGTGTGTGTATCTACCCCTCTTTCTCTCTCTCACTTGCTCTCTCTCTCTCTGTGTGTCTACCTCTCTTCCTCTCTCGCTCTCTCACTCTGTGTCTACCTCTCTTTCTCGCTCTCGCTCTCACTCTCTGTGTGTCTACCTCTCTTTCTCTCTCTCTCTCTCTGTGTGTATCTACCCCTCTTTCTCTCTCTCACTTGCTCTCTCTCTCTCTCTGTGTCTACCTCTCTTTCTCTCTCTCACTCTCTCTCTCACTCTTGGTGTGTCTACCTCTCTTTCTCTCTCTCTCAATCTCTGTGTGTCTACCTCTCTTTCTCTCTCTCGCTCTGTGTGTGTCTACCTCTCTTGCTCTCTCTCAATCTCTGTGTGTCTACCTCTCTTTCTCTCTCTCGCTCCCTCTCTCTCTGGGAATCTTGTTCTCTTATTCTGTCTGTCTGTTTCTATTACTGGCTCTCACTGTCCCTATCTATCTATTTCTTTATCTCTCTCTCTCTCACTGTTTTCTGTCTCTCTCTCTGTCTGTCTGTCTCTCTCCCTCTTTTCTGCCTCTCTGTCTGTCTCCCTATGCGTCTCTCTCTTTCTCTCCCTCTTTTCTGCCTCTCTTTCTGTCTCTGTGTTTCTTTCCCTCTCTCGATGAATTGTTTTTAAAGTCATATTTTTATTACTGAGAGACTTTTTTCCTGTCAGGAAATGAGAGTGTATTCAGGAGGCAAGAAGCCTTGTGGCCCATTCAGTGTGTGTGTGTGTGTGTGTGTGTAATATATATAAGACAAATGATGCCATATTATCAGCTTCCTTCTAAGTCTCCAGAGACAAAACTGTGTGTGTGTTAGTGAAGATGTCTGACAAAAACATTCCCCTCTCCCTCTCTCTCTCATACACACACACACACACACACACACACACACAGAAAGAGAAGGAAGTTTAATCACTCTATATTTATAGCTGCTTAGTTGATGAAGGGCTGAAACTGTAGGGTTTTTTCTGTATCACTGAAACACCCAGAGGACTGCAGTAGACAAAAGCCCCTCTCTCTCTCTCTCTCTCTGTCTCACACACACACACACACACACACACGGAGATTCAGAAGTGACCGGAGAATGATTTAACCTAATTCCTGTTAAATAATCAGCAGCTTGTGTGTGAACATAAACTGATACGTTACTGGGAAAGAGGACGACGTCTTCAGGACTATTTACAGTACAAACACACACACACACACACATACACACACATACACACACACACACGCTGTCGCAGCACTCCAGGGTTTTAATATAACTAAAAAAAGCAGCGCTGACAGGAAAAGAAAAACATTTGGGGGGTTATTTCCTGAATATCCTGTACAGTCTGCAGATTCTTTAAGAAAAAAAGTTTCAAAGTGAAAAGAAAAAAAAGTTCAAAAACTAAACCACAGGACCATAAAACTGCTTTATATATTTATGGACTAAAACAGTTTCGTTAATATTTATTCATCACTTCCTTTCCAGCTTTGTATTTTTGATCCGTCTGTAAAACACGCCGTAAAAGTAAAATAAAAACAGTGTTTAGTACGCTTTGAATTTTATATTCCATGTGTATAAATTCTTAAAAACGCGCAATTCTTGTTGATATCAAAGTACTGACAGACGAAAACATGAAGAGACACATGCTGCTTTCACACTTTTTCTTTTGTTTGTTTTGGGTTTTTTTGCCACACACCAGCACATGTTTCGTGTAATATAGAATCCCATGACAAGCGGCATTTTTCACACAGCTTACAAAGTTCAAAAGAAAAAAGAAAAATTTTAAACCTCTGGACCAATCAGGCTGCGAGCTTGGAGGCGAGTGAGGAAAACAAACATGGAGGACTGATGCTGAATGAGACTTCACGCGGAAGCGGGACATCGGAGCTCGCAATTACGTCGTTGTTTGACCTCTGTGTGTTTGAGCTACGAAGTGTGGAAAGGTCGGGAACTACGAGATACGAGTTACGCTCGTGGAACGCAGCATTAATTCCTCAATGTTCTGTGTGTTTCAGTGAGAAAGATTTTATAAAGAACGTTCTCTACAGAGGAAGAAGGAGAAGAAGAGCAATGTGTCTTACCTCAGACTGGAAGCCCTTTAACAGTGGAGTGATGTGTTCGTGTAAATCCTGCAACACACACACACACACACACATACACACATACACACAATGAGTCTGGGATGTTAAACCTGTAATTAAGTGTGTGACACACAAGCGCTGCACCAGATTCAATGACTGTATTTAACGCTAACTTATTCACACACTCTGACTGGTGCTTTTCTGTGACGGCCAATCAAATCCCCCGATACACTGATGTCACTAAATATGTACTAATGGTAAATACTCATTACGACATCATCCTGATTCTGTGCTCCTTAGAGACTCCTGCTTCTCTCTTCTCCAGGATCCTGTGTAACAGATGTGAATTCCAGCCAATAACGCTGATATGAAATGTTTATAGTGGGGGGAAATACAGGCACACCTCGTCCTCTCTCATCACACACACACACACACACACACAGTCATTAAGGTAACTTTCCAGGCTGCTTTGTCAGCAGTAAAGTTTCCAGCTGCGATGTTTTCATGGATCTCGGCACTCACACCACGGGAGTAATGGCTTCTTGAGCTCGGACATAAATTCAGAGTGCTGTATGTGGAACAGGAAGCTGATTTATTGCAGCACCGCAGACACAAAAACCCTACTTTTTTTCCATCTATTTACCCGGACGAGGAATTCGCAGGAGGGAGGAGGGGGAGGGCAGGAGGAATGGCGCAGCCGTGATGTGAGAGATAAACGGGTTGGAGGGGATTTACAGGGATTTCACCTCCTCCTGATGTCACTGCTGACGCATTGTTGATGTGAACACTCGGCGTACGTGCATGCATGCGTGTGTGTGTGTGTACCGGACTGTGATAAGAACAGAATGTAAATCAGCGAGTCAGACCACGTACAAGTCGTTTAGACTCGGAGCTGCACTGCAGCGTGTTCTGGTTCAGTGACGAACAGCGCGACCGTGTTCTCTTTTTACACCCGCGGACTGGAAATGAGTGGACGAACATGGAATTAAATTTGTGTCAGAAGTATTGAACGTAACTTTTGATGAAACGAACACAAACATATACAGTGAGGAAGAAGAAAAAACGCTCTGAAACTGAAAACTGTGAACTCAGGGGCAAAAACTTTTACACATTCTTTAAATAAACAGCGTTCTCTGTTTTCTCTAAGCATGGGTTATGAATGCGCTCCCAGAGTTTTCGTTTATGTGCCGCAACTTCACGTTTGGCATTCTCTCGTGTACAAATCTCTCGTGTGGGCGGGGCTTAACAGTGATTTACTCTCATTGGCTAGTGAGATTTGGACCTGACCTGGAAGTAGAGACTTCAGTGTGGAGAGTTTTGGAGAATGTGTCGGATGCGGTTCTCTGTATAGTTATTGTTACGATTCCTTGGCGGAGACAAGCGCGGACGAACAGACTAGAGTGCGTGGGGCAGACGACAAACGGAGTACGGCAGGAAATCAAGGTCAGATGATTGGGCAAACAGGTAATACTGGGCTTAAGTAGAATCGTAGTCAACAAACAAAGCTAATGTCTAAACCAGGATAGCGGATATGAAACTACGGCTTGGTATACAACAGAGACGAGGCTGCTGAGCGTTTACTTCACGAGACGCCGAAGTTAAAGAGGCCTTTTATAACCTTTGGTGCAGCAAAGGTGTTCATACTTAATATTCCGGCGAACTCGAGCGCGGGCATGGCTGGGAAGTGTAGTCCTCGTCCGCCATGTTAGTGGGCGGCACTGTATGCTGAGAAATGCAGCTGCGCGTTCGCCGTGGCGTAACAGAGCCCCCCCCAAAGGGCTCACTCCGGGAGCCGAATCCCTCCGAGGCCTCCCCCTCCTCCGGGGTCCCGGTTTGGCTGGATGAGCCGCATGGAAGTCTCTGTGCAGATTTGTGTCCAGAATGTCCTGGGATGGGATCCAGCACTGCTCCTCTGGGCCATACCCCTCCCAGTCTACCAGATATTTGAGCCTTCCTCTCCTACGTCTGGAGTTCAGGATGTCGCGGACACGGTAGGCTGGGCGGCCTTCAATCTCTAGTGATTCCAGTGGGGAGTCCTCCGGCACCGCCGTGGCCAAGGGGCCCGGTATCACTGGTTTGAGGAGAGAGGCATGGAAAAACGGTGCGATGAGGCTGTGCTTTGGTAGGTCCAGGTGGTAAGTGACTTCGTTAATTTGCTTCAAGACTCGGAAGGGGCGACTTTAGATCTCTTGTGGAGAGCCACACCCTATCCCCGGGTTGATACTTGGAGTGATCCCTCCGGCGCCAGTCTGCCTTTCGTTTGGCGGTGCAGGAGGCCTCCACTAGCTGTCGGTGGAAGCGTTCCCAGACCTGTTCACTCCGGCAGAACTACTCATCTACCGCTGGTGACTCAGTGGGGGAGGCGTTCCAGGGGAACAATGGCGGCTGGTAGCCCAAGACACACTGATATGGGGTGAGCTGGGTGGCGGAATGCCGTAGCGAATCCTGTGCATATTCCGCCCACGGTAGGAAGTGGCTCCAGTCCCCTGGATTGGTGGAGCAGAAGGTTCGGAGGAACCGTATGACCTCTTGGTTGGCCCGTTCTGCCTGTCCATTAGCCTGGGGGTGGTATCCGGACGTGAGGTTAACGTTGACCCCCATCTTCTCCATGAAACTGGCCCAGACGCAAGACGTGAACTGTGGACCCCGTCACTCGCATCTCCTCTGGGATGCCGAAGTATCGGAACAAATGTTGGAAGAGGAGTTTGGCCGTAGTAAAGGCGGATGGGATGGCCGGTAGTGGAATTAGGCACAGGGATTTCGAAAACCGATCAACAATCACCAGTATCACGGTATTATTCTGCGACTCCGGCAAGTCAGTTATGAAATCTAGGGCCAGGTGGGACCACGGGCGGTCAGGTGTGGGTAGAGGTACCAACCTCCCAGCAGGTAGAGCACGTGGTTCCTTGGACTGAGCGCAAGTGGAACATGAGGATACGATGCACTGTACCTCACAAGGCATATTGGGCCACCAATATTTCTCAGCCAGCAGGTGGTACATTCAGCGAGCTCCCAGGTGACCCGTCGCCAATGTCGAGTGGGCCCAGGTGATGAGTTCTAGACGGTACCGTTTCGGTACGAACTGTTTACCGGGCGGACAGGCTGCCGGGATTCGTGACCTGGGGATACGGGCTAAGGCTTGATATAAGGTACACTCCATGGCGCCCACTATACAGGAGGGGGGCAAGATGTAACTTTCCTGGCCCACCCGACCTTCAGGGGAGTGGATTCGAGACAGTGCATCGGCTTTTGTGTTCTTTGTTCTGGGCCTATAGGACAGGGTGAACTGGAACCTGGAAAAGAATAAGGACCAGCGAGCCTGGCGGGGCATAAGACGTTTGGCGGTCCTCAGGTACTCTAAATTCTTGTGGTCCGTGTAGATAATAAACGGGTGGGCAGCACCCTCCAGCCAGTGTCTCCACTCCTCTAGGGCCAACTTTACCGCCAGGAGTTCTCGGTTCCCTATATCATAGTTGCGTTCCGCTGGCGACAGCTTTCGCGAAAAGAATGCTACGGGATGCAATTTAGGTTTGTCTCCGAATCGTTGAGACAGGATGGCCCCCACTCCCGCCTCAGAGGCATCAACCTCCACAACGAACAGTCTGGAGGGATCCGGGTGTCTGAGGATGGGGGCCATTGTAAAGGCCGTCTTAAGCTTCTCCAGAGCCTCCTGGGCGATTGGGGTCCAAAGGAGTCGTCTGGGCTTACCACATAAGAGGGATGTCAGGGGTTGTGCCACCTTGCTAAAATTTTGAATGAATTGCCGATAAAAGTTTGTGAAACCAAGGAAACGCTGCAATTCCCTGACGGTACGGGGAGTGGGCCATTCCACGACCGCTTGAGTCTTGCGTTGGTCCATGGCGACTCCCCTCGGGCTAATGACATACCCTAGGAATGAGATTGTGCGTTGGTGGAACTCACACTTCTCGGCCTTTACATAAAGTTGGTATCGCAACAGGTGGCGCAATACTTGCCGAACATGTTCGATGTGCTCCTCTAGGGATGTCGAATAAACCAAAATATCGTTAATGTAAGTGATGACGTACCTCCCCAGCATGTCTCTCAGGACGTCATTGATTAGATTCTGGAACACTGAGGGGGCGTTGGCGAGCCCATATGGCATGACTAGGTACTCGTAGTGTCCAGAGGTGGTACTAAAGGCCGTTTTCCACTCGTCCCCTAATGTGGATCAGGTTGTATGCGCTACTTAGGTCCAGCTTCGTAAAAATGGTCGCGGACCGCAGCTGTTCCAGGGCCATGGGAACGAGTGGCAGGGGATACCGGTACTTCACTGTCACCTGGTAGAGGCTCCGATAATCAAGGCATGGTCGAAGGCCCCCTCCTTTCTTCTCTACAAAGAAGAACCCGGCCAACACGGGGGACGTGGATGGTCGAATGTATCCCTGCTGGAGAGCCTCCTGAATGTACTCCTCCATGGCCCTATGTTCAGTTTGGGAGAGCGGGTACACGCGGCCCCGAGGTGGGCTGGCCCCAGGTAGGAGATCGATGGCATAGTCCTAGGGCCTGTGTGGTGGTAAACCACTTGCTCTTTCCTTACTGTACACCTCGCAGAGATCACGGTATTCTGGAGGGACTTTGACAGGAACATGGGACATGGGACTCTCCACTGTCGTGGTGGCCACAGGGACCGTGGGACCCCTTAGACAATTGCGCAAACAGTACGGGGACCATTGGGTAATTTGTTTGTCCGTCCCCGAGACCCGGGGGGTTGTGAAGTGCTAGCCAGGGTAGGCCAAGAATGACGGGATGTCTGGTAGAAACCGTGATGTAAAGGACAATGTTTTCGTAGTGGAGGGCACTGATTTGAATGTTGATTGGCAGCGTACTGTGGGATATGATACCCCCTCCTATGAGGGATCCATCTATGGACTGGACTTCGCGAGGGTGGAGTAAGGGACGTATGGGGAGGCCAAGATTCTGCGCCGTCCTCTCATCTATGAAATTCTCGGCCGCTCCAGAGTCAACGAGCACTGAAAGAACAAAAGACTGGCCTGAATGCTCTAGCACAATAGGTAAGACAAATACATTAGAAACGTGTGACTGGATAGGACTCACCTGATAGCGACGAGGTTGGCTGTCCGTGCTCCTCTCAGTCGTTCAAGGTCTCCTGTGGGGGCATTGACGAATGACGTGAGTGCCCTTGCCGCAATAAAAGCACCGTGACTTGCGACATCTTCTCTCCCTCTCCTCCACACGGGTCCAAGCACGCCCGAGCTGCATGGGTTTGGCTGATGGGACCGGCTCTGGTGGCAATGGGCTACACAGCACAGGGCGATTAGTATGGCGTAGCCGGTCTAGCCATATTGCTAGGTCAATGAGGTCATCGAAGGTGAGCTGCTCGCCCCGACAGGCTAACTCTTTCAATAACACAGGATTTAGCCCCTGACGGAACACGGTCTTGAATGCCGGCTCATTCCATCCGCTCTGGGCAGCGATGGTGCGGAATTCCAGAGCATATTCCCTCGCGGTATGTGAGCCTTGTCTGATGTGCATGAGTTCTTGGCCGGTCTCCCAGCTATTGGGGGAATGGTCAAAGGTGCGCTGGAAATGGGCGAGGAGGTCCGTTAGCGAGGGTCTGACACCACCTCCTCGCTCCCACTCCACCGTAGCCCATGCCAGGGCTGGTCCGAAGAGTAATTCCATAAATTGGGTCAGCTTACAGACCTCCGGCATGTCCGGGTGGCTCTCAAAAAACAGCATGCACTGTAGCAGGAAGCCCTTGCATCCTTCTGGCTCTCGTATCTCTCTGGTGTAGGCAGAGGCGGATTGTGCGCAGCTGGCACGGTCGGAATGTGCGCAGCTGGCGCGGTCGGAATGTGCACAGCCGGCGTGGTCGGAATGTGCGCAGCCAGTGTTGGCTGAACATACGTTGAGGCGGCCGGCGGTGGCTGCATCGTTAGAGCAGAGGGCGTCGCGGTCAGAGATGCGGAAGCGCTCAAACGTGAAACCTCAGCGTGTAACTGATATCTCATCCTGATACACTGCCAACGCGCAGTTTTGGTCCAGGACGTAGCGTTGCCACTCCGGGGTGTCCGCTGTCTCCATAGTAGGCGAAGTAATCTGTTACGATTCCTTGGCAGAGACAAGCGCGGACGAACAGACTAGAGCGTGGTGCAGACGACAAACGGAGTACGGCAGGAAATCAAGGTCAGATGATCGGGCAAACAGGTAATACTGGGCTTAAGCAGAATCGTAGTCAACAAACAAAGCTAATGTCTAAACCAGGATAGCGGATATGAAACTACGGCTTGGTATACGACAGCGACGAGGCTGCTGAGCGTTTACTTCGAGAGATGCTGAAGTTAATGAGGCCTTTTATAACTTTTGGAGCAGCACAGGTGTTCGTACTCAATACTCCGGCGAACTCAAGCGCGGGCATGGCTAGGAAGTGTAGTCCTCGTCCGCCATGTTAATGGGCAGCACTGTATGCTGAGAACTGCAGCCGCGCATTCGCCGTGGCGTAACAATAGTATACATTTTTAAAATTAAACATTAATTGGAGTTTAAGATATTATTGAATGTGTCATTTCTTTGCATTTACATTTAATCACGTGTTATAGAACACATTATAAAGTACATGTAAGGCACATACTTGTATATGAGAACTTCAAAAGAATCAGTTCTTCAGAGTTATTTGTAATTAAGTGTAAATATGGCATGATATGCTTTAAAATGAGCAAAAAAAACCCTCAGAGGATTGTGATTTTACCTCAGTTTTTCCATAATGTTTTAAAATGCTTTAAATTACTTTAATAATGCTGTAGGACATACAATTACTCAAATCCAAAAAAATAAACCATATGTTACTTTAAACCCAAAACCAACTAAGAAACCTTGTTAAATTAAAAATTATATACCTCTATACTTGCCTGTAGAATAATGCAGGCTGATATTGAACAATTGTTGATTATTAATCCGGAATATATGATATTTACATATTATATAACAAAATAAACATTTCTTATTTAATTATTATCATTATTAATTTTACTGCGTGTCACAACTTGAGCCGAACTGCGCATGCGTAGCCGACTCCTGCCAGAGCGTGCTGCGCATGCGCGGTGTGAATCAGGGGGCGGGGCGATAGATCGGGGCGTGACAGATAGAAGGGGGGGATTCGGGTGGACACACAACGGCTAAAGGCTAACGGAGTAAATCCAGCCCTTTAAACATTTCCTCAACACACACACACCCACACACCCCGGACACTGAGGTGAGTGTTTTATCATCGCGGTGTTGGTTTTAAAATGGTGTATTAATGTTTTTTTTTAACCGGCTGTGTGTCATTCAGTCTGTCAGAGGAAATCGCTGCTAACGGTGTTTTTTTTTTCTTCTCCTCAGCCGTGTCACGAATCCCACAGCGGGCTCGTTTTATCCGCTTACATTTATATTAATGTTTATATTCAGGTGTGTAAAGATGATGTTGTGAGAAAAGAGATGGGAAAGCGGATGAGAGAAAGAGGATTAGTGAATAAACTGCTTGGTGTGTGGAGATATTTCCGTTAGCCGTGATGTTAACGGGCTGCACGCGCCTGCTGTCACCGTGTTTACTCCGCAGCTGTGAGGAGAAAAAACCCACTGTGTTTATTATTTACTGTTTATTGTTTATTTACAGCGTTACACACACACACACACACACACACACACACGCTGCAGGATCATGTCCGACATTTTGTCCTAAACATTCAGTGTGTCTCCATCAGTGTAAAGAGGGGGGAAAAACAGGCCTTTAACACACACACACCGCGATAGACACTGTACTATCACGGTTCACGGTATTATCGCAATATTGTTTTTTATTCTAAAAAATGTTCTTTCTATTCGTTTTTTAAATAAAACATAAAGCAGTTTAATTAGGAAAAAAAATCAAATAAATTAAATGACAAGTAAGCACCAGGAAATTAGAAAGTAAATAATGAAAGTGAAAGTGTAAATGAAAGAAAATAACCATTAAAAACTTAAAATAAATGAAATAAAAATGATCATTAAGATCCTGGAATGAAATGGAACGAATCAATAAAATTACACAAACACCCTGTATAAATGAAATAAAAGAAAAATATTAATAAAATAAAAGCATAAAGACAGAAAGATAATTGAAACCTTAAATAATTTTAAAAAAAAATTTTCAATTATTAACCATAAATACATTTGAAAAATTTCACAGTTAAAATTTTATGCTCAATTCATTTTTTTAATTGTCCATAATAATAATAATAATAATAATAATAATAATAATAATAATAATAATGTTTTATAATTCAGTATAAAACAGTATATAAACAGTTATTAGAATCTTGACTGAAAAAAAAGTAATTCTTGTTTGATGTTAAACAGCGGTATGTCACATGAATAAATCTAATTAATTAATGAACTTCAATAGGGTTAGGGTAATAAATTAACATTTGTTAAGGAATGAGATTAAACACCAAAAAGATGTAAATATATAAACTCAAAAATAAAATTATAA
This sequence comes from Stegophilus panzeri, assembly GCA_024331685.1. Classification (NCBI taxonomy): domain Eukaryota; kingdom Metazoa; phylum Chordata; class Actinopteri; order Siluriformes; family Trichomycteridae; genus Stegophilus; species Stegophilus panzeri. Next base: position 10,882,803 of record JANDJT010000206.1, on the reverse strand, counting down.
TCTCTCTGTAGATGTTTAAACTTAACTGTTTGAATTAAAGTTTTTTTCGTTTAAAAACGTACCGCGGTATCTTGATGTAATGTATAAATCCATGATTGCTGGATAATAGGAAGCAAAGCGAAGCGCCACGCCCTCACGCGCTCCTGTCGGTCATCACCACACCTCTTCACTTGTCATTAGCATATATTCAACACATCTCAGCTTCTGACATTTGCTCCGCCCCCTAAGCAAACTGTACAGTAGGTGACTTATAAAGTGCCTCCTTATGACCGGGTTAATTCACACGTTCTGACATCTGACATTCTGAAGAGTGTGTTAATTACACTGCACTCACCTGGGTCATAGCCTTATAATTAACATCGCTCAGAGAAGGGGAGAGAGAGAGAGAGAGAGAGTTTAAACACGCATCATTCATCTCACACTGGTGTGTTTTTGTGTTTGTGCAGGAACAGTGTGAAGATTTTGTGTGCAGATCCATCAATCCTGATCATCAGACCCAGAACCCGTGTGGAGAACCTCAGCGCCACTTCACCTTGGCTTTCAGCAGTGAGTGATACTGGAACACTAAACACTTTCAGTACCTGTAATAAATAAACCTGACACACGTGTGTGTGTGTGTTCAGATTTCTCACTCAGTGGTGCGATAACCGATGGCCCAGAATGTCTACAACTAATAACATAGCACAGGCCAGGAAACTGGTGGAGCAGCTGAGGATCGAGGCAGGGATCGAGCGTATCAAGGTACACACACACACACACACACACACACACACACATTAATAATAATAATACGTGTGGAGATGTATTCTTAACACATGTTACAGCATTAACACTACATTCACCCTCACAGATGGTGGTTTGGCTGTAAGGGTTCTAGAATGATCAGCTAGAAGATGAAGGTTCAGTATTTCTTGGCAAGAACTGATGCCTGTGAGGGTTGTAGAACAGTTGGCTAGAAGGTTCAAGACATCTTGGCAGGCAGGTTGTAGAATCTTCTGTCTAAACCTTCTGATGGCTGTCAGGGTTCTAGAATGATCAGGGCAAATCCCCTATGCAGAGGGCTCTGAAGGTTCTAGGGTCCTCAGCTAGAGGATTTGAGACCTCTTGGCGGAAACGTTCTAGAATCACTAGGGCAAACCTTTGGATGTGTATAAGGGTTCTAGAATGATCAGCGCAAAAGTCGCCAGTAAACAGATTCCTGATTAGTCAGGGCTCTGAAGGTTCTAGAATCCTCTCCTGTCTCCATGAAGGCACGGTTAGAGTTTAAGGCGGCCATTTTAAACTGCCATCTACTTCTGCCATAACTAGTTACTTAGCCGGTATTAGCAAAGGCTGGAATGGTTGTCATGATTACAGTGTCTTTCTCTCTCACACTCTCTCTCTCTCACTCTCTCACTCTCAGGTGTCTAAGGCGGCCGCTGATCTGATGAGTTACTGTGAGCAGCACGCACGCAGTGACGCTCTCCTGGTGGGCGTGCCCACTTCCGAAAACCCCTTTAAAGATAAAAAACCCTGCATCCTCCTATAGCCACTCTTTCTCACTCTCTCTCTCTTTCTCATCCATCCATCAGTCATTCTCTTTATCTGTCTGTCCATCCATCCTGCTTTACTCCTTTTTGTTTCTTTTTTCCCTTTGCTACACTACCTAATATAACACACAGTGAAGAGGAGAATAAAACACCCGTCTCTCTCCTCACTCCTCACCCGTCTCTCTCCTATATGATGAGCGGGGAATGGGAAGAAAGGGATGAAAAGAAGAAGAGGAAAAGAAGTAGAGGAAAATAGTGACCTGTACAGCTGAACACCCGTCAGGCTGTGTCCCAATCCTCATCCTGTTCCCTACATAGTGCTCTGCTTTTGCCAGTTTGGAGCACTCGTTCACTCCCACAATGCACTGCAGCAGGGTTGTGTCCTGAAGATGTTCCGTGCATAATGCAGTGAGTAGGGTGTAGGGAACATGGTGCGGTTTGGGACACATCCAGGCCTACAGGTTCTCAGTATGTTCCATCCTTTCTTTCTTTTTTTTCTACTCTTTTTATTTTCCGAAGAACGTACCTGCGTGAAGTTTTCTACACGCCCTCGCAGACATCAGTGTTGGGGAACATCTGAGTAATAATTCAGCATGTGGAGAACCGCAGTGCATATCAGTGAGGGTTCTGCAGGAACATATGGAGGTATCGGTTCTAACCTACCTCACCTTCAGTTCTCTAAGTCCAGTAAAAGTCAATCTGGAACTCTGATTGTAAAGTCCACGCAGAACCCACAAGCCCCGTGTATAAACTTTGTTTAGAACGGCGGTGTGTGTGTGTGTGCGAGACTCTTTAACGCTAGCTGTGTGTTACGCTTTTCTTTCGCTGTACAGTGTTTGATAAACAGAGGCGCGGTTCTCCTGTGTTCTCTCTTCCTGTGATCTTTATTTCCTGTCCTGTTCCTCCTCACTTCCTCCTCCACACCTTCTGTTCTGGGTTCCACTCATTACTCAGTGTGTGTGTGTTCCATCTGAATGTTTTTATTCACGATGAATTTGAGTAGGTTCTAGAATTCTGGATGGGGTTCTGTAATCTCCAGTGTTACAGGTCTAAACTCCATGCTGTCGGTTCCAGAGTTTTTCCAGCAGGGTTCTAAGATTTTACAGTCCTCGCCACAAAGGACATAGGCTCTTATGTGCAAAGGCTCTAGAATTCGTGACATGAAGGTTCCTAGACTCTGAGGTGCACCCGTTCCAGGAACCTCTGCAAGGTTTTAGACTTTTGCACGGACATTCTAGACATCTCCAACGTTCTAGACTGCTCAAATGAAGAATTGTTCTAGAAGGTGTAGGTTTTAGACGTAAAGTAATGAGGTTCCAGAACCTTCCGCGCAAAGGGTAAGGGTTCTGGAATCCTCAGGACAAAGACCACGGCAGAGGTACCCGAATACTCAGGGCTCTGAAGGTTCTAGAATCGTGAACTGAAAAGGGTTCTAAAATCCACAATGCGAATCTTCTGATGCCTGTCAGGGTTCTAGAATCATCAGTGCGAAAGTTACAAACCCCCAGTGCAGAGACTCTAAAGTTCGCAGTGGTTGTCAGCGTTCTTGAATCACGAGCGCTAGAAAAGTTCCCAATGCCCAGTGCAGATGTTCCTACTCAGGGCTCTGGAGGTTCCAGAATCCTCAGCTTGAAAAATTCAGAACCTCTTCAGGAAGATTCTAGACTCCTTGGTTCAGTGGACGGGGTTTTAGAATATGAAGGTTCTAGAGCGCTCAGAATAATAATTTTGGGTTACTACACCTGCTACACGATTGTTAAAAATGGAATGTGTGTGTGCGCGTTCCAGTCTCTATGGGCTGCGTCCCAAACCACTGCACTACACCGTCATTAGCAAGTGGTGCTACACGTTTACCAGCCACAGCGAGGGTTTCCATGACAACCTGTCAGGGGAACCGTGAAGTGGTTTGGGATGCAGCCTGTAGGTAAAGGGGTGGGAGGGAGTGTGTATTCTGGCTTTGTCTCAATTCCGTTTCTGTCTAGCGCACCCTCGCTTGTGCCACAGGTTTTGTCAGATTGCAGCAATGCATCCTGGTTAACTGCTGCTCCTATAGTAACCTTCTGATCTTCGCTCTTGCTGATGAAGTAACCAACGGGGAGAATTGAAGGCTGTATTGGAACAGAGCCAGTGTGTTTGATTCATACATTCAACAGAAGATCAGCTGATGGAAACAAACCACAGTTTATTTACGCGTGTGTTTGTGTGTGAGTGTGTGAGAGAGAGAGAGACCCAACCCCAATCTAACAAAATGGCCATTCAAGATGACAAGCTCCTGCATAAGAAAAAAAAAAAACATTCAAGTGCCAAATTTCAGTGATTTATTATTTTTTTTCAGGACCAAACAGAATTTATGGGACTGTGTGTGTGTGTGATGATACATGGCGATATTTGAGGTGTGTGTTTATAAGGGAAACCTGCTGTGCTCCTCACACAGGCCTGGGAGTGTGCCTAGGTAGGGAGCATGTGAAGAGTGTTACATCACTTCCTGTTCGACGTTCCAGTATTTTTATTTTATTTTTTTTTGCACACAAGTGACTAGAAGTTTCAACAAATAACTCTCTGACTGATGAGTGTGGTGCAAAAGTAACGGTGCCCTCATCACATACCTTAATAAAACTGCGAGCCCGGAGTTCAGGGTTGAGCGTGATTCAAGTGTACATCCTTATTTATGGACATTTTGAAGGAATATGTGCTCACAATAATCACTAGTCTTAAACATTTAAATATGTGCCAACTCTGTGTGTGTGTGTTTGAGAACGAGAGCAGCTGATGTCTGCAAAAATCCCACTCTGTGGAGATTCAGTGCCAAGTTTCACTAACAGTTAATTTTACTGATGTATGATGATGACAACAAAGGGTGGGTGTGTGTGTGTGTGAGCTCCACCTCCATTTGTCACTCTTTGTTCTCTCCCCTGCGTGCATCCTTTCTGCCTCGATTATGAAGATATCTCTATTTTTTGTAACCGTTTCTTTCGGACATGCCATAAATCATGTTTTCTTGCACACTGTTAATATTTTGTGGATTTAAAAAAAGTTGCTGTTTGAAATCAAGAAGAAAAAAAAGAATCTTAAAGACATAGAAGTAAATAAAGATGAATAATGTTACTCAGAGCTGCTTGTCGCTTTATTGCTCTTATTCTTCATTTTTAAAATGTCAACATTACAAGTGTGAGGTCAGCGTGCAGCTCCGTTGCGGGGTTTTTTTTAATTATTATTATTATTATTATTATTATTATTTTAAATTTTTCTTGACAGTGCTGCAATTTGACCACAGGGAGGTGCTGAGCCACACACTGGAATGTCACTTCACACTCATTAATGAAGCATGTAATTAAAATAAATACACAATGACATCATCTGAGCACTTTACTACTACAGACCATCATGCAGGTGTGTGTGAGAGAGAGAGAGAGAATCAGGTGTCGGTGTCGGTGGAGTCAGAGGCATCGCTCAGGTGTGTTTGTTTCTTGCGGATGTTCCAGTGTAAACACTCTGCTAAACTCTCGAACCAGTCGTACACCAGTCCGTGACGGCACAGAGACGGAACCGGGTAACATGACGTAGTGATCTTAATGCTGCACACACACACAGAAAGGATTAATAATGCGCACACACACACACACACTTCTATACCACTGGTATTGTTCTAAACACAGCTGATTTCTGCGGTAGTGTGTGATTTGGGACACAGCTCATTAAGGGCTGAGGGAGTGATTGTCTCACCTGTCTCCATGCTGGATTTCCTGTCTCTTCCTGCCATCGAAGGAAACCCACGCCGTGTTCCGAGCGTCCGGAGAGAGAGCAATCTAAACACACACACACACACACACACACACATTATCTGAATAAACAGAAGTCATCCACCTGTCTCACTTTCTTTCTCACTCTCTTCCCCCCCTTACACTCACCGTTTCACTCTCACCCCCTCGCACTCCCTCCCTTGTGTCAGTCTGTCTTACTTTCTCTACTGTTACTTTCTACCCAGTCACTTGTCTTACCCTCCCTCTGTCTCTTTTTCTCCCATCACTCTATCTCACGCTCCTTCGTTTCTCTCTCACTCTCTCCCCATGTCTCACTGTCTCTTTTTATCTCACATGTAACTGTCTCTCTCACTCTTGCCCCACCTCTCTCTCCCCGTCTCACCATGAGCTCGACCCCAGCAGGCACGACGATGGGTCTGAAGGAGAGCGAGTGAGGGCAGATGGGCGTGACCATGATGGCGGGGACGTTGGGGTGGATCATGGATGCTCCTGCTGCCGCTGCATATGCCGTGCTCCCTGTGGGTGTCGACACAATCACACCTGCACACAGACGGGGGGGGCAGAGTCACAGAGTCGCTTGCACGAACCTCAAACTCACTACTATCAGGATAAAGTGGGCGTGTCCCAAACCACATGTCCTACTCCATACATAGGTCACAAACACCATTTGCTCAGATGAACTTTGACCTCTGAACACCCACCGTCTCCCTGCACGGAGGTGATGAGACGCCCATCCAGGTACAGATCAACGTTGGACAGGTAAGAGGAGGGACCTCTGTCCACCACGACCTCATTCAGCACCTACACACACACACACACACACACACACAGACATCATGTATACTCTGTGTGTGTGTGTACACTGCCGTGTATTTAACGCTGAGTGATGATGAAAGGTGTTTTATGCCTGTTGCCATGGAGACAGCCTTAAACTTTGGATAGGAGATTTGTGTGTGTGTGTTACCTGTAGCTGCAGTGAGACAGGGTTGGTGTGGGTGTGTGTAACACTGCCGTTCTCTTGGTCCCTCTGAAGTGATCCTTTCAGCACCTTCACCTTCAGACGACTGCGCAGCACCACAGCGGCATTACCTAGGCAACACACACATACATGCACACACTCTTAATACCTTGTTCAGGTGAGCAGTGACCAGTTAAATGCAACATTGTTTCTGATCTGCTGGATTATAGAACGTATAGCGTTTAGAACGATTGGAACGTTCTAGAACACACACACACACACACACACACACACACACACACACACACACACACACACACGGCCAAGCCCCTTTCTCTCACAGTGGAGACTCTGCATACCTGCAAACACTTTGTCCACTTCAGTCTTATATGTCTCGAAATTAAAGGGTGTGAGGAAGCCGAGTGAGCCGAGGTGGAAGGCCATGACGGGTGGGACGCTGCCCTGCACGCGCGCGCGCGCGCGCACACACACACACACACACAGAGCATCTTTATACCACTAACACAATACACAAGTAAACAACAGCATGATGATGATGATGATGATGATGATGATGATGATGATGTCTGACCTGGAAGAGTGATGATGCGTACAGCAGTGTACCGTCTCCTCCCAGACACACTATCAGATCTATACAGTCTGAGATATCATCAAACCCTACAAACACACACACACACACACACACACACACACATTGGGGAATTTAAATCTCATTCTGTGGTATATGGTGTAGTATGGTATAGTGCTGTGCAGCTTATCCACCCTCTCTGAAGGTGCACAGCTGCCTCCTGATGCTAGAGAATGACTCGTCTGCCATCAGAGCTCCATCCTCAACCACCTTCTTCTCCACATACACACTCAGACCTTTCTCCTGAAAAACACACACACACACACACAGGCTTACTACACTACACTGCACTTTAAATAACCCTCAGTGGTACTCATAATAAACCGTGAATACAGACTGTTGACCGAAAGCTCGGCTGCTGCGATGAAGATGAAGATAGAGAAGAGCGTACCTGGATGAGGAAGCTGCACAGCTCCTTAAACGGCTCTAACAGGTTCTCATCTCGGATCTTGCGGATCACCAAGACGTTGAGCGGCGGCTTGTTCCACACCAACCTCTGACTCACCGGATCCTGGATGTGCCTAATACACACGCACATGCATGCGCACACACACACACACACACACACACACACACACACACACAGCAATGCATTGTGGGAATGCATATTGGATATTCTCCATTCCGACCAGATTCTCCAGGAGCCCGCTTTAATAATAGTGCACTATGTAGTGAACAGTGTGAGGTTTGAGACATGGCGAGTGTGCATTTCTTACATGATGGAGGTCGGGTTGGGCAGGATGCAGGCTTTGGGTCCGAAGTGTGTGCTGGGATACGGGCCGTGGAGGAAGTGAGCTCGTCTGGAACAAACAGGAGTTGAAACGGTTCTGAGATCAGTGTTATCGCAGTAATAAACGTGGCCATGCTTTGGCTTGTCATTGACCCTATCTCACTACCTGCACTTGTCCAGTCTCTTCGTGGAGCTCTCGCTGTTCTCAGAGGCGTCATGTGACTCGGAGTCTCCTCTCAGCTCGCTCCCCGAACACGCCTGCTCCACTCCGTTCACTCTCCGCCGACTTCGCTTAATCTCTCTCCGTCTCTTTGGAGACTTCCTGTGACCTTCGGTGCTACAGATCTGCTCTTCTGGCACCTCATCAGGCTGGGTCTCATCTGAACACTCCATCCTGAACACACACACACACACACACACACACACACAGACAGACATTTACACATTTTAAAAGATCAAGATGAACACAGATAGGCAAAATAAGCTTGTTAATCTTTTGTATTTTAATAATTCATTGATGTCTTGCTGAATATTCATTTGCATGTCATGAAGATCATGGATACATGACACATCTTATTCATATGTCAATTTATTTTTAATCATTTTTCCAAAACGTCTAACCAACAACAACAACTAAAACCACCAACTCTTAACTCTTATCAGGTTAAAAGACAACATTTACCCCAGACTCCAGCAAAAAACTGTAACTGTCAGCAAAACCTTTAAATCCAAACGCAGTGTTCAGGCATCTTTATACAATTTGAATCTGTTGCTAAACCATTTGAGCTTTGGACACTGTTCAGAGCGCTGAAGTCGCCGCACATTACGTCATAGACCAGCGACGAAAGTGAACTCCCTCCTTGGTTGTGCAATAGATCAGCTATAGAAGATTAACTAGAATGTTTTTCCTCTTCAAACAGTTCGCCCTCATAACGTATATTAAACACAAATGACACTTTAAAAAGTCAATATTTTTCTAAATGGTTCAACACGGAGCATTCATTTTAATTTGACTCACCAGCTGTCTTAAAATTAGCTTGAAGGATACACTAACACGGACATGAGGGTGCGTTCGTGGTGTTTATTCTGCACATATTCGCGCATATCATGTGCAATCAATCAATCAATCAATCAATCAATCAATACATACGTACATACATACATACAGCAGCTTGTTACCATTATTACCTTAAACGACTTAATTGCTAATTATTCCGTCGGTATGTGAGTACATGAACTTTGCCCATTTGGAAGCCGTATATGTCGCAAATCTGTGGTTTTTCATCAATATATTATTAGTGGAAGTATATGTTTTGTTCACATTTTGAGGTGAGAAACTACAGAGTAAAATCTGGCATCTTCATTTTTGCAGAATTGTAGAATACAGAGCAATGGGTTCTAGAATTCAGATTGTTGTCACAGGATTATAAAAATCCTCAGTGCAAGGGTTCTAACTGAGGTTTTAGCATCATCAGATAGGACAAATTGACACGGTGTGTTAGGGAGGTCGAGACATAAACAGGAGTGTGTTTAGTTCCATCCTGTCACACTCCAAAGCTGAGATCTGAGATCTCCATTTCCAGGTTTGCTGGTTGATATTCTTTAAGGTGGATATGCAGAACAATAAATAAACATCAGTTTGTCAAGAAAAGTCTTTTAGATTTGTGTTTTTTACTGTTTAGTGTGAATGGGTGAGTTAGCTAGCTTACTCTAAAGCAGAGATGTTTCCTCAATCTCACCTCAATATTGTATTCATAGGTTAAATGAAGCACTTCAGGAACCATCTCTTAAGGGGAGGTTCTGTTATGAATTCCTCCACTCAGGGCAGGTTTCCAGTTTAGTGAGCCCTGCTTGCTTTTTGTTTATGTTATGGCCGTGTGCATTTGTTTTGTTCCAGTCCTGTCTCCATCTGTGTTTTGTCATTGGGTTGTTCCCCTATTGTGTGCACCTGCTCTATGTTCAGCTCTTAATTAGTATGGTTATTCATGCCTTTTTGTTTCCTTTTCTCTTTGCGAAGTCTTGCCAATCATACCATGAAGATCTGAGCATTTTCTTTTTCTGTTCCTTATTTCCTTTACCAACTCCTGCCTGCATTATTATGGATATGGATTTCCACTGTATTAATATTATATATGTTACTAAAATAAAGACATAAACAGAAGTGCATTTAGTTTTGTTCTATCATGCTCCAAAGCTAAGATTTGAGATTTTAATCAGAGGATACAGTGTATTATAGTCATTAATTACACAGGTTTTGGTCGCACTGATGCAAACATTTACTGATTGATTAAAATGAAACTAAGTGCGCTCCTGTTTATGTCTCAACCTCCCAAACACCATCCGTCTATCCATCTTCTATACCGCTTTATCCTTTTTCAGGGTCACGGGGAAACCTGGAGCCTATCACAAGGAGCATCGGGCACAAGGCGGGGTACACCCTGGACAGGGTGCCAATCCATCGCAGGGCACACAGTCACATACACATTCATACACTTTGGACACTTGGGACACTTTGGACACGCCAATCAGCCTACCATGCATGTCTTTGGACTGGGGGAGGAAACTGGAGTACCTGGAGGAAACCCCCGCAGCACTGGGAGAACCCTGGAGGTGTGAGGCGAACGTGCTAACCACTAAGCCACTGTGCGCCCCCTCCCGAACACATGACTTGAATTTGGTAAAGAAAGTAAAGTTTTTCACAAAAAAAAAATCTAAGGGGTGAAAAATTCAACTTTCTTCAATTTTCTCCAAATTCACATGGTTGGGTAATGACATTGAGACAGAAACAGGCGTGCTTTTAGTTTTGACCTATCACACTCCAAAGCTGAGATCTGAGACTCCCATTTCCAAGTTTTGCACAGTCACATGGTGATAATTCGGTAGTTTTAAGGTATCAGTTTGTCAAGAAACATCTTTTATTTTTGTGTTGTTTACTGTTTATTGTGTATAGGTGCGTTAGCTAGTGTGCTCTGAAGCAAAGGTGTTTCAGCTGACAGCTTCATTATAATTTTTTTTTATTATTATTGAGCATATGCAAAAGTAAATACACATACACATGTTTACAACTCCCAACAGATATTGAAAATAATAAAATTATAACGAGTAAACAAAGAACCGGGGGGCGGGGGGACCAAACAAAAGCAAAACAAACAAAACATTGGGCCAGGGGTAATATATAATATACAATAAATTAAATTTGAGAAAAGAAAGAGAAAAAATGCCTTGAGTCCTCTAATTATTTTTTCCCCCTTATTTCCCTCCCTCCCTTTTATATGCAACACACAATCAATTGTACATTATAAAAAAGCATAAATATTATACATTGTACACAATGTAAAGGATTTTAAGGATTTGACATTGCTTGAGGTAGAGATAGTATCCAAGTAACATTTTTTAAGTAACACAAGTTTTTACAAAAAGTAAAAATGCATTTATGTGTAAAAAAAAAAAAAAAAAAAAAAAAAAAAAAAAAAAAAATATTGGCTAGAAAAATAAATAGATTTATTGGAAAATACTTGTCTTTTAAAGTTATAAAGCCAAATAGGACATCCTTAAACAACAAAGAAAAACTGTCTAAGAAAGACACACGTACAAACAAACAGAATTTCTTTCATAAAGTAGCTACGTGGACATAATCCCCCAAAAAGTTGAGGGACAGACGCCTCTTCTCAGAAAAAGGAGCAAAGGGGATCCTTCTCAGTGTTTTTTTGTTTTTTTTTTTTTTTTTTATTTTAATATAAAGATTGACAGGGTAAAATCCGTGTAGCAACTTGAAAGATACCTCTTTAACCTTATTAGTGATTAAGTATTTGTGGGGTAAATACCACACTTTCTTCTAAGGAATATTATAAGATCATACTGAAGGGACAGTAATTATATCTTTCTGAAAGTGTTGTCTAATCTTTCTGTTCCTGAGAGAAGGACAGGACAAAAAGCAACCCCTCCATATTGCTGTTTCACAGGGAGGTGACAAAGACATAAGAGGGTAAAGATTCTGCTGAGGCTTTTTTTTTTTTTTTTGTGCAATAGCACTAATGGGGATGGCATCCATCACTATGGCAAAGTCTCATGGGGTAGCTAACGGTTGCTAACATTTCGAGCTAAACTGTTCAGTGATTACTAAATTGAGATCTCCTCAGAGGTTACGGTCAGGTTGCTGTCTACGTCATACACCAGCGACGGAAGTTAACTAAGTTTAGCTAACTAATTGCTAAAACGTGTCTTTTGTTCAAACAGTTAGCCTTTATGATATACGTTGACCACAAATTATATTGAAAAAACAACAACAAAAAAACACTTTTTTATTGTGCAGTTGTAATGTAAATAATTCAGCACACGATGTTCTTTGTAATTTGACTCGCTAGCTAACAATTAGCTGACTTCACCGAGACGCTAACTCGGCCGTGAGGGTGCGTTCGTGATGTTTATTCCGCACAGATTTGCGCAGAATGAACGTCAAAGCGCAGCAGCGCGTTGCCATGGTTACTTTAAGCGGTTAATCCTAAAATGTGAGTGCACGATTTTTCTCAGAGGATGTGTGTGTGTCACAAATTGTGTGCCTTTTCAACAACACGTGGAGTGAAAAGATTTATTCTGAATGTAGGTTTTTAATGAAGGTTATATTTATGTTTAGTTTTATTGTTACTGTTTATGTTTGTTATTAGATTGATTCTTGGGGTACTGTGGTAACAGGTGGGAAATTACGGAGTAAACTGTATGTTAGTGAATAAAACCGGCCTTGTGTTTGTGCACAAAGTCCATCTGCAAGGTGACATCATAAAACTGAGATAAACACAATGAGACGGGGTGTATAGCAGGGAATTAAAGTGTGTTCATTCTGACTCTGTGTTTACACAGTGATATAATAAATGGATAAGTATAAATATGGAAATAAGCATTGTTCTGTGTGTGTGTGTGTGTGTGTGTGTGTGTGTGTGTGTGTGTGATTCCCAGAACTAGACAATAAAGGTCCTGTGTATTTAGTCTGTTTAAACCATCTGTTGCTCTGTGCTTTGGGAGAAAGGCTATAATTCAGACACATGTGGTTTTACACGTTTTACTTCTATTAGTCCTTGTTTTCTGGGAGGACTGCGAGTTTTTCCTGATCTGTCGTGTTGCTGAGTGTTAGTTTTCTCTCAGTTCTGCAACCTGACCTCAGGCATGGACTTTAATTGCGACTATCACATTTCCTCTAGTGAACACACCGCAACGTCCACATGGCCATGAAGCTACACACTGTGAAGATTCATGTAGACAAATTACATGCAGGCTGGAAGAAAGGACGTATTAAAGTAAAGAAATCAAATTGAATTGAATTGAATATTTAATTGTAGGTGGTGCCTGCTGGAAAAACAAAATAATAGAAACTCCTCACAGAATTTGTAATGGTTATAATTGGAATATTATTGGTTTTAATGGGAACTGTAATGGTACCTGTGGGTCCCTACTGGTAATTTGTTGCCTTCTGTGGATGGCATGTTATGTCTAGTGGATACAATTAAGGACCAGTAAATGGTAATGGTTTAAATGGTTAGCTGATGGTTTATAATGGTATGTGTAGTGGAAACCATTAGAATTTCTGTGATGGTTTCTATTGTTTGTTTGTTTTTTCAGCAAGGGGAATTCATTGACGATGATGATACAGAAAATCAAAGAGCCTTTATGATGTCCTGGTGAATAAAAACAACAAAGAGAAACACAATCAGGTTTGGGTTTATAGAACGTGTTACGAACGTGACCTTCAGATTGCGATTCTTAAGAATAGAGGAAGCGAAAGTACATGAGAAAAGACGGCGCCCTTGCCTTGCCACACACTTCCTGCACCAAGAGATTGGGAGAGTTTGCCAAATAACACACAGAACACACAAAATTCAAATGGTAGGATCTCTTTATTCAAAGAAAAAACAGAGTATATATCAGGCTCGACATACAACAGGAAGTTAAAAAGGGACCAGAGAGACAAAGGGGACTCTGAGATTCACACACACACACACACACACACACACACCCCCTGAGGGGGAAATTTAGCGTCGTCAAATCCACCTAACGACAAATTATTTTGAAACCTGATATCTTGGAGAACCTGTGTTGCTCCACACAAACAGAAACCTGAGCTTAGGCTGGTCACATGACCTGCGGAGTACTCTAACTGGTCGTGTTTATCCTTCATCATCATCAAAAAATGTTAAGGATGTTAATAACACAACAGATAGCAGATTACTGAGGCAGTGAGGAAGTGAATTTCTTCCCTGTAGCATAAATCAATGCTAAGGAGATAAGGAGAAAAGCTTCTAAACCATCAACCAAATAAATAAATAAAACAACAATCTCTTATTAGTTTTATTGTATGTTTGAAAAACTAAATCTAGTAGATAAATGTCAGATTTTCAACGAAAGTCTAAAATTAAATCCAAATTAAATACATGAACACTTTGTGTTTATAACGTAACAAACATTTCTAATGTTTAGAACATTCCTGCTTCTAAATATGACTTTTTTTCCAGGTCGGAAAATTTATATTTCCTGTAGTTTGGAGATGTTGAAACTTGGGGGTGGAGATTTTCTGACTTTCTGAGAGACAGTATAGAGATCGTGAGAGGAAGTGATGTCATTAATCAGGACCACAGTTTCTATAAGACAGACCCATTGCTGTGCTTTTCAAATTTCACCGGACGCAGTCTGGTGTCAGATTGGGTTGGGTGGTGGAAAGCGGGCATGGCTTGCTGGAGAGCAGTGGACGGGGTTATGAAGACACCACACGCCGATGAGTAGCTCAGTAAACATTCCTCTGACGTTTTATCCCTGGATGATATTGTACAGATCCTCAACACTCTTCCACACGCCTCCTGCTTTCCGATTGGCCCCTAGAGATTTTAGATGACATCAGGCGAGTCTCCGAGTGTGAAGTGTCTGTGCTGGAAGCGTTTCTGCAGTGAAACCCGATTTGTCCCTCAAGAAGCAGACGTGTGTGAGACCTGTGCAGCTCTTCCACGTGTCGTCCTGCGTGTGGGTGCAGAAAACGCAGCCGCAGCTTCTCAGGGCCACTGCAGTGAGCAGACTGTGAATGAAACACAGCCACACGCTGTTCATGTCCAGGTATGGAGGAACTTCTGTCCCGGACACCAAGATGAAGAGCAGCAGGAGCAGGAAGGAGCTCCAGGTGGACAGGAAGTGACACACACACTCCCTCAGCTGTTCGGTGTTCATTGACCTCACAGAGGAGCGCATGTAGCAGGCCACGCCCACCAGCGTTAGCAACGACGCCCAGGCCACCTGCCGGCTCTGAGCCCCGCCCATTACGTGACAGCACTGCAGGGTGACATGATCGTCCTCGTCTCTCGTGAGCGGGTGGGAATCGGGGACGATGAAGATGTACATCACGGCCAGAGTCCACAGCAGGAAGACGGCGGTGGCGTGGACGAGCGTTTGCGCGGAACGTGGACAGGAGCGGCGCCTGCTCCACAAGATGTCCAGTCCGGAGAGGAGGAAGACGGGCCAGTGCAGAACCCCCTGGACGGAACATGTCGCCTGCACCAGGACACACACGTGGTACTTAGTGAGGTGCAGCCCGAACACCTGAACGTCCTGCGCCAGGAACACACAAGTGACGCTCAAGTCCAGGAGGGCGTCGCCCAACGCCAATGACACGCAGAACACGCTCCAGAAGCTCCGCCCCACATGACCTTTCTGCACCACCAACACAACCCAGTTCAACAACGTCTTCATCCACAGAGACGCCAACAGGGTCACCATGGAAACCTCCATTACTCACACACACAATCACACTCACACACACTCTCTCTGTGTGTGAGCAGCTCCGGAGTGTGTAGTTCCTGGTTTAGTGTGGACTTTATAAACACAGACACACCTCTCCGCCCTGCCCCCAACACACACACACACACACACACACACACACACTTATCCCAACTCTCCCGGAAGTTCAGGGAGTCTCCCGCATTTTAATAGCGGCTCCCTGACGCCCGCAAATTATATACAATATCCCGGAAATCGATTATTTTTTATGGCGAGCGACAGAGAGTTCAATTGTCATTTCTAAAGATAGACGGGTTCTGGAGAAACCGAGAGAGCGCGTGACACACCTGGTGAGACAGTGACACAGCGCGCGACCTGATTGGTCTCTCTTTGTGCTAACTAACCTATCAGAATTCGGTGAAGCCACCTCCCTGAAATGAGTTTTTGCAGGTCTCTCTGCACACAGAGAGAGAGAGAGAGAGAGAGAGAGAGAGAGATCACTACCACAGCCCTTACCTGGGTGATTTGCCTGTAAACAAAAGAATGCACACACACATACAGTGTGTGTGTCCAGGGCAGGCAA
The DNA here is from genome assembly GCA_024331685.1 of Stegophilus panzeri. Classification (NCBI taxonomy): domain Eukaryota; kingdom Metazoa; phylum Chordata; class Actinopteri; order Siluriformes; family Trichomycteridae; genus Stegophilus; species Stegophilus panzeri. The sequence continues at coordinate 10,866,841 of JANDJT010000206.1, read as the reverse complement.
GTTGATGCAAGTTTTGGAGAGCGTAATGAAAATGTGTATGTATTTTGGCGCGCGCGCGCACACACACACACAGGTTAGCCTTATGAGCGGGATGCACTGGTTTAGGGAGTGTTGTTAATACTGCTGATACATGAGATGATGTTAAAGTTAACAGATTTATAGCGCAAATGAAACACTTACACACACGAAACGTCCTATTTACACACGCATGCGACAGATTATGCGCGCGCGCACACATCTGCTTGATCATACATTCCGTTCCGGAAGATTCTACTGCACTCTTACACACCCTCCCTGACTTTTCTGTGCTTCCCGGCCTCTCCAGGTGTGAGTAGGCCCTATGCAGCAGATAGATGATGGCGTCGTCCACAGAGATTTGGGCCTGGTACGCGATCTACATCGGGTCGAGGGAGTCACACACACTCAGCTTCAGGTGCTGCAGAACCAGTCCGAAGTTTCGAAGGTCTTCATGACATGTGAGGTCAGCACCACAGCGCTGTAGTCATTTAAGGTACTAGGACGACCCTTCTTGGGCACCAGAACAATGCAGGAGGTCTTCCACAGTTGGGGCACCTTTTTCAGCCTTAGGGAAAGATTGAAAAGGTGTTGAAACACGCCTGCACACGCCTTGAGCAGCCTGGGGTTAAAGTTATCTGAGCCCATAGATCTGTTGATTCGGAGCTTGGATAGCTCTCGTCCCACCTGGCTGGATGTTATGAACGGGCTGGTGGAGCATCAAAAGACCACATAGCCGTGTCGGCCATTTTTGTGCCACAAAGCAGCTAAACTACTCGCTGAAGAAGGACGTTACAGCTGGCGAGACGTATAAACAGTACATTTCAGAAATGAACACAAATAATCTACCAGAAATTCATACGTTCAGTTTGTTTATTTATAAAATTTACACATGACACCTGCAGCAGCAGCTCCGAGAGATTCCCACTGGTGCTGATGTGGTTCAGTTTGAGATCAGTCACGTTCATTTCACTGATTGGCAGCTGGTTACGAGGCTTTGCCCCTTCGAGAGATCTCCCAATCATCATAAGGAGATGCGGTGTGTCCAGGCGAGACAAAGGAAGAGTAAACATCTCCAATAAACATGGAGGGAGAGGTTTTTTCATGGGTCTTTATGGCTTAAAGGTCGTGTGTGAGAGTTAGAGTGTGTGTGTGGTGAAGATGAAGAAACACTCATACTCTCATACGTTTTTGTGGTTCGTTCATCATGTTTCAACAGCTATGTCTGTGTGTGTGCTGCAGTAAAAGACTGATGGTGTTAATATTACTATCCTAACGTTGAATATTTTCCTCTAACAGCACGTCCCTAAATGTTTTATTACTCTTACACCACAGCAACTCACCAATGGTTACAATTATTATTTACTAAAGAGAGACACGTTGTACTTTTTATCTATTTATAGCTACATTTTATGTTCTCACTTACTTTCTAGCAGCTATAAACAGTTGTTCCCAACTTTCTCTTTATGTGGAGCGAACGCTGTACAACTACCTGTGAATGAGCTGTTGCTATAACAACGGTAACACATTAGAATGAGCAAATTAAGATATAAACCTGTGATTTGCAGTGCGCGTGTATAAAGTGAGTGCACAGCTCCCCCTTGTGTACAATATGGCATTTCCAATATTATTTCGATTCAAAGACTACTTCAGGAAACCTGTAGATATTTATGATTTTTTTTACACACATAACACTATAAGACACAAGTAAAAGGAGTAAAAAGAAAAACACACTCTAAAGAAGTTTAATTTAATTCAAGCTCATCGTCTGTACACACCGTCATATTTACATCAACACACACATACATGTTTGTAACCTGTAAATATTTCTTATCTTCTATAAAATGTTTCCTTTTTAATATAATGTATATTTCTATTTGTCAACATGAGGTAGGAATACAGCGTCCTAATTTAATTTTCATGCAGGACTGAAATCAAAACCTCCCAACCCCGAACCTGTCTCACTGCGTGCGTACACACACACACGGCTGTACAGGGATGGAGCAGTATGATATACCGATATCAAACTGACACCAAAATAAATGATACATGATGGAGGTATATCGTTGTCGGTATATAGTAATAGTAATATCACTATTCCAGATCATCATGTTGTACCATCAGAATGATGTATCACTCCACCCGTGTGAACGACAAACATCCAAGACCTCGGCGTGATGCAGTTAGAGAGCTTAATGTTTATCGGCCCCGCATTCATACTTTTCAGAAAATGTCCCGACGTCTGTTCCAGTTAGTGTGCAGCACTAAGTTAAATACAATTCCAGGCTCTGTACAGGTTCATCATTCAGTACAAGAATGAAACATGAGAAACGTGAAATCGTGCCAAGTTTCTCTGACACACACACACAGCGCCACCTCATGTACAAAACTATATTTACACCGCTTCAGTAAAAATCAGTTCAATCTGGAAAAAAAAAACCCACAAAAATGTCATAAATGTTTAAATGTGAATGAAATTAAGAATTAAGACAGGAATATTCATAAACACACACACTCACGGGTCAGTGAGAGCATGTGAGATGACAATATGGTGTAGCCATAACTGATGTGATATAAATGAAGTGAGATTACTAGAAATAATAGCAGTAGTACTAATAAATAACTATTATTATTATTATTATTATTATTATTATTATTATGATAAGCTGTAATGATGTGTAGAGAAATTTCCATCCTTCCCATCATACATGCAACGCAGAATGTTAACTACAGTTTTCATTACTAGCAGATATTAGCATGCTACCGCCACCAACAGTGCTTGCTAACAGCCGTGTGTGTGTGTTAGCAACACTTCTATGTTGTGGTGCATGATGGGAACATTAGTGTACCATATCTAAAATCAACACACTTCATCTTATTTTATAGTCTTGAGTAGTACAGAAGTGTACAAGTGTGTGGTTTGTGACTTCTTTTGCTCGTCATTGCTGTGCGTGTATATGTGTGTGTGCACGTAATTCTTAGACTCAACATTAACACACCATCAGTAAACACTTATTAACCACACCCTCACTCAACAGCCAATTTATTCCATCTGTAAATAAATACTGTTATAGTAATGAATATTAATTATAATAATATTAAGAGCTCTTAGCCTCACTTGTGAATATTAACATTTAGTCATTAACATATTAATTAGGACGGAAGAGATTCATGTTTTTTGTAAATTACGGATGGAATAAACATCAAAGAGTTCACCCTTTCAAAAACTAATGAATAAATTAAAGGTGTTAATTACTTTAACTGATTAGTAGTGGTGTGTTAATTAAATTATGTTTGGGAATATTAATGTGATGCTTTACCTCATCGTTAGCTGTATGTGTGTGTAAATGTTATTACTCACAGGTCACAGGTGGAGTGTGTGTGTGTGTGTGTGTGCGCGCGCCCCATCGCTGTGTCCAACAGGGGGAGACATCTCAAACTGACATCAGAGTAAGCATCAACAATAATAATAATAATAATAATAATAATAATAATAATAATAATAATATGTTGAACTATAAAACAGTCCTTTAACATAAAGTATGTGTGGTTGCAAGTGAGTGTGTGTGCGGAGGGCTGTGATTGGCTGGTGTGAGAGTTTTAGGACTGTGAATGTGTGAGTCAGTGGCCTGAGAGCTGTGATTGGTCGAGTAGATGCTCTGAGGGCTGTGACTGGCTGAGCTGCTGATCTGCTGCTGTAGCTGAAAGATGAGCAGCTCCAGTTTCTCCCTGGCATCTCGCTCTCGCCTCAGCTGATCCTGCAGCTCCTGTCTCTCTGCCTCGGCCCGCTCCAGTCTCACTCTCAGATCACACAGCTGGGGACAGAGAGAGAGACAGAGAGAGAGTTATAAAATGGTTGTTCTGTGGTGAACAGTATCATTTACATTAAAATGTACGTGTGTGTGTGTGTGTGTGTGTGTGTGTGTGTACCTGTACCTGGGCGGCGTACTGCTCCTCCTGGCTCTGGCAGGTACAGTGTGTGTGTGTGTGTCGGAGCTGTTCCAGTCTCTGCTCCAACTCCCTCTGCTCCTGCTGAACCTGCCCCAGTTTGTGAGCATGCTCAGTGTGCACCGCCTCCAACTCACTCTGCAGCTCAGTGCGCTCCACAGACAAGCGCCTCCACCGCTCCACCTCACCGTCACACACCGCCTGCAGCTCCTACAAACACATAATCAGTGTATTCTGTCATACAAACATCAGACAGACAGAGAGAGAGAGAGACACACACACACACACACACACACACACACACACACACACAGACCGAGAGAGAGACAGACAGAGAGAGACAGATACACAGAGATGCAGACACACACAGAGAGAGAGAGACACACACACACACAGAGAGAGAGACACACACACACACACAGAGACAGACACACACACACACACACACACAGAGACACA
>JANDJT010000206.1:10830344-10843563 GCA_024331685.1 Stegophilus panzeri | reverse complement strand
GTAAGATAATAATAATAGACTTTACTCAAGCTATATTGTTCTCACCATATTCTAGACAGTTTATTGTTTGTAGTGACTCATAAGAAGACGCTGTACAGGGTATAATGTTGCATCAAACACCAAGCTACACTACATGATGAAAAGTATGTGGGCTTGTGGAACATCTAATTCCAAAACCATGATTAATATGAAGTTAATCCCCCATCACTCTTTCTGTGAAATTTTCACTTTTGGAACATTCGTTCTTCTTCATTAGCTAAGCTCTTTATCCTGGTTAGGATCATGTTAAATGGTGTGTGACCGAAGTGAGATGTTAACTGAGATTAGCTGTTCGTTTGAAAGGCAAGTGGTGTCCAGTGTACCTAAACAGCAGTTGAAGCGGACATGGATTAAATTATTTCATTTCAGGAAGCTAACATTAGCTACGTCTGTTCGTAACAGTAACTTGCAGAGTCACATAGCTACTTTCATAGTTCAGAACAAAACGCAAGAAATCTTATACCTGAATAAATAACTGGGAATGTTCTTAGATATCAGAAGTTACTGTGTACTGTGAGTCATTGCAGTTAAAAGCATTTATTATAACAAATAACAAGCAATAACTCACAGGATATTTGTTACTTTGCTACATTTACACGCATGCGTGGAATCGAACCGGAAGTCTCACACAAAACGAGGAAGTATGAGCTATTACTTACTTCCAGGTTTTAAAATAAGGTGGTATCGTTTTGATGTCCCCTTCAGGAAATGCTCTTGAGAAAGCGGTTGTGTTTATTCTCGCTCTCTGATCTGAAATGAGATTTTTGGCTTGGTGATGCTCGATTCTGGAACATAGCTGTGAAGATTTCTCGACTGTTCGGCCAAAAGAAGCACTGGAGTTGGATGATTAAGCCTGGCTCGCAGCTCGTTTAACACTTCATCCCACGAGTGTTTTATAAGAGCCAAGTTCATCCACAACAAAATCTGCAACGTATTTCTCTACGGGTTTTCATTGGTGAATGATCAGCTCCTTCCTCACACTGTTGTCATGAAGCATACAATTGTCAAGATCAGGGGTCGTTGCATGGTCTGGGGGAGCGTGGTCTGGATGTGGACCCAGCAAAGTACTTCAGTGGGTCAAACCAAATACTTGAATAAATAACGTTACAGCTCTGATAAACGTATGAAAAAGAAACGCCAGAAGTTTAACGACTTCCCTTTTCTAAACATGAAACGACTTCTGTAGCAGATCCTCCATTTTGGTTTATTCAATTGCATTCATTTGTGTAAATTATTTCGTTTAATTGAATTGATATTTCACAGTAACCCCATGAAAACACTATGTTTATAGACGAGAACAGAACCAGGCCTATGATTAAAACACATTGTGTAGGCAAAATCATCAAAACACTGTGTGAAGTGCAGCAAACCAATTAGTCATTTAGTCAAAGTAGTATAAGAGTTTCTCGTGGCTTTCATAAAGAATTCAAATGTGCATGCAGCTGTCTTCCACTGACCATGTGATGCATTGAGTAGGTCTTTGCTAAACAAAATAGTCTACCTTGTTTTTCGCCAAAGAACTGCCTTACTCTCATGTGCATGTATCAACCTGCTCATTGTGTAAATATTTTCATACAAAATAGTCCACCCAACAGTCATAACAGGCAAATATGCACCGTATGCTTCATCATAAATGTCAGTAATGCCACTAGAACTGATTACAGCAGAATTCTGACATGCAATTACTCGACTGAACAAACATAAACATGATGCCGCTCTCCTCCCACCAGCATCACATCCACCAGCATGTCACATCAACCTTTAAAAGACGTCCAATTTACTAGTTCACTGGTGCAGCTCATCATCTATCAGTTCTTAGAGATTTTTCCCCCTGAGTAACTCACATGGATGAGAACTCCATGATTCCCGAATGCCTACAGAAATGGAATTAATCTTCCCCGTATCATTTTAGGATTAAAATACAATCTCTACACATCCTGGCTATGATTTATATGCTTTAAAAAAATCAGATTGTTGTTTGTTTGTTTTCAAATGTAAAAATCCTGACATAGATATCAAACTTATCACGGTATTTTGCATTTAAAGAATTGTTCAAGTGTTCACACTGACCATCATTGGGGAAGACTATGCTTATACAATTTAAACACAGACTTTGCTTCGTTTGTTTGGGAGTCCTTTAAACCTCCATGCAAATCTCTTCCACTTCTTTTCCCTTTTAAATAGACGATATGGTACCTGCCACCTTAGTGAACTGAATTGAAAATGACAAGTTAAGCTGAGTACAGAATGTCCCGACAAATACTGAACTGCATATGCAAGTTAAGGCTTTACTATGCAAAGCAGAAGCCAAACATCAACACTGTCCAGAAGCGCCACAGACTTCTTTGCGCTCGGGCTCATCTGAGATGGACAGTAGCACAGTGGAATCGTGTTTTGTGGTCTGACGAGTCGACATTTCAAATAGTTTTTGGACAAGACAGCCATCGTGTTCTCCGGTCCAAAGAGGAAAAGGACCATCCAAGCTGTTATCAGAGTCAGGTCCAAAAGCCAGCGTCTGTCATGGTATGGGGGTGTGTCAGTGCCCATGACATGGGTAACACATTTTGGAGCAACATATGCTGCCATCCAGAGCAGGACAACGCCAAACAACAAACTGCGAAAATTTGACGACTCCAGGGGGCCACAAAGGGATGCAACCTACATAAGGAGGTTCACACGCTGAAAACGTGTAAGAGCCACTGCCCTATGTGTAAGAAAATGAGATGCAGTGCCCTGAGAGCGCCCTCTACTGGACACACACTGACACACATGCAAGAGTCACAAATGAAAAATTTATACATTTCTGTCATAATGAAATCTGCGCACTAACATGGGAACATTTGAGTGACTTTTGTGTGAGATTTGTGTGAGATTTGTGTGAGATTTGGCTTTAGATCCTCAAAAAACCCTTCACCGGATTCTCGAGGAACTCTCCTGAACTTGTAAGTCGCTTTGGATAAAAGCGTCTGCTAAATGAATAAATGTAAATGTAAAGGTAACTAGATCTCCACAGTTCCTGAATGCAGAAACAGACAGACTTGGAATAAACCTATCATGTTATGTTATGTTTAAAACACGCATACTGCACATCCCTGTTATAATTTATACACTAAAAAATCAGTCCAGTTTTTCTGCTTTACCCCTTTAAAAGAAATCTTGATTTAGCTTTCTAACTGATCCCAAAATCTGCATGTAAAGAATTATTAAACTATTCACACTGACCATCATTAAGGTAAACATTAAGCTTATTTATATAAACTTATTATGAACTGATTTAAAAACACTCCTACTAGTTTACAGATCTCTTAACAATCTAGCTTCTTTATACCTTATGGAGCTCCTATCTTTTCAGAACCCTCTAGAACTCTCAGATGGTTCCCAGATCTAGACTGAAGCTTAGCGGTGATCGCTTTCACTGTGGCTGGCCCTAAGCTTTGGAATAGCCTACCTCTACATATTAGAACTGCTCCTACTTTAACTATTTTTAAATCCAAGTTAAAAACGTATTTCTTTTCCTTGGCATTTGACCAGTCGTAAAAAGATATTTGTTATATGATTGTTGTGTAATGGCTGTTACAATATTAGGATTTCTATTGATACTATTATTTGTATTTTTTAAAATCTTATTTCTATTGTAGCTTTTGTAATTATTGTTGCAAAGCACTTTGGGCAGCCTATGACGTTATTAATGGTGCTATATGAATAAACTTGGCATTGACCTTGAAATCTCCAGACGGCATGCAAATCTCTTCCACTTCTTTACTGGCATAAAGTTGGCTTGACATTGGAGGTTTCATATACGCAAATTAAGTGACCATCTCTAAAGTTACATATGACATTGGTATACAACTTCAATGGCATTTGAAGACTTTCAAATGACAAAAAAATGACATTGAATGACTTACAGTCACAAAGCCAACTGTAAAATCTTCATGTAGGTGTCAGCTACAGATTTCTGATATTTAACCCTACAATGCATGAACCAAAAAACCTACACGAACCGACATTTTTGGTAATTGGACTGTAACTTTAGAGATACTTAAGCGAATTAACTTTAATCGAACGTCCAACATCAAGCCAACTTTATACCAGTTACTTCTTTTGCCTAATACATTCAAGTAGTTGATACGTCACTCCTAAGATAGCTGAATCAAAATAACTAGCTTAGCTGAGCACATTTAGCAAAAATATTGCATGCACACACATATAAATTTAGAGAAATGTCTATGGGAGAAAAGCTAGCCATTCTGAAGCTAAGAAAAGAGGGAAAGTCACAAGCATTGGGCATGGCCAGTAGAACAATTTGGAATGTCCTGAAGAATCAAAGTGCTGGTGTACTGAGGAACAGACACCGAACGGGTCCGCCAAGGGAAACAATAACAGCGGATGACAGAAACATTGCGAGAGCTGTGAAGAAAAACCCAAAAACAACAGATAGTGACATCACCAACAACCTCCACAGGGCAGGGGTAAAGACTTAGAGAGCAGAAATATAGAGGCCATAACCCAAGATGCAAACGACTCATCAAGAATCAGAAGGCCAGATTGGAATTCACAAAGAAATACAGAGATGAAAAAAGACAAAAAAAGACCTGGAACCAAGAAAAACCTCTACCAAAGTGATGGAAAGACAATCTGTAAAGGTCTATATATAATATTTAGCATTTAAGAGTGATTCATTGTTTATAGAACCCAGAAACTGTTTTGAAATTTGCTTTGCATTATAAAGGAGTCGAATCAGTGCCAAATTAGATTGATTGGTTCATAATGATACTCTATGTCATAAATGAAATATTAATGAAGATATTATGGAAGCATTATAAACCTCTGCTGTCATCTCGGGTAAAACTGTGATCTTAATTGTCCTCATATGCAAATCTTATGAAAAGAGCTCATGCAAAATGTTATCCAAATGCAGGGAAAAAAGGACGAATGAAATAGTAAAATTTGACCTGATCAAAACAAATATTATCTAGAAGGTTAGACAATTACTGGAGCAAACAGAAAGCTACTCTTTTTCTATTCATTTTGTTCACTTTTTAGACAGAATCTTAATTATTTCTCAGACCATGTATAGAAAGGAGTTTAAAGTCTTTACTATTATTATTATTATTATTATTATTATTATTATTATTATTATTACTATTATTATTATTATTATTAGGGGGCCAATCACTGAAGGTTCTAACTTTTCTTAATTTTCTTCACCTGGCTAGGACGTCTATGGAAGCTCACTGAACCTTCTGGTAAAAACTTTGCCACATTGATTGGGGAGGGTCTAAGGAACATTCTGACCAAATTTGGGCAAAGCTCTGCCTACGCTCTAGCACCACCATTGGGTAAAATTTGGGCCTCATTTAGAAGTATGTTTATGGGCATAACTTTCGAACCGTGTGTCCAAAATGAAAAAGGCATCCCTGGATTCTCTGGGTCGAGAAGAGTTAAACGCACCCTATGAACTCAATTTCCGCCTAATTAGATTTTCCACCATCTTAGATTTTTAGCAAAAACTGTTTTTTTTTCATTACTCCTACAAATTTTGTCCAATCATCACCATATGTTGCACATCATCTTCATTTATAATGGGCCCACAAATCTGACTGCAAAGCTGGTTTGGGAACAGCACCAAGCAGGATAGCTGGGTTCTCCAGAGGGCGGTGCCATCAGCTTAGCTGATGGAAATTATTACCAAATGACTGGTTTGAATAATCTGTCTAGAGTTATAAAGGCTTAGTAGTGTTTCATAAAGTCAAATGCTGACAGTGAAGACAGACGGTTTAGGAGAGCAGACTACAGGTAAGTTTTGTTTTTGTACACTGATGCATTTATTACTGTTTATGCTTTTGTTTAAAATCTGGCAAAGAGACTTCCAATGAAAATTATCATTCAGGCTAACTTGGGTACATTCTACATTTATGAATGCTGATAAATGTACACTGTCCCTTTTTGGGGAAAAAATTCAATAAATAAAAAAAAAAAATTATGGTTGATGTCTGTCTTTCTGTGTTAAATATTCTATTAAAAAAAACCCTTATTGTAGATGTGATGTCATGACTAAAGGGTGTATTGAGATGCTGCGTCATTTAGAGTAAATATCAATAAATGGAATATTTGTATGATTTTATAATAACATTCTTAAAAGAAAACCTGACTATGGTTTACTTTAATTACACACACTGTGAAAATCCAGAAAACGTTATATGCGCTATTCAAAACCATTTGAAAACGCAGAACTCTTTAATGCTACAAAAGTTAGCAATGGTATGTGCTATGGATGATAAATTCCAGGAGTGGGATTGTCTGTAAAAAATGTTTTTTGTAAATTTGGACTCCTCACACATTCTCACACATTGTTGGAATTTATATTTTTAGCAGGTGATTTTCTCACAGTGTTAGCATTATTACATTAACACTTAAGCTTCTTTTTTTTCTCTCTTAATGCTCTCTAGCTACTTGGTCACCATGAAGTTGAGAAGTCATCTTTTTCATCTCCTGTGTCTTACTGGTGAGAACATACATATTTCTAAACTATGTTGACTTTCAAAGGGAACTCAATGTTGCGTGAGCTTCACGCTGTGGGAACCGCCATTGCGCGTGACCGGTATCTAAAGCTTGTGTAAGCTCACGCTACGTCTCATTCCCTTCTCAGGGAACAGGGTTACATGTGTAACCCAGACGTTTTCTGGTGGTGTATTTTTTTCTTTATTATTCAGATGAATTAAAGACCATAATGAAATAATTAATCAAACCAAACCAAAAGCGTTCCCTGTGTTGTCAGGAGATCAAGAGTTCACCTTTCAACAATGCCAAATCAGCTGTAATGCTGCAGATTTGGTTGGTTTTACATTTTTTTTTCCAAAATATTTTTTATTGAGAATGAAAACATACTTCCTGTCACATTGCAACAATACCATTTTCATTATTGTTATACTTACATATACACACATACATACACAGTGTAGAAAAGAAAAACTAAATTAAAGAGTACAATCAACTAAACAAACCCCCCCTCCCACCCCACCCCGGCTCATCATGGCTAACCAATATCTATATCTAGCTAAGTATATATTGTAAAATCCAACAACAGGCACAAAAATTCAAGAGGGCAATGTCTGTAACTCCATAAATTATTAAATAAAGGGTTGCCATTTATAAAAAAAAAACTTGTCACTACAACCCCTCATCATATACTTTATTTTCTCAAGTTTAAAAAAAACCATCACGTCCTTTAGCCACTGTGAGATGGATCAATATTTAGCAGACTTCCAATGCAACAGTAGGGAACGTCTTGCTATTAGGGATGTGTAAGCGATCGTATCTTTTTGTACAGAGCGTAATGGAACTCAGGCATCAGGAATCCAAAATATAGCAATCAGTGGGCAAGGTTTAAATCTACTGTGAGAATAGTGGACATGATAGTAAAGAAACCAGTCCAAAAACCATAGAGATCAGGACAAAAAAAAAACATATGGCCAAGATGACAGGGAGAGCCATGGCATATATCACACTTGTCCTCTACTTCTGGATATATTACAGAAAGTCTTGACTTAGACAAATCGACTCTATGTAAAACTTTGAATTGGATGAGCACAAGACGAGCACAAGAAGTGGTAGACTGTATTCTATCCATAGCACGTCCCCAACACTCTTCACTTATTTGTACTCCTACCTCCATTTCCCAGGCATTCTTAATTTTGGTACTTGACTGACTACCTAACGCCAGAATAAAATAATATATCTTAGAAATCATTCCTCTCTGATGTGGATTGTTTGAAAACAAGCTTTCCCAAGCCTGTTCAAGAGGTGCAGAGGGGAAATTAGGAAAACATCTAGAAATGAAATTTCGAATTTGAAAATAACGAAACAGATGCATCACAGGGAGGTCATAAGTAGTTGACAGATTGGCAAAGCTATCAAAGACACCATTGGCATACAGATTTTTTAATTGTTTAATGCCCTTGTCATACCACACTGAAAATGTAGAGTCCAAACACGATGGAGGAAATAAGTGGTTGTTGCTTAAAGGACCCAAAGAGGATGCACCTATAAACTTAATGCGCCATCTAAATTGATATCAAATCTTAAGTGTGTTAAGGACAACTTGATTATCAGTATATAGAGAGAGTTTTGTAGATAGAGAGGAATAAAGTAAAGCAGGTATAGGGGATTCCCTACAAGATGATAGTTCCAATTTACACCAAGAAGATCCAGGAGATTTAACACAGTAGCAAAGTTTATGGATGTGCGCAGCCCAGTAATAGAATAAAAAATTGGGTAATGCAAGTCCTCCACTAAGTCTACATCTCTGCAATAAAGTTTTACGAACCCTTGGTGGCTTCCCACCCCAAATAAAAGAACTAATTATTTTATCCAATGAATCGAAGAATTGTTTTGGCAGAAGTTTTACATTTTTAAATGAAACGAATATGTTAAAGGTAAAAGGGACATTTTTTAAAATTATACAGTATATTGGAATATTTTCCCCTCACCTTCATATGAGGGGAAATATGAACCTCACCTTCATATGATGTTTCTATCCTGCCATGTTTCTGTCCTCATGCAATATTACAAGCAATACATTTTCAAACAAGTTCTGCCCATATACAAACATTCAAACACCTACTGCCTGATTTGCATACCAATGTCTGTATTCTGAAATGTTACACTGGATAATTAAACTACAACCTGAATTTAGGGAAAACTCTAATCAGTGTGGCGAGCACAACTTAGACAATTATCAGACCATAGCATTAGAAAACACCACAACTTTATCAGTCAGTACTTTAACTTTAACTTTAATAAATACCTATCCAGATGTTTACCGGGAAGCGTACTTATAAGACATGTAATTCCACCTCAGCTGCAGTTCAGAAATCTCTTGTGGGCCGGATGTGAGCTTCGGTTTGAACCAAGCACTCTTAAAGGTTTCACACTTAAAGGTTCACACTAGTACGAAATTATTGCTCTTGTGCAGCAACAGTAGCTTGTAGTTTGTCTCTTCATTCCAATGACGTGCTGTAGTAGCCACATAGGACCGATCCGAGGAATGATTTGAAATGATTGTTACTATATATAACCAGCAGTAGACATTATATGAATACAGATGTAGGCAAAACTTAGCTATATTATTTTCATTTTCAAGTTTACATACAACATAAAATGCCTCCGGTTGCTCATCTGGCCTTCATAAAGTATATTGTCTCACCTCTATATATATTTACTTTTAATATCCTGGTACTATTTCTAGACTATAATGAGCGGTTCGTGTGCGCAATAATTAGCCAATGGTGTAATATAATGTTATGTTTAATGTATTGTGTTGACTGTTTTAAAATGAATAAATAATTAGTCTTTTAAACTCACTATATAATGAGTTAATTAAAACATATACAGATATAATTAATTAATTAAATGCAAATATTTTTCAACAGCTGTTGTTCCAGTCACCCTGTTCATCCCACTAGCCCCAATCCTGATCAAGAAAAACATGACATGGTTAGATGCACAGAATTACTGCAGGAGTGCACACTTTGACCTGGCTCAAGCTAAAACTGCAGCTGATTTGGTGATGGTAGGAAACACATTAGCGAAAGAAAGTGTAACGGGACCTGTCTGGCTCGGACTGTACAACGACTTTAACAACTGGCGCTTTTCCCTGAATGATCTCCCGTTACAGAATATAACTCTTAAGAATTGGGGCAGTGGAGAACCTAATAATTTTAATGGTCATGAAACATGTGCTGGAATAGACCAAAAAGGACTGTGGTGGGATACAATGTGCCAAGGTGCAAAAATCTTCATATGCTATGACGGTGAGTGGACATCCTGATTTTAACTTGCTTTAGGTGTTCTTATCATTGTATTGAAATTCAGGGATTCCTACTAATTTTGCGTTAGCAGGTGGCCTACTACAGGCATGATGAGACGTAGCAACCCATAATGATAACAACAGACCGGGTTGCATACACACATCTAGCCAACACATTGTATGTCCCTCCTATGATAATTCGGCACAGAGTTCTTTAGGGTTAATGCTTGTTCTTTAAATTCCTCTTTTAATAGCTGTAATTGGAATATTTATTCAGGTGCTGGCTCTACTCCTGTTCTACTTTATTATATTCCAGACCTCCAGGCCAGTGTACATTTAGAATTACTAGAGAGCCAGCAGCTTCAGGATAAAGACACGTCCTGACAGTACCCCTTACCAGACTGTAACATTTAATGAAAGGAGCCATTAAATCACTTGACCTGGGTTTAACAATCACTTCCTGTACTCAGTGGGATCATTTGTCTTTAGAGACTCTTTATGATGTTCCCCAAAGTACACAAACAGCTGGTCAATGAACTGGAACTCGGTCCTTCTTAAAACAATCAAGAATTGAGAGAATCCCAGACATCCCAGACAATTGGAGCTGATCAGCTGGATTGTTGTTGTTGTTTTTTTATAAGGACAAGAGGCTTTGCATTTTATTAATTGGCAATTTTTTTTATACTTATTTCACAGCTATTGGTGCAAGCAGGTATGTTGGTGTCACTACTTTGTTGAACTGGTCCGATGCTCAGGCTTATTGCAGGCAGCATTACACAGACCTGGCCAGCCCGTTAACTTCCGCAGACAACAGCCTGGTACAGCAAGTGGCAATAGTCCAGGGGTATTCTTGGTTCGGTCTATTCAGGGATGACTGGAAGTGGGTAGATGGGACCAAAGTGGACCAACTCTTGTGGAAATCCCCACTGCCTGATAATGCTAATCCTCAGGAAAACTGCGGGACACTTAACGGTGGAATACTTCATGATCAAAAATGCTCCAGCCAGTACTATTTTGTCTGTGACTCCAGTGAGTTTTACTTTCATGTCTGCTTCTTAGTGATGTGTTGTGAAAGTCGCTAAACTTCAAAAACGTAAAAGTTAAATGATATTACTGATTTTTGTCTTCATCTTAATGCTTCATTGCTTTGTGGCTTATTTAAAAATATATTTCCCTCAACTATTCTGATTAGTATTCAAAGAATTCAAATAAATTCAAAAGGAATTTTCCACTGCCTTCTTAAGGGTGAAATTTAGCAAATTTATTTCTTGTCCACTTTTTTTTTTTAATCCTACTACCTTCAACCACACACTTGTCAACGTCATCTTATAGTTTGGAGAAGAACTATCCAAGGGATGATCTAGCAAACCTCACCCATTCTGATTAATTCATGGAGACACTAGTTTAATTAAGAGGAAAGTTGACAGCACAATAGTGAAATAAGTTTAAAGGTACAAGAAGAGGGTAGGGAATAAAATATAGTCAAACACTATTTCCTTTCAGAAGGAGAATCTGTATTTGCCAAGTACATCACTAAAGAGCAATTCCAGTGTGTTTTAGGAAATATGTGCTAGTGTATTTGCCAAAAAAACATTGGCTGACCCTTCTACCCTTGGACGTAATGACTAAAAAATATTCTAGAAGAGTTTTATGATATGAATCTTGAATGATTGGCAGTTCATTAATTGAAACAGACCCCTGAAAGCCCCACCCCCTTCCCACATCTCACAGAGTCTCTCGTCTAGACTCGAGTTTCCTGCTTGAAAGATGTGCTCATGCGGCGTCCTCGTTCACAAATCAGTCACAAAAAATGGACAATGTGTTGAGTTCATGAAGACGTGTGTTTCGCTTAGCTAACGTTAGACATGTATAGAGTTAACATTGGTTCATTCTATGAACTTAAAATACATTTGAATGGTGAAAAAATGCCAAGAATTTGGGCCAAATTTGTCACGGGCCAAATCTAACACTTTACAAATAATTTTACTGAACGTGTGCATGGCGTATAGTGTTCTAATGATGATGTTCGTGTCTACAAGAACACGTGCGGCTTGGTTTCCTCATTAAAACACAGCAGTGATGAAAAGAGAAGTGAAGCACTTGTTAAATGTCTGAAAATCATTGAATTGCACACTCATGCATGTCTATTTTGTCTTCAGTTCCAGTGATGAAACATGTCGTGAAACTGCAGGTGAAAGCTGATGACAGTGTGTTCGATCCTGCTGTACAGTCAGTCATTTTAGAGCAGGTAAGTCACGTGACAGCTTTAAGTTCAGGAATGAGATATGTCGAGACTTAGTGTTCGAGGCTCTGTAGCAGATTTTATGCGTTTGTATTTTATTTGTCTTTAATGTCCCACTACGGGTCTGCACACTGTAGAATCAGAGACAGGGCAATAAGTACAGACAAATGGACCGTGACTTGTTTGGCTCAGTTTTAATGAGGACTGGAGAAAGAGAGCCACCAGCAATGGAGAGCACTGCCGGTATACTGTATGGTGGTGTAAATAGCTTTGGTGTACTCAGGTATGGAGAACAGGGACCAAAGATACAGGGAAAAGAATGATTAAAATCACACCTTTGGCCACTCCCTAGTTAGTGCTTTTGGTGTATTCACCTGTCTTGTCTTCCCTGATGGCTAATAGCTCAGTCTCATGATGAACTCAGGACATACAGTATGTACTGCTGTATCGCTGCTAGCCCTATTTTCACATGCTGATTGGTCCGTACCCTATTAAATATCCTTTCTCTACAAATAGATATGTTTATTACAGCAGCCTTGAATTAAAAAAACTGTTTTTATTATTATCTCAGATCAAACAGAAGCTGGGCACAGAGGCCAAGGTGTCCTGGAGGGTTCAACCGGACGGCAAAATCTTCCACAAGATAAACCAGCACAACAGGTTACCTCTACATTTTTATCCGGTTGAAGAGAGACACAAATGAATATTATGTTTATAACAGAAATGGATTTTTATTAATCTTATGATGCAATTTTTCTTTTTTGTAGTGCTTTGAACTGCTCGGAAAATGTGCAGCTACAGAACCCTTAATGTTATCATTTATCATCAGTCCTGTTTGGAAATCTGAGCTGCCTTTATATGGGATTTCATGACATAGACTGCGATGAGTTATAATAATGATTATGTAATACTCAGTTTAACTACAATAATCTGATTCAAAGGACCACAGCATCAGATATCTAAAAGTCTAAAAGTTGACCATAAACGCAGTAGACATTTTTAAGGTTCATTTCCGGAAAAAAAAAAAAAAATCCCCCAAACAAAATATAAAATGTACATAAAATGATGTTTCCACTTTTTTTCTGTTAGTTTAAATATTTATTAATAAACCAAAATATCTTTAACATTTT
>JANDJT010000206.1:10807475-10830235 GCA_024331685.1 Stegophilus panzeri | reverse complement strand
TATAGTATGTAGTATACCGTTGTTGATGACAGCCATCTTGTACAGCACATAAGATAGTAGATACATTTTTAGGCATTGTTTATCTCCAACTAAAATGAATAAATGAATCAGTTGAAATCAGGACTATTGAAAGAGTCTTTTGTGTTTGATTTGTCTGTAATATGCCAAACAGTTTTTAGAGTTTTTAAGTGTGAATAGCAACAGGTGAAAATTAAGAGACAAGGTGGAGCTGTTGTAACGAGGACCGGAGGACGTCGGCATTACATTACATTACATTACAGCAAACTGAATTAAGACTGTAGTAGAGCTGATAAATATAGATCATCTGACCAGATGCTAGGTATACTGCGAGAGACATTAAGTCAGAAAGTGGAGACTTTTCAGACTTTCATTCTTTTTATTTCCTCTCACTGGTCTGATGGCTTGTCTAAGGAAAACGTTGATGATAAATAAAATCCAGAATGTTTGAAGACAAATGGACAGAGACGTCTTATCTGTTCAGCAGTCCGTGTTATAACTAGCATTCAGTCATGTTAATCAACTCCATAAGCAAGGAATTTTATGTTAATGGAACTTTAGTAACCCACGGTCTAAACCAGGATCTAGTGGTCAGGACTCCAGGTTCGATATAGTTCCATGCTTTATTCAGTACTCCAGATTTATTTTTCAACTGTTGAACTATTAGGTTTATTTTTTAAATGTGTGTAATACTATTTTGCCCATGGATTTTCTTCATCCTGAATTTTTCCACCCACAGAACACATTATATCCAAGTCAACATTATTTATAAGCCGACTTGTTTTTTGAGATATTGAGGTTTGGACCCAAGTGACCATCTGTCTGTCTGTGGAAACCATTAAAGATTCTGTAATAAAACCTACAATGAGCTTTCCAAGTGCAACCTGTTTTTCTTTTTGGAACTTTTCTCTAACTCAACTGTTTAAAAAAAAAAGAGTTTATAATTAACATTAAGTAACGTGTTAAAGTGGGAAGCCACTTTGCGTACTGGTGAACATCCCAAAAAAATTGACAAGTTGGTATTTTTAGTTACATAAACCTCCTCATATTTGCTCACTAGAAAGACTCAACAGCACTTGGTTGAGCGAGTTTACAATAAAGTTAAAATATTAAGTTTAAATAACGACATACTATTTTGAAACAGCGAGTTATAAGTTGAAATAATGATATAATGATTGAAAATAACTACATAATATCTTGAACAACGAGTTAAGGCCAAATAATGCGACGATAAGTCATGATAATGACACGACTGTGTAGAAATAATGAGATATGAAGTCACAATAAAGACGTAACATTTTTTAAAACTTGTGGTTCAGGGCTAACGTACTAATTAGTGTCACTCACTGGGTGCATTGCTAATATTAAATAGGAAACAGCTCTCCTTCATGATGAAGTTTACATGGTAAAGAGGAGATGGCCACTGAATGTGTTGCGTCTCCCTTTGTCTGTATAAACTTTCCGGTTCGCAGGGAGTTCCAGGTAGACCCGGTCTCCTTTCTCAAGCAGCAGTGAGACAGAGTTACCCGCTGTGTCCTCGGTGTCGGCTCCGGGCGGGTTATCGGAGACTGAAATGATCGCTTCTCCATTCTTCATCAGGGACAGGGCGGTTGAGTGATCATGCGGGTTGAAGAGGACAATACTGAAGTAGTACACTCCTTTTACAGGCGCTGTGAAGATACCTGGAACGATGATTGACATTATTATTTTAAATGAAGGCAAACATTGTGAAATCCTCCTGAAGAAGCTCGGGATGGACAGGCGGTGTTCGTTTGTAGACTCTAGAGATTGGGAAGAAATGGGACTCCATGTGTAACCGACTCCACTGACTCTGCTGCTGTCCTCATTGCCTTTCATCATTATTCTCACACGGGATTAATTAAAGACACTAATTAAATTAAAGAATGTTGGTATCAGAGCATTGTTGTAAATAAAGATGAGTAAATGAACACACTATTTGACTAACACTTGATTCCAGTATCAGTATCGATGCATCCTTAGACTTAGGTACTAGTGTGTAATAATTTTTGGTCCACATCATCCTTATTATTATGTAACTGGTGTAACTTTGTGATATAGTAAATTTCTCAACCCTAATAGTTTGACTGTGCAGCGAATGGAAGATATTCGATTCTGCCGTAGCACTGTGTAATAACTGCAAACTAGCACAATGAAACACACACAATTCTCAGAGATTAGAGATTCAAACAAACTTCCCGATTAAATCCAGATGTATGTCACTGGTAAACCATAGTACTTTATTCTAGCATGGTTTATTATGTCGATCCTGTCGGCCTGTGTTTTGACCTAGAATATGAATCTGCTTGTGCTTGGACCCTGTTAGCGACTAGTTCTCTGAGTGGAAAACAATGTGTTACATTTCTAACACGATAAAAGAGTGTCATTACCTGTTTTGGGGTCGTACGCGTCGCCGACGTTCGTCAAAGCGTTTTCGTATACTAGAGTCTGACGTTCCGAGTACGGTCCGATATTTCTAAAGCCAGATGTAAGGGTAGACAGTGTGGCTGAGAACGCCACTTTGGCCATGATACCTAAAGACAGATACGGTGTTCGTTTTCAATTCCATATTCTTGCTATTGTGCAGGATTTAAAAAAGACTTTAAAAAACTATTTTCTTTATTGCAGTTCATGTCTGCAACATGCTAAGCAAAAAATGCATCTCTTCTATGAAAAAAAATTACATTAATAATGAAATTTTAAATGGATTTATAGTGCAAATGTCTGAGTTAGTGTATGCATGTATCATTCTGACATCGTTAATGCATAATCACGTCACACTTACACAGACCTGAAAATTTGGAAGTTTACATACCCCTGTTAAAATCACAGGTTTAAATAAAGTCAGATTTGCACACCCCTGATCTAGCACTTAATTAAAGCACTTTTGCTTGTAATTCAACACTCAGAGTCTACTAAGCTAGCACGTCTTCATTTGGCAAATTTATTCCATTCCTTCTTGGAAAAAATGCTCCAGATCTATAAGAGTGTTAGAGGATCTCCTGTGCACAGCCCTCTTCAAGTTATTCTACAGGTTTTGGTTAGGATTTAGATCTGGGCTTTAACTGGGCCTTTCCAAATCTTGTACACTGGGTCATTATCATGCTGGAAGGTGAACATTTTGTTATCGTTAGCCTTATAGCATGATGCTGCCACCACCGTGTTTCACTGTGAGTATGGTGTTCAGTAATGCCGTGCTACAGGTTTGGTGATGTACTGTAGGTAATTCACTCACATCTCTTTAAACCTACGCTTATGCAAAAAAACCCAAAACATTATGTTTACCTTGCAGCAACACATTAAGTTGGTGTTTGATCTGTTCGACGTCTTGCTTTAGAGATGCACTCGAGAAATCTCCTAAAGATGCCGTAAATCAGAAAACCAGATAATTTTTTTTTTGAAAATGATGAGTGCCATTTAATAATGGTTAAGAATTCACAAATTTCCCTTACACAACTCCTTACACAAATGACTAAAAAATGACTTCTTGTGGTTTCTTATTAATGCCAAAGCGCATATTCATCAGGTTTTTGGTTTACCTGGATCTCCTTTCTGTCCCTTAAGTCCTGCTGGACCTATTGGACCTTCTGGTCCTATTTTACCTGGAGGTCCCTGCACACTCAGACCTGAAATTAGAACAGGGAAATAACTATGAATGTATCTCTCTGTCTCTCTCTGTCTCTCTCTCTCACACACACACACACACACACACACACACCCAGCTCTCCCTTGTCTCCTTTTGGTCCAGGATGTCCGTCTCTTCCGTCTCGTCCAGGAAGGCCGTTGTGTCCAGGAGAACCCGGGACTCCAGCCGGTGCAGGACAGCTGAGAGTCTCAACCCCAGCACTCAGACGGAGCCCGAAATGTTGCAGCAGCAGAACCAAGAACCACAGAGCACTCAACAGCGCCATCTTCAGACACAAACAACAGATCCAATAAACACAATTCCCTCAAACATATTACCAAATCTCACATAGTGTAAATGAGACAGAACTCTGGTGCGACAAACAGGTTTACAAATTTCAGCAGATGAATGAAAAGATCCAATTTAAATAGTATCAAACATTTTTGCACTAAAGCCAGCTTTAGACTGTATGATTTATGGCCCGATCATAAAAAGAATAATGTGATTTAGTGTGAAATTTTCAAATGAAAATCTGACCAATGGGAAGACAGCACAGGATGACACCAAACTCACGGGACAGCGATGGTTATAGCGAAGGTGAAAACAACCAAAACATGTTAATGGACCGAAAAACATCCTTTATTCCTCAACCTCACTTATGAACCTAGATTTTTTAGTAGTAGGACAACATTAATAACGACATAAAGCCTCAAACTCAGTGAAGTCAAGACCCTATCACACTCCACTTACGCTAAAGTCGATCTAGTGAACTTTTAGAGTCTACAACGTACAATCATACAGCGTACAATAGTCTAGCAGCTCGTTTTAGATGTACCTTTGTTGAACTGTGTTTAATTCAGCACATGTGTTTCCTGCATGAAGAGCTTATATCATTAACCAGGCTCGCCAGGTTTCAGCAACATTTCCATCCCAACTATATCTTAGAAAACAAACAAAAGACCTGAAACTAGCTTAAAATAATTCAGGTATTGGAATGAGAGACGCATTTTTTCTTCTTTTTCTCAGCCATTGTGCGCGGAAACATTACGCAGTCATTTTCGTTAGAGGACCTTCATCGTATAATCTGACACAGAGACCCGTGCTATCACGCGGTGTGCTACAGAGTTCAGAACAGAGTTTATTACAGTCTTGAGTAGAGCAGATTCATTACGAAGAGAAGCAGAAAGGATGAGCGTGTACTGAGAAGCATGATTATGCGGTACGGGATTGCGTAGAGGAACATCTGCTCGCAACAATGATGGAGAACAGCCAAGCTAAGATCCTGTGAGGCTTCTAGATCGAGAGAGAAAGTGAATTTTTACAAAACAATAAAAGCAAACCATAAAAAGCAGTGACATAAAATTTTGGGGAAACACCCAGGAAAAGGTGGAAATGAAATAAAAGAAGTGAAAAAGGAAAGAAAAGAAAATCACACACTCATAGCTGTGAGCATTCCGCAAAGTCAAGTTAAGGAATCCATTTCTGTCCAAAACAGTGAAATTTCTGTGTCACACCCTCAAACTCCCATCAGGAATCTGGTATGAGACCCAAGCACGAGGGAGGATAAAGATACGGCCCACATTAACAGCGTGAAACAGACATTTATGATAACGATAAAATGACTTTATTTAGAAGCTAATTTGGTGTACATGCTGTTTTAAATAATTCAACGTAAGGTAAATATTATTTAGCATTAAAATGTTCCTATATCAGATTTTGCACCAATCTGTAGATACACACCTGTTGATCTTTTTAGATTAAATATGCTGTAAACGTTAACTGAAATGATTCGTTTTTGTTCATATTGTTACAGCAGTTAGTTGAAGAATTACTGCAAATAATCATCTTGTTAAAATATTAAAATAGTCATGGAATACTTACAGTTGGAATTAAATTACTTACCTAAAGTTGGAGGTTTTTTTTAAAAGCTTTTCTGTCTGTGGAATTTGTAATGATTATTTCCAGAAATCGCTGTATTCTCCGTATATCTACATTCAGGAAAAACCTCTAAAGGAGGAATCATGTGAATATTAGAAAGGATTGTGTACAAAATAGTGCCTTGGGGTTTACTACAGCTAATAAACCAGCACCTCGAACCAGACCTCCTTCTCTCTTTACCCTCCTCCTGCTCTGCTCTTTATCCGTCCTCTCCCCGTTTAACCTTCTCTCCACTCAGTCCATCCCGCTCTCCTCCGCATTCCCCAGCATGGAGAATACTCATCTGAAGCATGAAGCTCTCCCACACCTCTAGTGGCCTTATTATATGGGAGATAAAAAAATCTAATATCTAACAGTAGCTCCACAATTAAAGTTAAAATTTGAGCTGATCACTGCACGTATTTCATGTCTGTAACGCTCTACTGGTTTCATACCTTACCGTCGTTGTCTTTTCTAGTTCTTTTGCTAGTCTTTTGGAGATTATTTTAATACATTTTACATTATTGCGTTACATTAATGCATATAAAACTTCTTATTAATATCTCCAGATCAGTGTGTGTATCACTGTTTATTCGGTGTTGGGCATTGAGTACAGAAGATGGCCGCTGAACGAATTACGTCTCGCCTGACTTGTGAAATCTTTCCGGTTCACTTCTGCAGAGCGCGTCGTCGCTCCACCTGACTCTGCAGAGGGTGTTGTCGCTCTACCTGACTCTGCAGAGGGCGTCGTCGCTCCACCTGACTCTGCAGGCGGCGGTGGCGCGCCGCCTGATTTTGGAGAGGGCGTCATCGCTCCGCCTGACTCTGCAGAGGGCGCCGTCGCTCCGCCTGACTCTGCAGAGGGCGTCGTCGCCCCACCTGACTCTGCAGAGGGCGTCGTCGCTCAACCTGACTCTGTGGGCGGCGGTGGCACTCCACCTGACTTTGGAGAGGGCGTCATCGCTCCACCTGTCTCTGCAGAGGGCGTTGTCGCTCCACCTGACTCATGTTACTCATGTTTACCCCATTGTCACTGACTTCTTCTTGCATTTCCAAATCCTTTACAGTTCCTCATACAAACGACACCCGCTGCAGGTGGAGCGAGGACGCCCTTGTTTGTATGAGGAACTGTGAAGGATTTGGAAATGGCAAGAAGAAGTCAGTGACAATGTAAACACGAGTAACAGCAAGCAGTCATGATTTGTGGCCTCTTTGGCTTTCCACATGAACCCGAAGGCGTTTTAAAGCACAAACAGACTGATCAGTCGAATCGGTGACTAGTGGAAGATTTTCACTCAGGAAGAAGGGAGAAGCAGTGGAACACCTTCAGGGAAGAACACACCCAGAGAAAGAGTTCACTGACTTACCGTTTAACTCGGAGTGAAAAGAAAGGAAGAGCTCGGGTTGTAACACGGTAAGCTGGCGAGTTGTTTTTTTCTTTCTCTTTTCATGTTTTTCTGTAAAAGTGTCAGTATTGAGTGTCAGAAAGAACAATGAGAGGTCTGAATGCTTTGAAACGGGTTTAATAAGAAAGTGACCTGGAGCTGTTTTCGTCAGTTTGTGCACTTTAACCGTTAACCACTTTAACCTTGAAAATCAGTGAAAGATTGAATGTTGACTTTAGGTGTTGAAATGATTATTAATAATAAACTGACAAACAAGACACTTTAATCTTAGTGTTGAAAAACAAAACAAAACAAAACCCTGTTTATCAAAAGCGTAACACAGTAACTTCCCACCGCCTCAGTCTCTCAAATGACCTTGATATTGTGGGCGTGGTCACGACCGGTGCCGACGCTGTTCTTATTGTTAGGGGCGTGGTTAAAAATAACGGATTTACCATTAACACAATAAGACGTGTTTATTCAGTTTTTTTTTCAATCAGTTCGTTTGTTTGTTTATTTATTTATAAATGTTTATCATGATGTAACTTCAGGTTAACTTTACTACTGTTGTATGTTTTGATTGTTTTACGATGACATATTTGTGTATATTTATTACTGTGTTATTATTAGTATTTACATGTTTATTAATCTACATGAATAATAAGTATGTAGTAGATTTAACCGGATCAGTAGCAGTAAAATCCTCAGCACTGGCCTGTTGGTTAGTAATCATTTTGCAGCCTATGTTTACATGATCCGACTTCACAGTCCAACATCGGTGAGTATCCAGCAGTCAGAGTTATTCAGAAACCCAAGAGTGCAGATCTGCTTACATGTACATGTGATTAAAACAATGTTGATTTTAGTTCAGTTTTCTGTGTATAGCAGTGGATGTTGTCACAAAGCAGCTTTAGAGAAATATATAAATATATAGCTTGTAGCTGCAAATGACTCTGCACAGTACAACTAGTAAACGTGATCTCTTTCTGCCCAGATGTTCAGTCAATGCGAGGACACGATGTTCTTGTGCAGTTTGCAGATTGATTGGCCGTGAGGTGACTCTGCTCCAGGTGAACGGTGATGCAGTGTGGTTGAGCTGTCTGTGGATATGGTTTCGTAACTGGGCAGCATTGGCTGATTTTACACTGATGGACGATGTGAGCCATTTTCTTTTTATGGTCTCACCATGAGGTGAGAAACCTTCTCTTTGCAGCCTGAACGAGAGAGAAATAGAAGTTCCTCTCTTTCATGGTCCATACAGTATAAAGGTTAAACCACAGAGAGAGAGAGAGAGAGAGAGAGAGTAGACAAGGGCTGGTGGAGTGCTTTCGCAGGGGTGTTACTGTACATCCTTTCGGTTACTTTAAAAGTTCTTTGATAAAAGTGTGTCCCCTATCCGTGAATGTGTGAATCCTACACTGCTGTGCGTCTCACGTCATCCGTTCCTCGTTTACAGGAAAAGTCAGGAGGAATGCTGAGCAGGCGCTCTCCCAAACTGGCTCAGAACTGCACTCATGGCCAGGTGGGAGAAACATCTGTGCATGAGCAGAGTGGGGATTTCACCAATCAAAATGCACTTATATGTGGAATCGAAACCAACAGAATTCAGTTTCTATTCTAAGTTTGCTGACTTTTTAACTCAGCTTATATTATCCTTGTTTTTAAACGTTTTTAATATTCAATTTAACAACACTGATACTGATATTATTATTATTATTATTATTATTATTATTCTCTTCCTGTTCCTGTCACTTCCTATTTTCATTCCCTTCCCTTTCCTTTCTCTGAATAATGCTCATGAGACTCAGTCTGTCTTTGTGTGTGTGAATGTGTGTGTGTGTGTGTGTTTCAGGGTGCTGGGAGCTCAGACATCATAGAGAAGAAAGACAGAGCAGATGAAACCCCTCTTGTCCCTCCAAGACCCAGTGAGGAGGTACAGTGTGTTACAGAATAACTATAAAGAACACAAATTGTGATGTTTGTGATGTTAATCAGCTTTTTTGTTCACCAGGAGCTCAGAAACACCATCTCACACTGTCTGAGTGTGAATCCAACCGACGCGGATCATAATCAGGTACAGCAGAGGTTTACTCGGTCTCTTCCTCTCTCTCTCTGTCTCTCTCTCTCTTACCTTACATGCATACTAGCGAGTGATCAAGTGAACATGGTGGACATTCAGTGGTTTATTCCTTCTCTTGTTTCGTCTTAGGATTCTGTTGTGTCAGGCAAGAAACAGCAGGTCAAAGGAGGTGAAGATGAAGGACGTCAGGTAACAAAACACATTTCATCATCATTCTTCTCTGATTATTCTCTGACTGCCGCTTACAACTCTGAGAACCTGGCGAACTACAAGTAGGCCAAATAGCTAAAAGAGACACGCTCAAGTTGGAATTCCACGAACGGACGGAAAGACAGTGATGTACGCACGTCCACCTCAATAGCAGTTGGGCTTAACACACACTATGCTCGCTTTTAGGTGAACAGCTGTGTGCTAGTCATATCTGTGCCAGATGTGGCCACTTCCTTCAAGGGGGTAAACTTACAGCGACTTACAGAAGTGAAAGTAAATATATATATTTATACAACTGAGAAGTTGAGGGTTAAGGCCCAGAAGGGACAGCATGACAGTGCTGGGATTTGAACTCACAACCTTCTGAGGTAGAGGTAGAGTGTGTTTACTTTAAAATGGTAGCGCACATTCATAGAATGACAAAAATCAAACGCACAATTTGACAAATTCTCCAAAGTAACAATCATAATTAGATAATACACATGCAGTTTTTTGAAACAAACCCAGTTGGTGACGAAGCCTTGAGATTTTGCTCAGATCCAGGAAACTTTAGCTGGATGATAAATTGCATGAACGTGTTTTGTGTAAAGTTTTCACATGCTGTTTTCATTACCGCATGTGTAAAACATGTGTAACAGGATGACAGTGACGAGCATGTGAACAATGCAGCCGCTGCAGTCGAGAGAGAGAAAATACCGGTATAATCATCATAGCTTATTCGTTTCATAATCAATAATAATCAAATAATAACAAAGTTTTAATGTTGGTTTCTTTCTCCACTAAAAGCCAAAGAAAAATAATGTAAAGAAAAAGAAGAATCCCTTTATGCCTCATGTGACAGCTAAGGTAGGGGGTGAAAAACTTTATCTGGCGTTTCTGTGGGGGTTTTTCATTTCACTTTAATGGAACACTGGAAATCAGAATGGTTAATTGTTAATGTTAATTAGAGTTAATTGAGTCAGCATTTTCCTTCACAACAGTAATGTGCATGGGTGTTGAATAGCTCAGTATAACTGCTTATGTATACTTTATGTCTGAATTTATGTTCATTTATGTTACATAGCAGAACTGTACATGCATTGTTTTTATTCATTTATTCAATTAATTAAGCTATTTATTTCTTTATTTATTACAGAGTAAAATGGTTCAGAAGAAGAGCGGAGAAGACGGCACTGATGATTTAGAGGTATGCAGAGAGGGGAAATTATACTGCCTATTACTGTCCATTAAAGTCTTCCTTCAGAATCCGTAAATGGAAACGTAAGCGGGTCGTAGACTGTGCATGTGTAAAAGGTAGCCATTTTGATTGGCTGTGCCTTTAAGGCCATAGAATGTGTTTAACCCAGATGTTATTCACAACAGAACATAGAAAGCATATCAAAAGTTTAAACTGAGGAAATATAGAATTTTAAGGGAAAAAATAAGGTCATTTTGAATTTCAGACCCACGACACGTCGCAGAAAAGCTGGGACGGGGGCAACAAAAAGCTGGAAAAGAAAAACAGCTGGAGGTTAATTGGGAACTTTTTGGAATTGGGGTTGAAAAAGTTTACACATTTCTATTAATATTGCAGGTTTTTAATGATGTAAAAAAATTAAACCAAGATAAATTATATCGGATCTTTTCCCGCCTTTAATGTGATTTAGCAACCAACAAAAGTTGAGTGAAAAACAAATAGAAATGTTTTAGATACAAAAACGAAAAAGAACCATCACCAAGAACAGGATGTTCCACCAAAATAGACAAAAGAACAAGAAGAAAACTTAACAGGGAGGATGCCAAGAGACCTACAGAAATATAAAAGGAGCTACAGGAACATGTGGCAAATACTGGTCACACCCTGCATGTGACAGCAATCTCTCGTATTCTTCACTGGGCTGTGGGGTAGAGTAGCGAAGACAAATGTGTCATGGTCTGATGAAACCAATGTAGGACTTCTAAACTTCTAAAAGATATGTTGTTGACGCAAAAACAAGACAAGATCAAAATACTCAGAGTGAAGTATGGTGCTGGCAGCATCATGTTATGGTTCTGCTTTTCTTTCTTTGGCTGGGACTGGGGTTCTAGTCAAGATAGAGGGAATCATGGAGAGCTCCAAATACTCCAAAATCTATATTGGCAGAAAACCTGCAGGCCTCTGTTAGACAGCTGAAGATGAACAGAAATTTCACCTTCCAGCACAAATCCAAGTCAACAAAGGAACGACTTCAGAAGAAGAAGAATATCAGCATTTTGCAAAAGTCCTGTCAAAAACATGTGGAATGACTTGAAGAGGGGTGTGTACAGGAGATCCACTCACTGTCTGAGAGATCTGGAGCATTTGTGCAAGTAAGAGTGGAATAAAATGACCAAATGAAGATGTGCCAAGTTCTTAGACGCTTACCCAAACTCTTACTGGTCTGCTGGTTTACACCTTGCAGGTAAAAAAAATGTCATGCTGAAGATTTGCATTTGAAAATGTATTTTAAAAATGATTTGCGATAATAAAAAAACAAACAAACATGCAAACTGAGGACAAGCTTATATATAGGATTGTCTAAATATTTTATCTTTTTTTCTGTAAAGAAGAATTCGCTCATGGAGCAGCTGAACGGGTTTCGCCTGGAACGAGTTCACAGCGAAGACGAGCAGGTTTTTCAGCAATATGTCTACTTTTTTTCTTTTTCTACAGTTAGGTTTATGTAGATGTAAATGACTTGTTTTCTCTCACAGGATCTTGACACCCTCATGGAGTGGTGGAGCACGGTCCAACGTGAGTGTGTTTAAAGCGTATATATACAGATTTTAGATGGGTAACAACATTAAGGCTGAGAACGTGTGACGTAAATGAATGGTAAGGTAACCGTAGCATCTGCTTGTGTTGTTCAGAATGGGAGCTGATGTCCAAAGACGAAGATATGACAGAAAAAGAGGAGGCTAAGTAAGCTGCTTAGCAACAAACTAGTATTTTACTTCTCTTAGCTTACTTTTTCACACTAAGGCTTTGTGTTCTAGTAATCCTTTTTCCCTGTTTTAATGCAAATTTTAAAATGTCAGTAAATTCTACACTCTTTTTCCTCTCTTTAGGACATTTGCATTAACAGCTGAAAAGGTGCAACGCGGCATTCGCGTGTTTAACCAGCTGTTTTCAGAGCGAGCAGAAGCTCTTTGGCAGCACATCATCGACCTCAACCTCATCGCCGATGGTCTGGACCGCTTCAACAAAAGGGCCAAAGTGGTCCAGATCACAGGTGGCTCCACCAGCGCTATTGGGGGTGTGGCCACTATAACAGGCCTCGCCCTGGCGCCTGTTACTATGGGAACATCCCTGATTGTCACAGCAGTAGGCCTGGGCGTGGCCGCAGCAGGCGGGTTAACATCGGCCTCGGCCAGTATCTCCAACACCGTCCACGGCTCGATGGACCGCAAGAAAGTGGAGCGTATCGTGAAGGACTTCCAGAGCAAGATGGCCGACATCGACAAATGCACACGATTCATCAAACGAGGCATCGAGAACCTGCGAGAGTTAAATGCTCCCAAGGTGAGGAGTTCCTTCAATAAGTTTTCCATCACATAGCGAACATTGAGTTTAATTGGACATCACATACTGAGGATAAATTAATGACAAAGTCGATGTTTTAAAAATCCTTTTAACATTGTAACCTGTGATTCATCCTGTTTTCATTTGAAGGTGAAAAAGCTAAAGGTGTACGATAGCGATTTCTCCGGAATCAACAATATCTATGAGGACGGTGTCATGGCGGGCAAAGCAGTGCTTATCAATGCCAATGAGATCACCAGGTTCACACAAGTCGCCATGGCAACAGGTGGCACAGCAGCCAGAGCAGTTCAGGTTGCAGCCATGGCCACGGGCGTCCTCACCGGTCTCTTTGTTGCCATGGATGTTTACTTTGTGGCAAAGGACTCTCATGAACTTAGGAAAGGAGCCAAGTCGGAATTTGCCAGAAAGATCAGGGATGTGGCAGAGCAGCTGCATCAAGGACTGGTGGAGCTCAATATGATCCGAGAGGAGCTGCAGTGTTCCAACACCTCCACGATCTCCATCTCCAGGCCCTCATCCTCCATTTCCACCTCAACCGCCCTGTCCTCCTCTTCGTCCACCTCTGGCACCTCCATCTCTTCCTCCACTTTTCCCAGCCCGTGCGTTTCCTCTTCTCTGTCACAGAACACTGAAGCACACGCAGAAGCTCAAGCTCAGTCCTGACACAGTCCTGTCTTAAACGAATCGTATGTCCTCCTCATCCATCTCCAAATGGCACTCCTCCATTTTCTCAATGTTCTTATCCAAAACCTGCACCTTCTTACTCTCCTCCATGAGCTTCTCCACTGCAAACACACTCCTACAGAAAGAATTAACAATGCCACCGCTACCTTCTACACCTTCTCCTCAGCATCCTCCTGACTCTCTTCCCGGTAAAAAAAAACAAAAAAATGAAAGAAAAACAAAGCAGTGAATGTAATCACCTTATAATAATCACCGTTAGGATTATTTGGATCAAAATCAGGAAAAAATGTTGGCAGAAATATTTTAAATAAAAATAATAACCTGAATAAATATATACAGGTCTAAAGTCAGATATACACTGATAGATCTTATTTCACACGAAAGGAACTCAAAACATTGCCCATTTTTACCTTGACAGAAAGCAAGAGATGAGATTCAGGAAGGGGGCAGAGCTAACACCATCTAACACCAGCTTCTCCAATGGTTTTGTTGAGCTGCTACGCAAAAAACAGATAAACAGATACATTTTGGCAGGTCTGGGAATATAATATAAATTGGAAATATAATATAAATGCTGATCAAATGTAATATGGTATAAGAATGATAATAATGTTATAACGCACAACCATAGCGTTGACTGTTTCACATTTCATCAGTAGTACTGAAAACATGTTTTTAAAAAAAAAAAAAGAAAAGCTTTTAGACATCTCATGTTTTGTCTTTTATATTTGCACATTGAGCGCTTTGTTGTAGATATTCTACGTGTCCCTGCTGTCATTTGTCAGGGTTTTTACTGTATTGTCATATGATGAAACTGTTGGACTTCTGTTCTTTTGTCTTTAAAACCGCACACACAGTGGGGTTTACTACAAACTGTTTTGTTACAATTGATAATTACTGCCAATAAACTTCACTTGCGTGAAAAGTGGAGTCTTTTCAGTAATTGGATGGAGGTCAGAATTTCGGTATATTTATCATGTCTGCCTTTTGCTTTAATAACAGTGTTCACTCGAGCTGGCACGGACTCCATGAGTCTGAGTAAAACCTTACAAGCCGGCGCGTTAGATCGAAACCATCATCGTCATCGTCTGAATAACGATTTATTTATTTATTACAGGAAATGGCAGGAATTAAAGCAAATAAAAATGACTTAATTAGGTAAAGTAAGAAATGTCAGAATTTCTGGGGAGAACTAATTAATGGGGAGAATTTAGAAAGACGTTATGTTTTTATAGTATTGAGGAACTGGATGATATTGAAATGATATCGAAATCGTACATATATCTCAAGGTGTAACACCGTACATTACGTATGATATTTAACAATATTCACTGCAATGTCACATCTTATTGCTGACGATTTATTTGCACATATTTTGTGTTTTGAAATACAGAGTATGTAGCTGTGGTGGTTGGTGTGTGTACAGTACATATCTGCTGTGTGTGAATGATTCTGACTGCATTATTTGGCTATGAGGCGTGCGTGTAATGTTCAGCGAAGTGCGTTGAAGCGATGGGGGAAAAACTGTATTACGACAAAATTGCAGCTCGCCATGTTACCTGAGAAACCACAAAGCAGAAACTCCTCTGTTCTGAAGATGTTCAACTTTTACTTTTTATATTTACAGCATTTGGCAGATGCTCAAGAGCCCAACAGTGATAGCTTGGGGGTGCTGGGATTTGAACTTATGAGCAGTAATCCAATGTCTTATCCGCTGAGCCACCACTGCCAATTATTCAAAAAATTCTGACCAATCCAGAATTCAACAGCACTGTGGGATGAATTAAACTAATCAAATAAAGAACAAACCCATCAAGCTAACAAGGGATCGAGTCTTTCAGCTGTCCTGATATACAGACACACTTTGGCCATGAGGACCAAGAATGGGTAACGGTGCCACGCCTTGGAGGTCTTGATGACTCGCACAAGCACGTTTCCCCAAGATTATAATTGATCTCCTCAGTTTACACGATTAGCAGGTAGATCAATGAGCTATTCCAGAAATCTCTCTGTTGAACATTTGTGCTATCTAGGAGTTTGTAAATAAGTCAAGGCCTAGTTATGTGACAGTATGTCAAGTTCAGAATCCAGTTAAATCCAAGCCCTAGTCAAAGCTAACTAAGAGACTGTAAATCAGTAGGTCAAGGTCAGCCACCCACAGTTTTCAGAGAAAAACGTTCTATTTTAAGATATTTTATTGATGAAGTTGACTTGAAGAATCCGACATGGACAATCGAGTTTAGTGAAGAAAGTGATAGATTTAAAGGACAAACAGCTATTCCTTCAGCTAGTTCCTCTCATTACATTTCTTTTTTATAGTGTTGATTTTATTCATGAACACTGACTTTCGACAGTCTTTTGAATGGATCACTATAAGGTGTCCCCAGTGTGGGTTCACATTTCTGTTATGATGCTCATTTTACATCAATAATAAACCTGTATTTAAACTTTTTTTTATTTCTGCAGATGCCACACCCTCAGAGTTTAAAAAGACGGACCCATCTAGGCACGAGTCACACACGCTAGGCATCTTATTCACTGCGTACAGAATCAGCCGTCTTATCATTCTGTCTTAGCAGGTCAGTTGTCTTTTTTTTCAGCGTTTGTTTTCAACTGTACTTAAATATAATGTTAGAATTGTTTACTAGTTACGAATAATTGTGTTGATTCATTTATTCATATGAAATGTAGAGGTTGAAAATTGCAGCGTACTGCACTAGTTCAGAAGGAAAGAGTTTGGAAAGTTGTTCTAGAAGCATCGCTGTACGTGTGTGTGTTATCAGACAGGGAGGCCAGACTGATCGTGGAGGTTGTGTTCGTCTGCGCCGTTTGTCACGTCACTGAAGCCCAGCTGCAGACAACGACATCACTTGGTGTAAGAAAAAGATACACATAAATATATTTTAACAAAAATAACACAACAGTGAGGCAGTTAGTAAATCTCAGCCATTTAATGATCAATATAGTTAAATAATTATAAACCTGTAAAATTGATGGATTTCACTTACTTGTTCAAATCAACACTTCCACCGAGTTACGGTTGTAATAATTGTTCTTTTTAGGGAACTGCTGTGTTCGTCTGTGGCAACAATAACGCCAGCACCTTCTTTGAAACAGCTACTCAGAACGACCCAGCATTGACTCCTGCTAACCTGGTATGACTCTGAAGTAGAAGTTCACTTGATTTGTGTATGTGAAGAATGAGACATAAATTTCAGATATAATGCAATAATTAAGAATTCGATAAGAGACTTCATTAAATTTCATACAGAATGCAGTTGCTCCAACCAATAAAATTATAAGCCCAATTCTGAAAAAGTTGGGACAGTATGGAAAATGCAAAAAAACCAAAAACAAAAAGGGTCGTTTGAAAATTCAGCATGTAATGCGTGTCGAACAAATTTCTCTTGAAACGTAAGGTAATGATAAAACAATGCAATAGTGAGATACTACTACTACTACTACTACTACTACTAATAATAATAATAATAGTAATAAATACTTCAAGCAGCATTTTCAAGGGCCAAGCAGCCAGACTCGGTGAGCCGTACATTCACAGACATGCTGGCTTTTTTTTTTTTTTTTTTTTACATATTTGGACAAGCAAACATTTGATCCTCTTTGAAACAGTGCTTCACTCTGTGTTGTCTGTATGATATCAGGCTGAACGGCTAGAATGGCAGTAGACAGTTGTTTAGACAGGTCTCAAGATGATGAGAGTCAAATTTGGTGAAGATTGGACAAAATTTGGAGGAGGAGGAGCAAAACTAGCGGTTTGATGATAGCATTTTCAGCATGTTATTGTAACTTTTGACCAGTAAGTGGTGCTTTCATGAAAAATCATTGCAGATGCATATTTTTGAGAAAATCCAAGATGGTCGACAGGAAGTAAAATTTTACCCGATGGTGGCGCTAGGGCGTTAGCAGCACTTGGCCCAAATTTTGTCCGAATGTTCCTTAGACCCTCCCCAATCAGTGTGCCAAATTTTGTAACTTTTTACCAGACAATTCTATGGGCTGCCATAGACACCCTAGCCAGAAGAAGAAGAAGAAGAAGAAAACAGAATAACAATAGGGTGCCTATGCACCTTTGGTGCTTGACCCCCTAATAATTAAAGCCGCAAACAGTATTTACAGCCTCACTTCCTGTTTGGCGACTTCGCCGTTGGGTCTGTTAGCACATTATGGGCAAACCATTTGGAATATCAACATTCTTTTGATAACTTTTGTCCAGGTTAGTCTAAATATGATGAATGCCAAATGTGGTGTTGATTAGACACCATTTGTAGGAGGAGTAGCAAAAAAAACAGTTTTTGTCAAAATCCAAGATGGTCGTCAGGAAGTACACTTGAATTTCAGATATTGGTGTGTTCACTTCAGCATACTCCAGGGAATTATGAAAAAAAAGAAGTGTGAATTTAGTACAAGCTCTTCAAATAGTATAAGGCAAAAAAATTAAACCTGGTACAGACCTTGACCACAAGGTGGAGCAGGAATCCAGGGATAACTGGCTTTTAAATTTTGGACATATGGTTCAAAAGTTATGACCATTAACGTACTTCCATATTAGGTCTAAGTTTGACCCGATGGTGGTGCTAGAGCGTTGGCAGCACTTGGCCCAAATTTGGTCAGAATGTTCCGGAGTTCTGGTCAGAAATAATATAGCGGTTTTCTCACACCCAAGGTCACTTTACAAGTACAAGAAAGAAACAAAACACAGAAGAAAAAATGCTGACAGGGATTTAACCTAGAAGAGATGATTATTAAAGATGTTCTGTTTCATTCTTACAGGAACAGACCTGGGAAATGCAGCTGTGGTATTTAACTCCAAAGGATCATTAAACCTGGCAGACCCAATATTCCAAATGTAATGGAGTTTATTATTCACAATCAGCAACACTCTTCTTAACTCTCCTGTTGAACTAACCAGACATGTTGTTTCTCGTTGAGTTATGCTAATGACACTGATCATATCTCTTGTTTTCTCAGAATCTTCAGCTCAGCATCACTTGTAACGGTTATGGCAGCACTAAGGAGTGTGTGATCCTGCAGGAACCTCCAGCTGCTTTTTCGGCTCAATTCAGTTAAAAAACCAAATGTTCTTCTTTGAACTCAGTGGCACGACGGCTTGATATGTTGCATTGGGACTCAATATACAGGTAAAACTTGTAGTGTAGTTATATAATGTAGTTATTAATGTGCAACCATCCATTTTCTGTACCACTTATCCTACACAGGGTCGCTGGGAGTCTGGAGCCTCCCCAGGGAACTTGGGGCAATGCAGGGGACACCCTGGACGGGGTGCCAACCCATCACAGGGCACAATCACACACACACACTGGGTCTAAAACCTGCTGCTGCAAAACACATTTGAAAGAGAAATCACTAAGTGACTATTTTCTTTTTTCTTTTTTTCAGGGAACTACTATTTTGTTTGCCTGCATCAATATCAGCAGCAATTTCTTCTTCCAAACAGCTATTCAAAAAGGCCAAATTTGGACCCTTGCTAATGTGGTGAGTCTCAAAAATATTATCAAACCCAATCTCAAAATTAATAACAGGTTAAGAGGAGGGAATGCTCATGAATACTTTTGTCCTCTTTTCTCAGACCGTTGTATACAACGTTCAAGGTGTAGTTACACAAAACCCAAGTCTTATTCAGTGTATCTTCAACACCAGTGCCAGTTTCACCATCATCCCCAAATCTGATGAGACCTTATTTAGTGTCTCCATTCTGAGTGGAACCACCATTGGTGAGTTTTGACAATAAATGTTACCTCATATTTCAACTTCACTTGTGTGAAATCCAATAAAATCCAACATAACCTTCACATTCAACAGATACATCAGGCTTCGATGCTCTTGGTGGATCCAGACTAACCCTAACCCTAACCCTAACTGAACACATGTCTTATTAGTTTAACATTAATATGTTAAGTTTAAAAATAATAACCCAGGATTTTAAGGCTGCTTTCAAATTAAAAATTTTATTGGTCACCTACACAGTACAATGTGCAATTAAGTGCTTTTTTTGACCGTCCGTGACATAAAAATAGAATTTACATAAACCCGAATTTACTTCTATACAGGTAAGAATTAAAAATATAAAAATATAATATAAGGGATACAAAGATCTGTGGCAGAAACTGTATGACATGTATAAGGTGCAGATTTGTGCTGAGGTAGTGGGTGTCCTGGTTGAGGACCTGAATGGCTTGTGGGAAGAAGCTCCATCTCATCTTCTATCCCTGTTGCCCGTAAGGGAGTGGAAATGCTTCCCTGACCACAACAGAGAGAAGAGTCCATTGTTTGGATGGCTGAGGTCTTCACTATCTTCTTGGCCTTGGTCCAGCACTGCTTGCTGTAGACAGACTGCAGATCAGGGATCTCAGTGCAGACGGTACGCTCAGCT
This sequence comes from Stegophilus panzeri, assembly GCA_024331685.1. NCBI lineage: Eukaryota > Metazoa > Chordata > Actinopteri > Siluriformes > Trichomycteridae > Stegophilus > Stegophilus panzeri. Next base: position 10,810,345 of record JANDJT010000206.1, on the reverse strand, counting down.
GATCGGTCTGTCTGTCAGGAAGTTGGCGATCCAGCCTTGTACTTGGCCATGTTCTCAGAGGCAAGAGCGTTTTAGGCAGAGGTGCAAGATCTCAGAGCCTTGAGAATGTTTTGATGATGGTTTTGTGGACTATCATCTGCCAGTTTCCAGATAAATCAGAGCTGAGCCTGAACACGCCCCAGTCTGTGGCCACTGATTGGTTGGAAGAAAATGAATGGCACTATAAAAAATTTTTAAGGACGGTAGAAAGGGTGACATTTGATGGTCAGGAGTTCCAGGTTGGGTGTGCAGGAGCATGGGAGAGAAACAATGCTTGTGTTTGTTCACCAGCTGCTCTTTACCATCAGACACACTCCACCTCCCCTTGACTTCCATGACTCCACTGTTCAGTCCGTGCTGTAAACTGAGAAGAACTTGGCCGGCTGGATGGCATGGTCTGGTAACACTCGATTCAGCCATGTCTCAGTGAAGCAGAGAAGGCTGCAGCTCCAGATGTCCCTCTGGAATTTAACCCTGGCCCTGAAGTCATTGAGCTTGTTCTCCGGAGACTGGACGTTGGTTAGCAGGGGCGCACGGTGTGTGCAAGCCCTCAGCCTGTTCCTGGCACCAGCTTGTTTCCCTCGTGGCCACCGCTTCAGGTCCTGTCTTTTGTTCCTCCTCAGGATCTCGCTCAGCCAGCACGAATCCGGTGTTATAAATAACAATAGGTGAGTGGATTGTAAGCCAATAGAAATAAGAGTCTTTCTATTGTATCTGATGATACGATAACAAAGTGTGGTCGGAGCAGTCATGACAGCAGCTGACATCACAGATGCCATTTTGGACTTATCTCATACTTGATTATATTGGCTGCATAGAAAATGCTCATGTAAAATTCAACACAAATTGTGAAAGCAGTCTAAAGGGTTCAAATCAGTTTCATTTGACAATTTCCATCCGTCCACCCATCCATTGTCTGTACCATTTTCTGGAGCCTATCCCAGGGAACTCTGGGAACAAGGCGGGGGACACCCTGGACCGGGTTCCAATCCATCACAGGGCATAATTGCACACCCATTCACATACTACGGTCAATTTAGCGATCCCTTCAATACATGATTTTGGACTGGGGAGGAAACCAGAGAACCTGGAGGAAACCCCAATTTGGCAATTTTATTAAGGAAAATGCATCACAGATTAATGACTTCGGCATATACTAACTATCGACATTGCTCATTTAATTCCTCATCTAACATTTGCTCTTAAGATAGCAGCATGAACTTTTACTGTTTAATAAAGGTTCTCCACTCCAATTCCACAGAAATCCAACTGGCTCCCACCAGCCAGAACAGCAGCAACTCAATCATCAGCCTCTGGACTCATGGTAAACACACATTAAAATAGGTTTTTTACTTATGTGTTGCTTCCTAAAGTGTAAATGCACAACAAACCAGTGACAGGTTAAAATGGCAGGTCTTTGTAAAATAAATAAAATGAAACCAAGATCAATCATGTCAGAACCTTTCCCACTCTCAATGTGAAATTACAATGTATGAAAATTAAGTGAAAAACAATCAGAAACATTTTAGGAAAAAATAGGAAAAACAAAAAAAATGACAATAACCAGGATTCATAAGTGTGAACATCCTTTTATAATTGGGTGTGTTCAGAATGAACCAATCACATTCAATCTCATATTCAAAAGTAATTATCATACACTTGTCATCAATTAAATTATTCAAATTAACCCCAAATAAAGACTGTTTGTGTAGGAGGGGTATAAAAGAATGTCCAAAACATTAGATGTACCATGGAACACCGTGAAGACCGTCATCAACAAATGGAGAAAATGGGGCACCACAGCGACATCACCAAGAACAGGACGTACCCCCAAAACTAATGAAAGGACAAGACAAAAACTGATCAACGAGCCTGCCAGGAGACCTACGGCAACTACCTACGGAGCTGCAGGAACATCTGACGAACATCTGACATCTGACGAGTACTGATTACTCTCTGCATGTGACAACAATCTCTCGTATTCTTCACATGTCTAGGCTATGGGGTAGGGCGGCTAGATGGAAGCCTTTTCTCACAAAAAACATCCAAGCCTAAATCACCTAAATCACTCCAAACCATGTTGCAAAATGTGTTATTGTCTGATGAGACCAATTCCAAAAGGTATAATAACTCCATAATTCCAAAAGGTATGTTTGAGGCAAGAAAAGCAGCTCATCAAAAGAACACCAAAAGAACACCGTACACAATAAAACATGGTGGTGGAAGCATCATGCTTTAGAGCTGGTTTTTTTCAGCCAGAACTGGGGCTTTTTTATCAAGGTAGAGGCAATCATGAATAGTTACAAATACCAGTGGATTTTAGTGTAAAACCTTCAGGTGTTTGCTAGTAAGCTGAAGGCTAAAAGGAATTTCACCTTTGAGCAAAACAGTAACATAAAGCATACATTTAAATCAATAAAGGAATGGCTTAACCAAAAGAAGATCAATGTTTTTGAACGACCTAGCCCAAGCCCAGACCTGAATCCAACTAATACGCTGTGAGGTGACCTTAAGAGGTCTGTGCACAGGAGAATTTGATGGATCTAGAATGTTTTTGCAAGAAAGAGTGGGAAAATATTGCTAAGTCAAGATGTGTCACACTGGTAGACTTTTCCCCAGGATGACTGAGTGGTGTAATAAAATCAAACAAAGTATTAGTTCAGCGGATTTAAGTTTGGATTTCAATGGCATTGTACAGGTTGTAACGTTTACATTAAAGGTGGGAATGTTCTGATATGATTTATCTTTGTTTCATTTTTTATATCACAAAAACCTGCTGTTTTAACATGGGTGTGTAAACTTTTTATATCAAATGCAAACCAGAAGATATA
>JANDJT010000206.1:10766626-10785606 GCA_024331685.1 Stegophilus panzeri | reverse complement strand
ATTTGTTTGTTTGTTTCATATAGCCTTTAAGAACGCCTTTGACAAAAAAGAAGAATGTACTGAAATCATTCTCATGGCTGGATCGGGAATCGGTCGCAAGGCTGAGATGGACATTTACATGTATAACAATTACATGTATAACACCAGATGTGTTAACATGAGTTCATTGGGAGCGTTTACAATGATGATGTTTTGTAGATCAAAGTTACATTTTGTTAACTTCATTTCCCCTATGCATGGAGACTTTTCGGACATTTTTAGTAGTTGGCTAATTTTGGTCCAAAATTTATTTATTTGCATATTCTTCATAATGACTATTTCGTTTTCTGCTAAGGGAAATGGAGTTTATTCACTTGGATGACGGTGGAAATTGTTGAGACTGGCACTTTTCAGAGAAGTGTTTTACCAACGTAGGGTTGTTCAATTCTGAAATGTTGATATCTCATCTCATCTCATCAGAATTTTACAGAACTGTAACTAAACCTTTGGTGAGGTTACAGATATTGATGAGGTACACAGAGATGTCCAGATGACTGTGTTTCAAGAGGTGCCGTCTCCTGTTCTGGCTTCTATTCATACAGCAGCTCGCTTATACAGGATATAATGCAGTCTTTACCGTGTCAATTTGAACAGGGGGTATACTGTTACCTGGAGTTCTTTCGACTGCTAATTCTATCATTTTTCTATACACACACATGTACAGTCCAGAAAAACAAAAGAAACTGACATGACAGATTCCGACAGGACTAAAATGACACAAATCACAAAGATGTGCCTGTAATAATTGCATTACCCCACGTCCCCATGTAAAATCCGGTCTGAATTACATCGTCATCATAAGCTGAACGAGAGAGTGGCTGGGTTGCACACTGGAAACAATATATTAATGCATGATTATTTTGAAAATGTCAATGGTAACCATTCAATTATACACAGTAACCTTGAAAAAGTGAAAGCAAAGCCAACCTAGGTGTGGTGCAACACATAGAGCTTACCACGCATAGACTGACCTTATAGAATGAATGGTGAGGCAGATAACCTGTATGACCAGTATCGCATAAAGGAGGGTTACTAATTAAAATAATTGTCAGCTAGTCATCAACTCGAACACTGCAAGTTAAACGAATATGTGTGAGACCAGACTACAATTTCCAATATCACATTCTGGAATTTATATGTAATATGTAATATGGTTAACTTGCAGCATTCCAAGTTCTACTTTATAATGACCAGATTATAATATACAGTAATTAGTCATTTTATTTGCTACTTACATACATACATACAATATATGGCATGCATACACTAGCATGTTACCAACACCACCATGCTACAGTATTTTACCAACAGTTTGGCATATTTGAAAATCCAAAACGTGAGACAAGATCAGGGTTGAAAAAACAGGCTTAATTAAATTACATTTTATTTGTATAGCGCTTTTAACAATGGCCTGGGTCTTACTGAAGACCTCCGTCAGGTCGAGGTGCTCAGAGAGGACAATAAGAAGATCAGCAAGTGATCAGCTTGTCTAACCAGGAGATCTGCGGATTGTGGAGTTGCATCCATGGGAAGCCTTGGATGATGGGGTGCTTAGACATGACTCTGACCAGGAATGAGATCTGCTCCTGATAGTGTACACTTACTCGTAAGAGGAGGGGCCATGTGCACAGGTTAATGGTGCATCCCTCGATGGGCCCACCATCAATAGGTAAGCAGAGGGTGCTGCAGGGGCTGAGTTGGAATGTTCAGGTGGGTCACGAAGCTACCAGCCGACATCAATGCTGTCAAAAGAGAAACCACTTCTGAGTTGTGACCTGAAGCTGAAGCACAACTGGTGAGATAAAGACTGGTATGGACTCACCATTTCAGAGTGAACATGGTCATTCTGAGCTTCTTATCTAACCATTCAATTGAACATAAAAAAAATCTCCCAATTGCACAACTTTGTTGCATCCACACCTATAATCCCAACCAGATGCCATGTAAACATTTCTGGCAAGCATATTTTATATATCCATACACAAATACTGTGTTTTACATTTTTTAATGTATAAAAATGAAAAGAGCCAAAGTATTTCCGTTCCTAAGGTTAAGGTTAGGCCTAGGTCTAGGCATAGCATTAATCAGCTGCAGTAATCTTTATGTCAATGGGAGGTCCTCACAAAGATCACAAAAGAACAACAAATACAGTGTGTCTGCTCACGTGTGTGTGTGTGCGTTTGCGTGTTTATATACACACATATATCTGTGGGCTAACAAACTGCTTAGTTTGATAGATGCGTTTAACCTGCTTTTATGGAAAGTCCCATATATTAGTATGGTACTAACAGTGTTCAGAGTCAGACAAAAACACTGGAATTTATTGCAGTGTTCTGCTTGATGCAACAGGGAAGACATTTCAGGCCTACACAATTGAGAAACAAAGAATTTGTTTAAAAGCGCATCTGGCCATACCAATGTGGTTGTGTTTCATTTGTAGAAGGAAGGCTCGATCAGGATGAGGTCACGCCTTACAAACGGAGAACTGCTTATCAGTTAGCTATAGGTGGAAATTTCTATTGGCAATGTCGTCTTTTGAGAGACTCCAAGACTATGCTGAGTCAGGGAATACATGGATACATTAATATAAACTATTTTAGCTAGCTTTTTATGTAAAACAAATAGTTTATAGCTAGATAGCTGTTACAGGCTAATCAAGCCAATGCCATTATGGTTCAAAAGTTATTAGCATAAACACGAGTGAAATTTTGACCTGTTGGTGGTTCTAGACCTTTTGAGATAGAGACTTCAAACTGGCTGTGGTAACAGTTCAGCGTGTCCTCTATATGTGTGCAAAATGTCACAAGTTTTTACCATATGGTTCTATGGGCTGCCGTAGACTTCCATGGCAGAATAATAATAATAATAATAATAATAGGAACACTAACGCAAACAATAGGGGCCATTCCCCATTCTGGGCTTGTCCCGTAATAATAGAAGAAGGCATTCCTTCTATACAACACTATACAATGACTGCATCATTAAACTATGTACAGTGTAATTGGGTGTAACCCAACAGTGAATTTTGTCTTTTGTGATTATTTTCCAATAACAGCAAGTGTTTTATTCCACTTATACCACAGCAATTTATCACCAATTACAATTTTTTACTTATTACACATAGACTTTCAGTTTATAATTAAATTAATGCTGTGGAACATCCGCAAAATATAGTTTAGTTCCGTTCCTGTTACAGAAAATTAATGAACACCTTCTGACCAATCAGAATTATGGTATAAATAATTGCATTACATTTTTTATTGCTTATTACATTTTATTAAATGATTATTACTAGAAATCAAAGTTTATTGGTTTATTGTTTGGAGTTAGCCTTAAATTTGACTTACTTGCATTCTAATTTGAATAATCTACTTATTTATTTACTAGGCATCGGCACAGGAAGCCCTACCTGTTCTCGTCGTGAGATTAAATGGGAAGAATCAGGTCTTGCTCTACATTTTCACAGCATTTAAAAGCATGAAATTGATTAATTTCTTAGAGATTACAATGTAAAAAATATTTCTTGACTTTAGTAAATTCAACTTATTTTATTCAGTTGATCCAGTTAATAGCCGATTTAGTTGTACTGACATATTTAAACAAGTTGGCTCAACATTTAATTATTTATATGGAATCACAAATGAGTTCAACACAATGTATTCACTATCAACCAATTACATTACTGCTTACGTCACTTCCGCAAGCCGTTAAGTTTCCTTCACAAGCAATTGAGCTTTGAGCTTCTGGTCAATGGTTGTACACATTTATATCGGAGCCTATCGAGGTTGCACTTTCATTTTTGTAATGGAATTTTGCTTGTGAAATCACATTTATATTCTTTTCAAAATGGTGGTTACTTGGTCTTATCCTGGGTGTCTAAACAGCAATGACATCAGTCCTCGTGCAGTTTCGCAAGCGAACTGCGTTACTTGAAAGGAAGTGCGACCTCAGTAGGCTCCAATACAAATGCGTACAATTATAACTAATAAAGTTTTAAATATTTTCCCATTGTTTTACATTGATCTAACATTTGGCTTCAAAACACATTAATTTACATGGTGGAATTGCATGGAATACTTTGATGCGGCTTTTATCTGCTGTTTGGACTGAAAGTTCTGGCACCCATTCATGTACATTTTATGGACATACGTTTGTGTTCCGATGAAGACACAGGCATACAAATCATGGATGACCTGGGGTAAATTATCAGTAAATTTTCATTTTTGGGTGAACTGAAACTTTTAATGGCTTCTGATCATAATTACACATTGGTTTGTGTGCTTCAGCAATATCTTATTGGTCAACTTGTGTACAAGGCTTATACTGTGTGTTTGTAGACAGTAAATGTACTGAGCCTTTGAAGTGTGATAATGCTGTGTTTTTTGTTAATTTTATACTTTTATTCTCATTTTGGATACAATTTTATTTATTTAATGTACTAATATTGAGTACATCTAACTTGAATGCTAGTTGAGCCAACTTAGATTGCAGTTGAATAAAGAAGTTGAGATGACTTAACTTAAGTTTTCCTAACTACATTTTATAAGTTACAATTACTTTTTTATTTGTTAAGTGAACTTTTCTAGTGAAGTTCACAAAACTCAAAACAATTTTTTTTTATATAGTGTACAAGTGGTAAGAATGTTTAGTGCTCCTGTTTGAATGAAGCATTCAATAATAGGGAAAAATGCTAAAAAATCAATGAAAAAATTTCTGGTTATAGATCATGCATAGATTTTCTTAAAATAACTAGTTAAAAATAATGAGAGCACAATGAGTAATACTAATCGTGAGTGCTGGAGGTGCGTCCAGTTTCTACTGTCTCTAAAGCCTTGGGTTTGGCATCAGCGTACAATCATCAAAAACCTGTAAATCAACCTGTGTTTTTTTTCCATGATGCGGATGATGCAGTGGCCACGCCATTTTCATATAAAAAGAGTCACACAACATCTATGACTTCAACTCTACTAAATATCTTACCTCATACAAAATCGCCGATCCTTTCATTACAGGTAAAAACATTTAAATTAAAAGTCAAAATAATAATTAAAAAAGTATATATTGTTTTTATATTATTAGAGTAATTAAATTTTGTCTAGATATACCTAATACCTAATATGTTTATGTTAAATGAACCTAAAATGAACACTTCCAATGTCTTGATCAAATTAACCCAGTGTCATGATTTCACTGTAATTTTAATTGTTAAGTTTCAGGTTTGGACTGTAAATTATTTTTAATGTCCACGGACACATTTGAATGAATTTCCAAAGATTTGTAAAACCATCACTGTATGTTCGTATTATTAGGTATGGAGGCCAAACTGATTGTAGTGGTTATGTTTGTCTGGGTTGTTTGTCATGGCGTCGAAGCCAATCTGCCGACACCAACGATTGTCAGCGTAAGAAAATCCACAGAGTTTATCCTTAAATTCAGCATCATTCTTCTTAAGTGTCTGGTTTAACAAAACGGTTTATTTCTCTTTTGGTCTTTAGACTACCATCACTAACATTGGCTGTGGAAGCACTAAACTGTGTGTGTCGAGTGCGCCTAATTGTGATCCTTCAGGAAACTCCAGCTGCTTTTTCAGTTCCATTCAAGTGAACAACCAAACTGCTTCCATTGAACTCAGTGGCACAACATCTGGATATGTCGCACTGGAACTCACTGCCAGTAACCAACCAGCGGTAAATGTGACTTTATTGCCCAAGAAAAAATGTACTTGCAAAAGCTGGTAGTGGTATTATTAATAGGAGAAGTGGTAGTAATAGGAGTAGTTCCCATTTCCCATTTCCCAGAATGCACCACGAGCTTCAAACATGGCCGACAACTCCCACAGCTACACAATGTCCCATCATCTTCTCTTGAGAACTAATCAGACACACCTGTTCCTAATTACAATCTCAGTGACACCACACTTAACACTTAAGAGACTCTCATTGTGATGTATACGCTCAGTTACATTTCGTCTCTACTGTTACCAAACCTTGATACCATGTTTGTTTATTCTGGTTTGACTTTGTTCTTGTTTCCGACCTTGTCTTTTTGCCTTGCCTTGTTTGGACTGTTTGCCTGCTCGCCTGCCCTCTCCCTGTCTTTGTTTATTGGTTTCTGCCTGATCCATTGGACTTGTTATTTTATTAAACGGACACACCTTCTCTTGTTTCCATCCTAACCCTCATGACGTGACAAGTAGTAATGGCTGGTGGTGATATTAGATGTGAGGTTAGAATCTAAAGTTATATAAAGTATATACTGTGTGTATATATATGTGTGTATATATATATCACAAATTCCATCAATGACATTATAAGAATGATGTTGAAGGCTAATCAGAAGCAAAAAAATTTCTTTATTTCCATTTTTTATTTATTAATGGATGACGCATTGCACTGGTCACCTGTTACGTTTAATGTTAGAGAACGTCCTCAAGAGTCTTCAAGACAGAAGAGTTTATGCTTTCCAGTTGATGTGTAAGCAACATATTTTTGGTTCATTAACTCCAAGAGAAAGACAAAAATAGAGGCTGCTGATGGAACAATTGTTTATACCTGCTATAACACCAAGTGAGAACAGGACCTAACTCCCGTGTTGGGAAACTGACTGACTTATACACATTGCTGATACTGCTTCCATGAATGTTAATCAAACGTCTCCAAGCTAAGACAAAAAAAACCTTCAATATTTGTTTTATTTCTGGTTTCAAGATCACCCCTAGATTTATGTTTCTAGGTGTCACGCTAGCTTTGCTGACAGATTACAAATGCAAGTAGCTTTACTAGCAGCAAACACCTACCAGAGGTAGTATCTCTGCTACTTCCTCTCAATTTTGTTTGTCATCATAATGTCTTTATACACATTCAATGTGAGGTGGTATGACAGGATAAGATGAAACAACAGTTAGGTTTTCCTTCCATTTTATGTCACACAGTAAATCTGTAAACTAATTACAGCTAAAAATGAATGTTGACACCACACCATACTTAATTTACAGTCTCAATAAAAATGTCGCTGATGAAGACATAAGAGTTATAAGCATCAGGTGACACTAATTTGTAAACATTACAAATAAATTAGAATGAAAGGTTTTGTGAATTGAATTTGATTTATTATTTACTTTAGTATGGTAATTATTTCCATTTTCTGTTTTAGGGAGGTGCTGTTGTGTTCATCTGTGGCAACAGCAACAACACCGCAAACAGCACTTTCTTTTTTAACACCGCTACTCTAAATGGCACAATGTTGACCTCTGCTAATGTGGTAAGATTATCACGTAAAAAGCTGTGATTGTGAGTAAAAGAAACAAAATATGTTGGTAATGTTACTAACACAACAGCCGCGAGAGCGATGCCGTCTATCATTAATAACATGTAACATTTAAACACTGACAAATTTGCACCTCAGCGTAATAATCCAGGACATGTTCCACTCTCTCCATTTCGGTTTCTCTTTTCAGTCCACTGTATACAGTGTTCAAGGTGCTTTAAAACAAAACCAGAGCCTCATTCAGTGCACCTTCAACATCACCACCAATCTGACCATCAACAACAGCAGCAAGTTGATCATCAGTAACACCACCACCTCTTACATCACCATCATGAACGGAAGCTCAAACGGTAAGCTTTCATTTTTTTTATCGTATTCTGCTTTTTACAATTCATCACAGCTTCGCTCGTGACTTCTCAAATAGAATATATTCGAATTGAGATGTATAGACCGTATCTGTGGCTTATGTAAGTAATAAAACTGTGTGTTGTTGACGTGTCAACACTGTTACTACCACAAAGCTGACGGTTTTCCAATAAGAGTACATTCCTAAGAGTTTTGTTTCGTTTTTACCACAGCAACTGGCCAATAATTGCAAATCACTATTCATTTTTTTTAAAAACAGTATGCATCATACTGTTTACCTGTTTATAGTTATATTTAATGTTGTGGAACTACCACAAAAAAGGTTATTTGCCATTATGGCTCACGTTCAAGCAGGTATAAACAATTTTCCCCTTACCAGCCTTTATTTCCTCTCTCTTGAAGTTAACACAACAAAAAAAGTACCGTGTCATGTTAGTGAGAAACTGCAAAGTTCATTAATCAACACCTGAGACAAATGAGATTGGAGAATGTACTGTACTAGTTAATCTAACACTAATCGAGGAAACTTCCATTTACTTTCTAGTAACGTTTCACACTCTGTTCACACAGGAACAACGCTGAGCAATGCAACTGTGGTGTTTAATTACAGAGCACCATTAATCCTGACTAACAGCTTAGTGAACGTTGTTAGCAGCACCTACACCGTTCAGTCACCGGTGAGTTTACTATTCATGATTACCATCGATGTTCACAGTGTTGTATCCATTACTATAGACAAAACGTTCTGCCTCGAATAAATTCTCATACCCCCGAAGTACAGATTAATTTCCTGAACAACTATTCAAAAATTAGCTTAATTATTTAAATATGCACGACAATATTCTGGCTATTTACCTGAACCATGGAGCTTTTTTTTATTTAGCTAAACATTACACTTAAATTATCATTACATTTCCATACGTACTAATAATAGATGATAATCGTTATAAAACCTTAGATAACACTAGATTGTGATTTCCACCACTATGATAAAATTCAAATCCTGCCCCACTATGAGAACCATGGACATAGACCTTCTCTTTAAATTTGACATGAATGCCATTTTATCTTCCTCTCAACCCTGCAGATGGAAAGAGACACCATATACAATTGTATTGCTATGAATCTCAGAGTATGACCAGGATCGATGGGACAGAAAATTATTCCGTAGTGACCAGAATGTGATGAATAATGTCATTTGTTTCCTCTCTTTTAATCTTTAGCTCAACATCAGTCGTAATGGCTGTGGCAGCTCGAAAATGTGTTTGTCGACGCCATCTGCTTGCGAACCTGCGGGATCCAGCTGCTTTTTCACGTCTTCTAAAGTGAACAACCAAACCATTTTCTTTGAGCTCAGCGGCAGAACGTCTGGATATATCGCGCTGGGACTCAAAAAACAGGTAATGAGAACAACTGAAAATAAAATAAAATGAAATAAAATAAACAGAATCTGATTGGCTTTTTTGTACCCATTTAGGTAAGATGGTAGTGAAGATGACATTCTCTAGACTTGCCTATTGTTCAGTTGTCATCAATAGAGCTAAATAAATCTAAATAATGCTCCTGGTTGTATAATTATAAATCCTTTATTATTATTATTGTTTTAAACGATACCATCCAGTTAGCTGCAGTTTTAATGAAATGTTCTTTTCCTTTTAGAATTCCACTTATGTGTTTGTCTGTGGCAACAACTACAACAGCAGCAGCAACAGCAGCAGTTTTTTCTTTCAAACAGCCACTCAAAATGGCACAGTGTTGACTCCTGCTAGCGTGGTATGTGGATTGACTAAAACAAACACATTCTGGCAATATCACCAAGCCACCAATCTCACTGCACTCCCCACCTGCTTATCTGTCTATATATGTCTGTCTCCGCCTATATACGTTTATTTTAGTAAGAACAATTTATTAATTGCCAGAATGTGCAGGTGTCTTGATGTTCCTAATAAAGTGTACAGGAACATTAACCAGTCCTATAACTTGTTATTTACATTCATGGCATTTGGCAGACGCTCTTATCCAGAGCTACTTACATTTATACAACTGAGCCTGAGTTTAGGGTTGAGGGCCTTGCCCAAGGGCCCAACAGTGGTAGCTTGGCAGTGCTGGGGCTTGAACTCCTGACCGTCTGATCAGTAACCCAAAGCCTTTAACCACTGAAACACCACTGCCCTTGTTATTGCAATTATTACCTGAACCATGTTAATATTCCATTAACATCCCATAATATATTAATGTCTTTCTTTTGTTGGTATTTTTTTTTTCAGTCTACCGTATACTATTATCAGGGTGAAGTAACACAAAACCAGAGTTTTATTCAGTGCATCTTCAACACCAGCACCACTTTCAACATCACCACCAAAGCCGGTGATACCATGTACAGCGTCACTATCTTGAATGGAACCACTAACGGTGAGCTTTTACTGTTACAATACATCCTCTTTCTCTGTTTGTTATAGATGGTTTTCTTTAACAACCTTGGTGTTGTTCAGACCTTTACTTAACATATATGTGATTTCAGCATAAATCATACATATCCTGTACACACTGCTATTTCTTACTGGTAGTTTAGCTATATATACTTATACCATAGCACTGTTTCGTTTCTATTCTATTCTATTCTATTATATTATATTATATTAATGCACTCATTCTAATACGTTATCGTTTCTATAGTAACAGCTCATTCAAGTGGAATTGTATTACAGACACTCCACAAAAAGGAATTAAAATAGGCGTGTAATCGTTCATATGGGGAAGTTTTCTGTAAGAGGATTATTTAGCATTTATCTCAGTAACAGGACACGCTGGTTTTGTCTAATCTTCAAGAGAGAAAACAAACATGTTCACAGTTGCTACTTAATGCTAGCTTTCTAACACATATCAGATGTTCCACAACATTAAGTGTAACTATAAACCACAGGCGATTGCTTTAAGACTACATGCTCATGAGTTCAAATCCCAGCACCACCAAGCTGCCACTGCTGGGTCCTTAAGCAAGGCCTTTACCCCTCAGTGGTCTCAATGAACTCCCATAAACTTTCAGTAAAACATATCAATTCGACTCAAGCTGAGTTCGCTCCTCACGGCGCAGTACCGCATCGGCTGCAGCCATAGTGTACTGTCTCTACACTACTCAAAAATGCTTTAAACATGAAAGATAAATTAAGATTTAATAAAGATTTAAGATTCAGGATTCAAAGGTTTATTTGTCACGTGTGCATTCAGAGAAAGCACAAAAACGTTTGGGGATGTGATGTTATTGAAATCAACTTTGGAGTGGGAACAGTAGCTACATTTTATCAAGCCATCCCACCTTGAATTATGGGTTTTTTAGTAAGGTTCTCCACTCTGTTTCTACAGGAACACAAATGGGAACTGCAACAACACTGTTTGGTTCAGTAGGTTTAAACCTATCTGATTCCAATGCATCATTCATGCAGACCACCCAGATTCCCCAGACTAGTACTTCAAACGGCTGCAACTCAGTAGTCAGCCTCTGGACTCATGGTAAACACACATTACACACAAGTAATATTTTATATTATATATATATATATATATATACATCGCTCTTGATGACATTGTACGTTTCTCCTCTCTCACTCAGTGTTGGCTGTGCTTCTCAGCGCAATGAGTCTCCACTTCGTCACTTCACACAGTATAAATGAAGTATAAATGTGCGTTGAAAGTTACAAGTGTGTGTGTGTGTGTGTAAAATATGAAACCATCATTAATTGGCCGAACATGAAGTCAAGCCTGTAACCTAATTAATATATTGGCACTCTGTTTTGTAAATAGATTTCTGAGCTGTAGCTAAAATGTAAAAAGAAAACCTTTTTGGAATATATAAATGACATTAAATTACACCAAATCGGATTCTTTTTTTCTGTATAAGTCTAAATTAGAATGCAAATGTACTGAATTATTAAAATATGTTGCTTACAACTTTCAGCTGTTTGTTAATGATTCAGATTTAATGCCCACAATAACTAGAGTAATTGTTTTTTTTTCTTACTATCATAAATTAATATCATTCACTTAATTGATACTTTCAGAAAAATAGTAGCACATAAATCAGCCAATCTTCTCTTGAATTTCCCAAATTCCTGCTTTTGTACAAACACCAAGGAGAACTGGTGATTAAATCTTATCCTTTGTGCCCTGTTATGCTAGCGGCTGTGGTACTAAATTTGCACATAAAACATTTGCAGTCAAGTCTCAATTGCCATAATTATTATTTCCATGGTGTATTCAGTTATTTCCAGTGTTCCCAGGACAGATCCGCTGTGACCCTGACCAGGATGAAGGACTTTCTGAAGATGAATGAATAAGTGGATGAATACACTAAGCTGATTCATCATATTAGTCAGCAAATATAACGCAGCCTACTGTACATCCCTAAGCAAGGATAGAGAGATTCCCCCTTTATTAATATAGCTACAAGTATATAGCTAGCAATAGCTAATATTAATAGTGTTATATGCAAGGTAGGTATGCTCTGCTTGTTTTCCCTGTGTGCAGGTCAAGGAATGCCTGATGTGACGCGTGCGTATACGCTGCTTCTCATCACACTGCCAATTATCACACTGTGGAAAGTTTGTCTGGAGGCGCTTTGGTGGGAGAGTTTGGTTGTTTGGTTGACATTTTTGAGCACCACTTACGGCATTTGGCAGACGCCTTTATCCAGAGCGGCTTACATTCATCTCATTTATACATTTGAGCAGTTGAGGGTTAAGGGCCTTGCTCAGGGGCCCAGCAGTGGCAGTTTGGCAGTGCAGGGATTTCAACTCATGACCTTCTGGTGAAAAGGCTAACATGCTTAACCACTGAGCTACCACTGCCCCTAGGGTTAGGGTTAGGGGTTAGGGTTAGCGTTAGAGTTAGATATATAATGCTTAACTTTAGGGAAGCTTGTTTTTGGTTTTGCTTTGTTCTTTCCTTTAGCAATGACCACAATCCAGCCTCTGTTTGTTTTTGTTCAGGACTGTTTACTGTTCTATGTACTGTGTCATGTACTTTCTTTTCTGTTGACTGACCATGTTGCGTTAAAAAAACAGCTCTATATGCACATTAAATGCTTTGAGATGCATTCTTCTGGTGTGTTTGTGTGTGTTTAACCCTTTTGGTTGCTGGTTGCTGGTTGCCTACACTCATCAACTGTTGGACAGTACTGTTACAAGCACCATTTATCCCTAGAACTACTCAGTGTACTGGAGGTTGCTGAAATTAAAATGTAAGCTTTGGCCAGAGAGGAGAGCAGCAAGTACAATTGAGTATTTTAGCAAGAGAACAGCTAGTGAATAGAATAGAATAGAAATTTATTTTCTGTATGTGTCCATTTCAGCTTCCATCCGACTGTTGGACTGTCCTTATTGACTCAAAAAGAGCCCCACCTCTACCTTCTTGAGACGAGGTTGTTCCTTCTCAGGTCCGTATGCAGGTCCGATTTGTCAAACAACTGGCACATACCTGAAGACTCAGTGTGAGCACAATACTTTCTGTATGGTAACGGCCCAGCCCCTCTTACTGCTACCTCCATATAGCTTGTAGCACTGTCCATACCAACATCCTCTCTCATTGCCATATCCACATTGCAGGCACTGCCTTCAAAACAGCTGATTTCAACACCTTAGCTATGTTTATTTCAGTTTGTACTCTTAAAACTGGGTAACAAAGTAACCAAACCAATGGCATTTCCACATTAGTAAGGTTAAATAAATTATGTTTAATAATTTTAAATACAAACTTATATGTCAACCGGTCTGTACTGTGTTTCACTTTTTTATATTCATTCTATTAATCTTTTCAATATTGTACTATGTAAATAAACTGTATATGATTTTGTTTTCTGGATTTTAATTAGAGTACCTGTTTAAGGATTGAATAAATGATGTAATAGATAATCAAATTCACCCACCCCCTCCCCCTCAAAAAAAAACAACAAAAAAAACAAAAAAAACCCAATCAGTTTAATGCTGAATAGTAAGGGATTGTTACTGTTACCTGTTACTCCTAAGTAGGAAATACTTTTTTTTTTAGAGACTGGGTTTACCAAAAGGTGGAGGTGTATTTACTAAAAGAAAACTTACTACTTATAAACCACAGGTGAGCAAGTTCAGTTTACAAGGTGATTAACTAAGAATGTGCATGTAAATACACGTCCCCTGGAAAACAATACCTTCAGCTGCTGCCATCTAGAGGAAGAAACTCAAAGCTATAATCAATCAGATATCAGCAGTCTGAAAGTTTATTGTGTTTATTATATACACAAGTATGTAAGAAAATGACTGTATTTTTTAATGCAGCTGCAAATCACAGGGTTATATACAGGTTTATATATAGACACATTGGTCAGGTGTCTGTGACATAGTTCTTGTGAGATAGTTGCTGGTTTCGAATCGTTTGCTGGGAGTTTCATACCCGTGTCAGCGTTTGCTCTCCTCAGTGAAGCACTCACTGTGAAACCTGAAAGAGCTGTGGTTATAGGAGACTACCTTAAGGCAGGTGAAATTAGCTAGGCCTTTAGGGGCACCAGCAGCACTAATTAGGTGTATACTGTACCAGGAGCCAGGGAACCGGACATAGCAGGTAATCTTAGGTTCTTAGGAAAGCATAGGTTTTCAACGATAGTTTTTCACGTAAGAGCTAATGATATATGCCTTTGTCATTCAGTGGTTACGAACATTGTAGAGGTGTGTATATTAATGAATCCCATAGCTTAAGGACTGCAACTGCCATGAACAGTACTGCACTCAATTGCACAATTGCACTTTTTGACTGTCACCTCTTGTTTGTGTATTATGTATAAATTTTTTTATTAAAATTTTATATCCTGAATTTATATTTTTAAAAAAAGCTGTAAAGCTGCTTTGCGACAATGTCCATTGTTCAAAGCGCTATACAAATTGAAATATTGACAGCCATCCTCTTTTCCTGATCTTTTATTTCTCTTTTTTTGTCAAGTTCAGGCAGCCATTTTGAAAATGAGCTTGACTTCTTTTCCCCGCGCAAATTAGCCAACCCCAAGCCCCGCCCCCTTTACCTACAATTTCTGCCCAGCAACAAGTGATTGGGAATTTCGACTCTTTTCATTGAGTCGGATCAAGAAGAGTCGACTCATTCGGCTCGAAAACGGCTCACTGCCTTTTTCTTTCTCTAAACGGATAAAGCCATGATTGTTGTTCTTTGCATAACTGTGGCTGAAACTTGTTTTATTAAATCTCACTCTACTTTATAATTGACAAAATAACCTTGTATTTGATTTTATAAAATCTATTAAAAGTAGTTACATCAGCAATGAACTGCATACTGAGAAAAAAAAATCTCTGCATTTAGGTTATTTATGATATTATTGTATCTGGTGTGTCTGTGCTTCAAAATTTATTTCCATAAATAATGTCTTGGGACATTAATCATTGTATTGTTAATTATATTGTGATTGTATGGTGAGGCCAAAGACCAATTTTCAGCCAAGGCTGAACAATAAAGTATAACTAACCTATTATTATTATTATTATTGTTGTTGTTGTTGTTGTTGCTATTGTTATTAATAATCTCTCACTCTCTCGCGCACAGGTTTGATCATAGATATTCTGCTCAATGTCGTCTGCCCTCATTGGGAATTATTTTTAGACGTCTTTAGAGAAAAGACACTAGAAATAGATTGAATGTACCACTTTCCCAAACTCCAACTGATTCCAATTATACTTGTAAATGATTATCACTTGAATAGCTACTCTATTACATACCGTCTTTTACATTTATGGCTATAAAACCTCAGAAAATCTCCCCAAACCACCCCAACAGAGGATTCAGATCATCATCATCATTTTTGTTTTAATACAAATGTAATTTATTTACACACTATAATAGAACACCATTTAGGAAAGGAATGTGTGTAAGATACCTGATAACACAATATTACTGAGTGAAATGAACATCAACATCCAGTTTAGTATCATTTATTAGAAATAAATGTTAATGTCATCCAATTGCCATCAAATCAACTAGCACAATAGTTTATTAAAGTTATAGTTGTTATGTATATTAATTTCTTCTTTCCATACTTTCCATACATACTAATTTCCATACTTTCTTCAGAGAATTGTTATATAATAAGAAGAAGAAAAAGAAGAAGAGTTTTGCTATTACTAATTAAAGCTGATAGATATCTGCTTACAAATTTCGAAGAATAAGTTTTAATGATGTAAAAAACAGTGCCATTATCCTGTGCTATGTTATTTTCTACTTTTCTCTTCTTTTAGAAGCAGACAGCTGAAAATTTCATGTTGTAACACTACACGGATACATGGTTTAGTTTATCCTACGGTGTATACAGTTGTGTGTTTCGTCACATGACTTTTAACATTTCTTTATTTTATATTGTTTTTGTAAATGAAAGCTGCTGGATGTAGGGTTTTTGGGGATTTAAGGATTTGGTGCCCTCTCTGGTAGTTGCTGTTGAAACTTAAATGAAAAAAGTACAAGTAGGAGTGTAGGAGAAAAACCTCTTCATTTTAACACGAGCTCATTTTAGCTAACAGATCTCTTACTATGTTAGCTGTATGCATTGGTTAACTTAGTGGGCTAGCTGGCTAACATTAGCCACCAAGCTCAAATACAGCAAGTGGAACCAAACCTTCTAGCTAAAATTAACCAGCTAACTCAATAAAGCAATGAGTGTTTGTCAAAACAGCTGAATATGAACTTATTTTTATTTTCCTAATTTCTTTCTCTAATTATAGAAATCTATATCCCACTGTACAGAAACAAATACATTTATTTTTTTATGACAATTTCCAAGAAATACCTGATAGTACCTGATAAATTGATCAAATCATGCACTGATATATTATATTATAGTAATAAAACATATTGATTTAATGGTTTATTGACTGAAATTTTAATACATGACTTAGTTTTGAGGATTAAAAAAACAAACAAATCGGTGGCACGTTTAAGCTAATAAACATGATGCAAAAAAATTATTATACTCAGTTGGATAATTATTATGTCTTGTATTATTTAATGGATAAATAGAGAGAGAGAAAGAAAGTGTAAATGTAGTGCTATATAATTTAATAATACATTATCTGATATCGATAATACTTATCACCTACTAGTCTTAATGAATGAATGAAAATATTTAATCTATGAGATCGATATTTCATTGTGTTTTATTGTGACTTTTAATGCTGACTCAGTTTCTCAATTCCTCAGGGTATGTTTTTTTTTTATTTGATTTTATTTTTATTTTATTTTATTTATGAGCAGGAGCTGTTACGGCACACTGAAATTATTACTATTGCATGAATTATTTCAAGAAAGAGAGTGAGAAAGAAATAAAAAGAAAGACAAAGAGAGTGTGTGAGCTGTAATTGTCACTGCGTCAGTGTGAAAGACTGTTATTTGGTATTCTGAGACCCCTAATTTTCCACCCACACACCCCTCGACCTCCTCCATCGCAGCTTTATTCCTCCTCCGTCCTGCCTTTCTTCTGCTTCTTGTCTACTTTTTTTTCTTCTGGAAGCGTCTGAACTGATTCTGAATGGCCAGAGCTGCTTTCTCCGTCTCGGGCGCGTCCAGGTCGATGTCGATTTCCTCCTCATCATCCTGAGTTGGGGGTTTAGACGCCTTTTCCACAGGGGCTATAAATAAAATTATATATATATATATATACACACGTATTCACCACGTTTTTGTGGTCGAGCGTTAAATGTAATATCTTAAATGTAAAAGCTTCAGTGCTGTCAGTACGTGCAAGGCTAGTCAGTAGATGAAGTGTGTTTATTTTATTATATGTCTGTGTTTACATTAACAGTGAAATCACACCTTTTTTCCCATCATCCATCAGCTCCTTGGTGCTGCTGTGAGTTTTTGAGGAACCAATCTGCGAAGGAAAAATGACAAAATTCACATAAATGTTTAAAGATGTGCACATTATTATAAGCCTAACTCTGTCTATGGATATGTTCCAGACCACACATCGTGAGTGAATGCAAACTAGCAAAAAAAACAACAAACATACTAACCCAATCTAGCAAACCACAGCTAATTAGCTGTTAGAGAAAGCAAATTGACAAGCAAAAGCTAACCTAGTCAGTTAGAGCTAATCTAGCAAGTGAAGTCAAGCTAGTAACTATAAGCAAACTAGTAAAAAAACAAAAACAAATGGAAACAAATTAGCAACTGTAAAGCGAACCTAGTGAGCAAATGCAATCTAGTGAGCAAAAGCTACAGAAGCAAGCTAACCCACTTATAACTCATAACCTTAAATGCTGTGCTACCACAGCGACCACAGCATAGTGCACCGTGTACAGCGCATCTTATAAAATCCCACAATGCAATGTAAAGGACTGGCGTCACAGTGAAATAAATAGAATACCCACGATGCACTGTGTGATAGATAAATATGCTGTGTGCTTTGGGCCACGCCAAGAGTGAATTAGAAATGGTTTGCTGTGTAGACATACATACAAAGCTGTGTGTGTGTGTGTGTGTGTGTGTGTGTGTGTGTGTGTGTGTGTGTGTGTGAATTATGAAAAGAAGAATGAAATTAGCCTTGAGATCAGACGATGGCCCAGATACAAAATAATGACTAATGAGTTCATACACGATTTATGATAATGAGTCTTTATTGGTCACAATTACCCCAACATGCCAGGAAGTTGGGGTCAGAGTGCAGGGTTAGCCATGATACAGCGCCTCTGGAGCAGAGAGGGTTAAGGGCCTTGCTCAAGGGCCCAACAGTGGCAGCCTGACAGTGCTGGGATTTGAACTCATGCCCTTCTAATCAGTAATCCAACCACTGAGCTACCAGTACGTTATAGTTTCTATAGTAACAGTTCATTCACAGGGACTTGTACAGCAAACGCTCCACATAAACGGATTAAAAAATGTGGTGAGGTTTTCTGGAAGCAGATGTTTACGTAACATTAATGGAAGGAGTCTCCAGTGTCATCGCTTAGTAACAGTCAAAAAAACAAACAATGCGTCATAAGTTGAAAATTGTAATTGTTGATAAATTGGTGTGGTGTAAGAGCTGTTTAGGAAAATAACTGATGTCAGAGCGCTAACAGGACCACTGCTTCGTCACGTTATTTTACCATAACAGCACCACATTGTTTTACTCCTTATACAGTACGTTGTACATGGTGTAATGTTTCATGCTACCTTTTGATACAAAGTAGGGCATGGGGCTATAATTGGCATCTTTTTATAATTATATATGTGTACTCACTTTTGTTGCCAGCGGTTTAGACATTAATGGCTGTGTGTTGAGTTATTTTGAGGAGACAGCAAATTTA
>JANDJT010000206.1:10737646-10753215 GCA_024331685.1 Stegophilus panzeri | reverse complement strand
GTGTATGTGGTGTGAAGAGTGTGTATGTGGTATAATGAGTGTGTATGTGGTATAATGAGTGTGTATGTGGTGTGAAGCGTGTGTATGTGGTGTGAAGCGTGTGTATGTGGTGTGAAGAGTGTGTATGTGGTATAATGAGTGTGTATGTGGTGTGAAGCGTGTGTATGTGGTGTGAAGAGTGTTTATGTGGTGTGAAGAGTGTTTATGTGGTAAGGGCCGGTAGTTTGATGTTGCTCGGCAGGCTCGGCAAGACAAAGCTTTGATCCTGACCTTGACCTTGACACTGCAGTACTTCCTGCCTCAGCCTCTGGATCTCGAGGCGCTGCAGCTGGTTGATGCGTTCGGCCTCGCCCTCAAAGTTCACCCGTGATGAATCCAAGGACGGCGCTGCCGGAATAAACGGAAAACCGAGTTATACAGGATGAACAATAAATAAATATTCAGAGCAACAGTAACTCACAGTGGTTTCCGCATAATTAATTCTTATCATAACACAATAACAGACGTTAAGTCGTCCTCTGTGACTCACACTTGATGTGCGTGGCGCTTTTGTTCTTACTGAAGCCTCTCTGGGTTTCGTACTCGTGGATCTGCGCTCGCATCAGCCTCAGCTCCGTCCGCAAATCGTTAACCTCTTTAATAAGGAAGACGTTCTCCTACAGCACGCACGCACAAGCAGAACGTCAGATCGCTCATGTGCACATGTTCAGTTCACTAGGATGTGTGTTTAGATTTAGAGCTTGTTTTAGCAATACACCTGAAAAATGTATGTCCAAATACACAATACGGAATATTAGCAATAAACTTTTAATATTCTTTATATTTTGTTGAGCAAATTGAAACAAGAACAGTTTTTTGTTGGAAAGGAAGCTCTTATTATTGTTCCAATATGACCAAAGTAGGGCTGAAAAAAATGTAATCAGCTTAAACGTGGCTTACTGTATAAATGAGAACAGCTGTAGAGAATACACTGCGATACAGTTACCGTTGAGGCTCAGGGGTTAGAGTCCTGAGCTCTGATTGCAAAATTGTGAGATTCAAACCAAGGAAAAAACAGGTACAGGCAGCTTGTGTCACTTGTGGGCGTGGCCTGTCCAGCATTTTTTTTTTGTTGCTGTTCCAGTGAGCGGCTATTTCTAACACTACCTAACACTAATGTTCCTTCTCAGATTAGACTAGCCAGGCCGATTACGTGTTTTGCATGAATTGAAACCCAACCTTCATGAGCTTGATGTTCTTCGTTTCGTGCACTTTGATGTCCTTTGCTAGTCTCTTTTTGAGCGAGTCCACATTCCTCTCCATGTGCTCCCTCTGCCTGCTGTACTCTCGCTGGACATCAACGTCCACTCCCACTATCTCCACCTGTCACAGTCATCATACTCAGTCAGGTGTGAACATACCAGGCTTTGTGTGGTGTGTGTGTGTGTGTGTGTGTGTGTGTCCATCTCACCACATCTGACTGCTGGATGTAGCGTTCATAGATCTCTCGAATGCTCTCCTTGAGCTTCTTAGGCTCCTGGATGAAGCCCACACAGTTGTGAAGATCGGTCTTAAGCCTGTGCAGTACAGCTTGTACATCTTGGACCTGCGGGGAAAGAAGCCACACTACATTCAACACCGTAAAACCCAACTATCTGCAGGTAAATGCAAAAGAATTACCTGATTCGTTAAAAACACATTCATGATAACAATCCTGACACTGAGATTTCACAGATTGTTAACGGCAGGTCGCGGGAAACATAAACAAATTTAACAGTAGGTCTTACGATTGTATTTACCGCTATGTAAAAATAAGCTATTTTTGCTGCACAGTGGATGCGAGTCATCTAACGGAAACAATTTCACAATAGTCGTCCGTTCCATAATGGTATAATAATAAGTATAACAATAATTACAATATAGCTGCAAGCAGCAGTCTGCAGGGTCCAAACTCCAAACACTCTTTGCCAACAGCAGCCCCAGTGACCAGTTCTTCCCGATTTACACAGAACACTAGAGTCCACAGATACATTTCATGACGGTCGTTTAGTGCTAGCCCTGACAAATGCCTGCTAAAAGCTGATTGGCTGATAGCAGCCATCCTTTATAAGTAACGCAGTCATAATTAGAAGTCCATTTACAGATTAGCGCAACATCAAATTTCAGTTCAAACGGGATTCACGTACCGATGAATGTCCCAAAAATACATGTGATCTCATTGGTCCAGAGGTTTTAAAAAAAAAAACAAAAAAAAACGCATTTGATGTCACTCGACACCTTTCGGTATACAGCTTTGCTATTATATTAATGACAATAATGATGAGAAACGCCCGAACAAACCCTCTGCCTCTCTTTCTGCCTCTCCTTGGTCGTGGCTTTGAGCTTCAGCTTCAGCTCAGAGATGGTAAGATCCAGCTGAGTGCACTTCTTACGGAACTGCTCCAGCTCAGCCTCCATCTGAAACAACAGCATCCTCTTGTCAGACAGTCATAAACACCGAGCATTTGTGATATTACTGTGCACTGTGTAATAATTACAAAATAAACTATTTATATAGCAAAACTAATTTTCTAAATTTAAGCGCTTCACATTAAAGAACAATACATCAGCGTTTGTGTATCAGCAATACATCTGCAGTTTGAGGCTAATGCGGAGCATTTAGTAGGCATGTCCACGACACAGTTAAGTTCAATTTATATACCGTACATACTATATATATCTGCCCCTGTGTGCAGGTTTAAATCTATACTTCTCACCTCATGGACCTGCTCCTTCATCTCCTTCACTTCATTCTCTCGTGGCTCGAGTTGCTTCTTCAGCTCTTTGACCTTGTATTCCAGCACAAATTTGAACTTCTCCAGCTCATCGTTCTTCTTCTTAAGATCGTAGATGCGGTTTTCCTGCAAAGAAAATACCAGACGTCCATCTCATTACACTCTCCGATCAATCAGTCTTAAATCGACGAATGCATTTACACCAGAGAACTCATGAAAGAAATCTCAGACAAGCATCATCAACAGCTACTATAAGGGGGAAGGGGTGCCAATATTATTTCCAGGTATTCTCTTCATAATAATTCCCAAATTTGTATAGTTGTATAGATATCATACCATAACGTTATCTTGTTGTTTCACCCAATAATCCATCTGGTTATCACTTTTGTAGAATTTACAATTCAAGAATTAATATAGAATTTTATAATTCTAGAACATGAACATTACACACTGTCACGATCTCCCCTGCAGATGGCACTGCGTCTGCGACGTGCACGGAGAGCCGGAGGGCGCGCGCGTGCACGAGATTACGTAACAAGGACTGTTTCCTATGCACACGTGCCTTTGTTTTGGTTTTGTTCTCTTCCTGTTCAGGTATTGGTTGATGTTCGAGGGATTATTGGTTCCAGCTGTCGGTAATCAAGCGTGATTATGTGTGTTATTTAAACCCCTCGTGTTGCTCTGCATGGCGTGCAGTATTAAATGAGTGAATGAAAGTATAGGTCAATACGTTTAAGTATGCTATGGCTGCGTTAGCTAGCGTGATGCTAAGCGGTCTTGCTCACGTGTCCTGTTCCAGTTTTATGTTTCATGCCTCGAATCTTGTTCATGCTCGTGACCGCGGTTCTCGTTTAACGTTTAGACCTCGTTTCCCGGTTCATGCAGATTGACTTTGTTTTGTAAATAAAGACTTGAACCTGCAATTTCTTCCGTACGAGTCTCGTTTTCGTAACACACACATTAGTCATTGTTTTTTTTTCTATTTAAAAAAAAAAAAAAAAATTATTATTACAGTCTTGCTCCAGAAATTCTGTTTTTACTTTTGACCATGTCTACTTTCAGTACAAAAGAGACTTTCTTTCACCTTTAGATTTTGAAAATCTATGCAAAATGCATCTACAGTACAGTTAAAAATGCATCTTCTAAGAAGTGACTCCAAACTTTACAGAAAAAGTTGCAAATACCACTTAGTAATTGTGCTGTGGTGCCAATAATTTCAAACCCCCCCCCCAATAAAATACACCACCTATGTAAACTTTGAAAATACATATTAAAATAAATCAATAACGAATCCCACTGTTTAGATTAGATTGCCCTTTTCATGAAGGGTGCCAATATTTATGGAATTGACCGACTGACAAACTGATCTTTACACAAATCTTTCTCCCTCATGTTCCGTTTGATAATTGGTAATGAAAGTCATTTCGAGCGCCACCTTGTCCTGAATGGTTTCGTCTCTCTCCTGGATCTCCCTCTTCAGTCCCATGATGTCCTTCTCCAGAGCCTTGATGATGCCATGCAGCTTCTGCTGCTCCACCTTCAGCTTCTCAATCTCCAGGTCGCGGCTGTCGATCTCCCTCTGCAGGCTGGCGAACTGCAGTGACACGTACATGCATTAATCCATCGTAACATGGAGCACGTGAACTAGAACTGTGGGTGGGGTGATGTGTTAGCGTAGCTGTGCACCTTCTTCTTCATGACTCTCGTCTCTCCGTTGAGCTTCAAGTTGGTCTCCTTTTCCTCCCAGAGCTTGCGTTCGTATCTGACGCGGATGTCATGGAGCTCGAGATCTCCGTCTTCCTCTGTCTGCTTCTTTATTTCCTCAAACTCTCGCAACTGCTGCTGAGATTCATCCTGACACTGACGAGACAAGATAAAAACAGGCGTGTAAATAAGTGTGACCCAAAATGCCGGTTTTATGTAAACAAGATACCCCTATATATGTGGACAAACAAGATCCCCCTATATGTGTGGACAGGGCTCAAATTCTAAAACCACACCTGGTTTTTCGGTGATGATCTATAAACATATACTAAACATCACCTTATAACCGAACACTGGAGTATTATTTATGGGAGCGGCCATCTTGGATATCAAGAATCACTTTTTATCCTTTTTTCCCCCAAGAATCAGTAAGTTAGAAGTTATTTAGGGGATAATATCTTTCCAGATTGTAGTTGACTTTTTAAATATGGAATATGCTTCTAATGAGAAGCAAAAAGCAGAAAAACTAGTGGGAAAAAAAAACTGAGATAATCGCAAAGCTGCAGAATTAATCCCAAACACGACAAAAAAGCAAGCAGAGAGTAATGTGGGTGTGGTAAGGGGCGGAGCATGAAGGAAATGAAGGGTTCTGCAATACGACTTCCTCACCTGGCCCAGCTCGAGCACCTTCTCCTGCAGCTTGGCCTCGTAGAACTGCGTCATGGCCTCCAGGGCACATAGACGTTCGTCCTCTAGATCATGCAGCTTCTCCTCATAGCTCTCCTGCATCCTCTGCAACTTCAGCTGCAGCTCCTGGTGCTTCTCGTACTCCAACATCAGCTTTTGGTTGTTGGTGGATTCTGATAGCAAATTCATCTCCGATCGCTTACTTTCATAGTGAACAAAGTCTTAAAATACAGCGTGCTGTCGCTTATTATTAATATCAGGCTAGCGTAGCTGAAAAGTGGGCGGGGCCATCGGCAGCCATGGCAGTTTGGCTTTTTTTTTTTTTTTAAAGGCTGATGCACACAAATGTAAACTGAATGTCTTTGTTTTTCAAAGTGAAACGTTTGAGAGTGGACGCTTTCTGTAGAGGCTGCTAATGATGTGAGGTACCGGTCATTTCTGTTTGAGGTTCTTTTAAAACTTTACGACCCTTCATGCTTCGGATCTTTAGTTAGTTGTACTCTAAACACTTTTTTTTTCCTATCAGAAAGGACTTTCAAGTCAAGAACCCTTAATAATCCAATGAAGTATTAATTAAAGAGAACCCTTTTTTCTAAGTATGTAGGTATAAACTGGGTAAGTGGGTAAATATAACTGGGTATTTTCCCTGGGGAATAAATTTGAGGTTGCACGCATGTAATATTTAATTGTCAGGCATCATTTCTTGATGGGGAAATATTCTGTTGCTGGGTTCTACATAGAACCTTTAAGAGTTCCCTTAGAGGGACAACCAAAGAATCCTTAAGGGATGTACAAACATTCAACTAGTATGGAATAGTATAATATTGTTTGTGTCCTTTTCATAAATCTAAAGAAAATCAAAAATTCCAGCAGAATTGAAGCAGACGTTTCAGGTTTGTATTGTGAAATATAAAACCTAACCCTAACCCTAACCTAGATGACCCGGGGTGAGTGTATTTACCCAGATCGTGCTGCTCTTTAGCGTGTTTCTCTATGATGTCCTTTAGCGCCTCCTGGTGTGTGACTTCCTGCTTCTCTTTCTCGGATTTCAGCTCCTGTAGTGTGAGATACAACATATACAACTCGATTTTGTTTATTTTCCATAATTTACTTTTTTTTTTTTCCAATACAGTAAAACCAGACAAACTTTAAAATCTAAACTCATTATCAATATCAAGATTAATGTTGGACATGCTAAATATTGTTATTTAACAAAGAAACTCGTTGATATGGTGACATTTCTCTAAGAAAATGTTTATGTAACGTTTATGGAAGGAGTCTCCAGTGTCAATAACAGTAAAGCTGTTACTTTACGTTTTCCGACATCTGCTCAAAAATATGTCCCCCCGGGCTTGCTAATCTGTTTTGCGAATCAGGAAGCTCTGACCTGGTTTTGGGTTGTAAGCGACTCTATCTGCTGGATGAATTTCTCTGTGAGCTCCTTGATCTTCTCGTTGTAGTTCATGTCCTTAAGACGCAGCTGGTATTCGTTCTCAGTTTGCAGCTCTTCCACACGCGTCTTAAGTTCCAGCATGATTTGGTTCTGGACAGTAACAGAATAACTGAGTTAACACGATGTCATATTACAAATTCTGGAGGATAAATGATATTTAAAATGAGATAGTTGATCTTTATAGTCGTGTTCTTAGAGTTCAGATCTCCTGGAAAAGCGAAACTGAAACCAAAACGCACTGCACATCATCTGTAATCACGTTCAAGTACAAACACTGATTAAAGATAATGAGACGTGTGTAAAAGAGGGCATGTGTATGAGTGTGTTCATAAAGTAAAATGGTAAAATTATATCAAACAAATGGTACTGCGGTTTTGAGCAATGCTTCCACACGTTTAATACCTTCCCTTCAGTTGTAATAATTTGTTTTGGACGGTTATTAAGTTAAAGAAAATATCAGCACTTAACACACATTGGATTTATGAGAATATATTGCTCATGTTTATACCTTTTCCTCCAGATCAGGCTTGGTGATGAGGATCTCCTCTGCGTAGCTTATTTCTTTGTCCCTCTTCAGCCCGCGTCCTTCCTGCTCAATGATCTTCCAGATGAAGAGACAGCTGTCTTCTGAAGCGCTCAGCAGGTACTGATCATCGAACGTGATCGCCATCTGTGGAGGTGAGGAAGGAACATGCTTTTTCACCACACTAGGGCTGGAGGAGTATGAATTAATGTCTTTTTAAGTTTTATCCAATTTTCTCAACTAATGTAGACATTCTGGGAAAGTAAACGCTAAGACATGCCTCTGATGCCAAAATCTTTTCAAACTGTTGCTCATGCACCATCACAGAATGAGAGAGCACTAACTCACAGGGAGTTGCATGGCGGACACGCTACATAATCAAAGCCTAAGAAGAAATGTATTAAAAAACAAGAACAGCATGTGTAATTGCTGGTATGGGGAAGTTTTCCGTAAGGAGATGTTTATTTAATATTTAAGAAAGGAGTCTCCAGTTCCAGTGCTTTGTTACAGTGTTTCTCTCTATATAAAATGTCATTAACAGTAAAACTATTTCCGTTTTCTTTATCTCAGCATATCATCACAGTGCTACACTACACACATACTTTGGTGATAGGACCAGAATGGGCCTGGTACTCTTTCCAGTCTTTTTGCATGAGTAAAGGGTACTTGATGGCCCTTATGGTGCCACTGGAGGTCCCGGTGAAGAGTGCTCGGCCTGAGCGAGTCATGACAACGGCTGTGTAGATGACATCCTCGGAGGCCACTTCCCTCAGGACCTAAATGCAAAAAATACAAATACAAGCTGATTATTCATATACAGACAATAGAAATACATACAGTGGAAGAAAATATGGCGAAAACAAGACAATAAAGAGGCTACAAGCCTACAGACAGATTGATTTCTGGGTCGTTTGTGTAATTGTTTATTTGTTCGTTTGCAATTGTGAGATACGTTTGACGAAAAATAACAATTTTCATTTTTTTTGTTCTTTGTTCTTTGCTGAATAAGCTAAAACTACAATCATCTCTCTCTTTTCGTATTCGTGCCGCCTTCATCGCCAAACTGCTGTTCTTTATTCATTTGCTTAAATCATTAGGAAAAAATTCCATTCCTATGCACTGGATTCTGCCAACATTTCTTCTACCGTCCATTCATCCATCCATTTTCCTTATCACTTATCCTACACAGGGACGCAGGGGAGCCTGTGGGGGACACCCTTGATGCCCAGGGCACAATCACACACACACACAATGTCACACAATGTCAGGCTGACAGACAATCAGCCTACAACTCATGTCTTAGGACTGGGGAGGAAACAGGAGTACCTGGATGAAGTCCCCGAAGCACAGGGAGAACATGCAAAAACTCCAGGAGGGATTCAAAATCCCAACCCTGGAGGTGTGAAGCAAATGTGCTAACCACTAAGTCACCGTGCCCTCCATTTCTACTTCTGTATAATGTATTTTAATATGTAGACTCAGTTTTGCAGATAAAATTGCGCAAGTCGCACTTGGAGTATAAGCCACGCCCCTTTTTAAAAATAGAAATAACAAATTAAAAACCAAAACTGTCACTTCTTGTTGTGCATTTAATTACTGAACTTATTAGATAGCTACAACGTAAATTGTAGTTTGACCTCTCTGTTCAAGCGCTTAAAAAAAAAAAAAACAGTTTTCCGGACTCGCCTGGCAGTCCTGTATCTCCTTCAGCACGCAGTCGTTGCCCACAGCAAGGATGCTCCGGGTGTCGGGTGAGAGCGCCACTCCGGTGTAACTGCACGACTTCAACACGCTCTCGGACTCGCGCTGGCCACTCAGGGCGTTCCACTCGTACACCGCACCGTCCATCCCACACGACACCAGACGACTGTCATCAGCGCTCCACACCACCGACCGTACCTGCTGGGCCAGAGCTGGGGTCGTCATTATCTTACACAGTACACATATACACATTCATGGATTTATTATTTATCACTATGATATCATATAATTACATAAAAATGCTTTACATAAGAATGCTTTTATTGACTATTTTTTATTCAGGTACATTTGTTTTCCATGGAAGTTATTTTGCATGTGAGCGTAAATACTTATTTGACATTTTTACGCATTTTTAATGTACGTAATATTAACTGCAATATGTTTTTCATTTTTGATTATCATACTGATATATGACATTACTGTATTTTTCCATGTTATTATTTTATAATACACATAATAATAAGTGATAGTCATACTTAAATTGTTGTATATTTATACAGTGAATAATATTTTTATTTGTATTTTTAGTTCGTTACTGATTTGGTTTTATTTATCTACCTATCAGGAATCTTGTCCGCTTATTAGCCCATGTTATCCAAAAAATTTCTGTAAGTACTTTTACATTATAAACATGTAAAATATGGCTTGAAAATGATCTTATAGTATTCTATTAGCTAACTTAGTCAGTGCTATCAGTAAAGGTTATGAAGATTTATAAATATAATTTTAATTCACTCAGATGTTCTGTCAGGTTAGCTCATGTGAGCTCGCTGGCTTAAAAAAAAAACCCCAACCTTGTTGTAAATTTTCAGTATGACATCCTTCTTCCAACTTACGTTCCACTTCCGTATATAAACAGGAAGCCACGCCTACTTCTCCATCTATGCCCTTCAAGACCACACCCACTCACAGCCCCTCTCATTTCCATATACATATGAAACACACTTTGCATGCTGACGGTGGAAACTCGAGTTGCACTGACCTTGCCACTGTGACCTTTCAGATTCAGGATGTTGTCGAAGGTGGTAGAGGAATAGAGATGAATCACGTTACCGTTGACAGCGGCGAACATGTGACCCCCATGGCTGAACACACACTGAGGACACACAATGCGTTATTTCCCACACTACTGTATTTCTTCAGAATTATGTCTTTCACATGTGCAAAACACCACATCCTTTCCTTTTCTTTTTTTAAAATTAATTAATATGTAATTTGGGGTGTTTCTATACAGGCGTGTAAAATAGTGGGCAGATTCAATATAATTAGATTCATTTTTTAACACATGCAGCCTGAAAGTCACTTCAGGACCAAGTGTATGTAAATTAGCATGACTGAAGGGCAGGTATTAAGTTTGTTCGAGCCCGTTTGAAGACAAAATTTCTTAATTCTTCGAAGCTTCGTAAAATTGGAGTACTTCTCAGTATCTTACGATTCAAACCACTGCATTCGGACGGGGATTCGTTTTACATCGTATGCTCAGCACACACACGGAGAGTGTTTTGTCGAGGCAGGTCGGTGAGGACACACCTCTCGGCAACTGCGCACGGTGAACTCCTTGAAGGTGCGGATGTCATCGATGAGCAGGTTCATGAGGCGGAGCTTGTCAGAGAAGCCCGCCAGGATGAAGAGGCCGGATGGGTGCAAAGCCACGCTGTACGACTCCTCCTGGAACTCCTTATACAGCTCCAAAACACTGACGTAAAAAAACTATTGCACTGTCATTCAGTCCCAAAACATCCACAGCATTGAAAACAGCTGGTAATGTAACAATGATGATGACGACAATGGTATATACTAGTGGTCACCAACCGTGTTCCTAGAGATCTACCTTCCTGAAGACACAAGCAGGTCTTACCCAGTCTCGTAATTCCAGATGCGTATGGAGTGGTCCATGGAGCAGGTGGCGATGAGTGGTTTGCGGATGCAGACGGACAGACCGGTGATGCCCCCCGAGTGAAAAGAGTGGGACAGAAACTCAAAGTGCGCTTGCATGCCCTGATAACAAACACCGTGTATGAAGAAACACTCCACACCTGTGACACAAAGCGTCATCATCTACACATCATGTCCCCATGGTACCTTGCTCATCTCAGCTGAGGCGAGTGCGATTAGGTAAATTTGGCCTCGGTCAGTGCTGGTGGCCAGAGTCTCCTCTGATGGGCTGATACACATCGTGGTGATCTCCTGCTGCTCTGCCTGACTTGGCTCGTTGCTGCACGGATCCGGAGGTATCTGAAATATCATTAAAATCCAAAGAGTTACAAAGAGTTTTGAAAGTTTCTGTCGCTTTGGAAAGAATAACCGCATCCACACCAGCCCTTTCTGGAGAAGATTGGACACCCATGGCATAGATGAGTTGTCTTTAATATGTTATCCTTAGCCACTCCATTTTCAGGTCTAACCAGGAGCAGTGGAACAGAATCAAGTGGACAGTGGAGGACTTGCAATACCACCTCTAGACCAATGGACTTTCTGGGCAAAGGAACGTCTGCATCGAATCTTAGCACAAACACAATTGGAAGGATGTGATCTCTCGGTCTGAACCTGGCTGGACGGTCATTGGGAGCTGAATTTAAAAAAAAAAAAAAAAGTGTACATCAACTTCAGCAGCAGAACAGGAGTTAATGACAACATCCACATGCTAACATTCTCCTGGCCTGTGCTACACAGGGTTAAATCTACCTCCGTGTCTCAAGCACGAGAAGCCGACCACAACTGGACATATACTGCACACTGCAGGACCACCACAGACCAGATAGTACTTTGGGGTTGTAGATTTAGAGAGTCTGTGCTCACCCTTATTTCCCTGATTTGTCTGTAGCCGTCCTTCTCCTCGGTTTTCTCAAACAGACACACAGTTCCTGGACCTGCTGAACATGCGAAGCCTTTAGAATAAGCCTTGATGGCAGTCACTCGTGGCATCAAGACTGGAGCTGATGGGGTCTCATCCTCCGTTTGTCTGTGGGGAAATGAAAGCCCAGTTGAAATGATGTTGTAATGAACTGCACCCACTCACTAACTCCTGGAATGTCCTTGCCTGAGATCTAAGTAAGGTTGTGTTTCAGCGTCCTCGACCTTCAGTGGTTCAGAGCTTCTCCCTGTCTTCATTCCTACCACTTTGCCTTCTAAACATCTTACGCACTTTCGGAAATACACACTTTAGATTAAAACTTTACACTTGCAGAATATTGCACCTTCACTGAAATAGACTGCCTGGCAAAGGGAAATACAAACTACTTCAGGATAATAAAAGCCAAACCAGCCATCTTGAATCTCTACCCCTTAGTCTCCTGTTCAGCTATCTTGTTGGCCACGCTCATCTCCCAACGCAGGTCTCCCGACTCAAACACCAGCAGTCGTCCTGTCTCTGTTCCAGCGATGATGCGCTCCTCAGACATCCATGAGTGAGACAGGATGTTCTGTGTCTCCAGCTTTGCAGAGTTGGTCTGTTTCAGCGCGCCGTCGACGTACCGGAAAAGTTTGAACATGCCGCTCCCACTCACACAGACCTGCGTATTGTCCTGCGGGTTAAAGCTGACCTGGAGAAGTGGGAAAAGAAAATCATCTGTACAAATGCTTCCACATTTCAGCTGATTAAATGCTAATATTTGTATTTCACACCTCCACTTTAAAAAAAATTTTTTATACAGATATAAAGCAATTTAAGGCACAGAGTTTGTTATATTTAGTCCAATGTAATAACTGTTTTTGAAACTGGGTAAGGTTTAGGTAACCCATTTCCAATTCCCCTGGCACAGAAGCCATGCCTCTTTTATCAGGACTGAGACCATGCCACCATTATACTACTGAGATTGAGAGGACCAGAGGCCACACCTACTTCACCATGACTGACAAGCATAAAGGCCACACCTACTTCATTGAAACTGAAGATACAGAGACTACACCTCTTTTACCATGGCTGACAGGCACAGAGGTCACATGACTCACCAAAACTGTGGTCTATCAGATTCTAAAGGACAAGGCACACTTAAAGGGAAAAATGCCAAAATTGTGGTTCAGAGAATGTGTAAAGGAGGCCATTTTTGTCCATCTGGTATGAACCATCCCTGAAAATGTGGGGTAAATCTGATACACCACATTTCAAGGTAATTACATGACATGAATCATAAAGTGTTTAAACATCAGAGAACTTTCAGCAGAACTGATAGCTCGGATTAGCAGCATAACGTCTTCAGAATTCGACTCAGACTGACGACTGTCTTCTGGACATTCTAAAATTTCTACCTGATAGACAGGGCCAGAATTTGTGCTCTTCACCGTGGCAATGACCTTATTCTTCTCCCACAGCCAGTAGACAAGGGTCCACTCGGGTCCTCCACCCTGGCCCAGTAGGTACTTAGAGTCGGGAGAGAATGCCATACAGACGAATTCCGGCACGCTGATGTCGCCGCCCGTCAACACCTTCCTCTTACGGCTCTGTTCATGCTGCAGATCGTAGACGGTGATGGTGCCTCTCTCGCCACGCTCTGACATGGCCAGATAGCGCCAGTTGGGGCTGATGGCGAGCGCCTGCATGCCCTGGGTCCTCTCTGTACCTGTAGGGCAACATATGCAGGCAAAAAAACAACCATTAACATACAATTCCATCTTGGAAATTTGGGTCACATCCAGAGATAAAACTGAGATATTATACTGCACTATAACTTTTATTTACTTCTTTTATGATCTGGATAATATTAAATCGGGGCAGCTGTGGCTCAGGTGGTAGAGCGGGTTGTCCACTAATCGCAGTGTTAGCGGTTTGATTCCCAGCCCACATGACTCCACATGCCGAAGTGTCCTTGGGCAAGACACTGAACCCAAAGTTGCTCTCAATGGCAAGTTAGCGCCTTGCATGGCAGCTTTGCTACCATTGATGTGTGAATGGGTGAATGAGACACAGTGTAAAGCACTTTGGATAAAAGCGCTATATAAGTGTGCCATTTACCATTTACCAAATCAATATTGATATTCATATTGTGATATATGAACATCATGATACCTTTTTTCTGATAATTGCTGATATATTCAAGCATTACTGCTTCTATAAGTATGTAATGGTTACAGGAGTGAGTGAATATTAACGTGTCATTTTTCTACCAGCTTCATTTTCTCTCCTATTCCTCATTAAATACATAAATATTTCTCTAAATTTTGTCTAAAACATCTCTGAATGTACTTTCTCATCATGGTGTTCCATTGACACTTTGTTAGCAAACAGCAAAAGTGAGTACCGAGACCTCAGAACTGTTTTCAGTGGCCAATTCCTTGATTTTATGATGTTAAGCAATAATATGCAACTAAAATGAAACTTTATATTTTTCAGTCAGCATTTTTTGCGTGGACTTTTCTCCCATCTTTAGCGGCTCTATAAAAAGTGCACTCTTTTACCTAAAACGTCACGCAGAACCTTATGGATGATTCTACTACTGTTTATGGGGAGGCGTTACACCCATAAATATGTTCTAATATGTTGTTGTTTCTATAGCAACAGCTTGTTCACACCACAGATGTGTACAAGTAAGGAGTGCTCCACCATTGCTATGATGAGTTTTCTGTCATTTGTTTAACATTCATGAAGGAGTCTTCAGTGTCAGCACTTTGTAATAGTGAGAGGTGAAGGTGAACTTTAAGTTTTTGTCTTATGAACTTGAGGAGAGAGAATAAAGAGAAGCTGGTGAAGGAACGACTGTTTGTAACTGCTATAGCGTAAGTGAGAACAGGAACGAACGTATAAGAGGAATAAAACACATGGGGACATGCTGTAGTGACAATAACCCGAGTGTTTCAGCACACAGGTTGTTTTTTCATTGTTTACCGCACACACTCACCTGCAATGAACCTGTAGCACCTCTGGTGAAGGTTGTAGCGCGCGCAGTTGTTCCCACACGGAAAAATAACCGTTTGCTCATCAAGAAAGTGCAAATTATTTCTCACTGCTGCGCGCACACCGAAAACGCGGTGCGGGTGCACTTGGACTTCAGCCATTATTCCTCCAGTTCACAAGCTCGATCAATCTTATAGCAATAGAGAGGAAGTCGTAAGTCATAGATGCAGTGCGTGCTGCGTTAATCCGTGCACCAGGCTAATGAGTTAATTAACTAAATTAACTACGATTATATGTGCAAAGCTCGAGATATTTTAACATCCAGCCACGGTTTACAGTAACCAGGGTTACGGCAAACTCTAACTCCAACCCTTCCTCCACCCTCCTAGGTAACCGCACAATAGTATCACCAAGTGCTTGTTCTTAAAATAAAGTCAGAACGTGACTTTATTATTATTATTATTATTATTATTATTATTATTATTATTATTATTATTAAAAATGATGGAAATATTTTATTATAAAATGTTTAATTATTTCGTTAACGTTTATCACCGGTGATAAAGGATCAATTTGACACGGCGTTAACCGGAACGCTTGTTCGAGATAAACAATGCGCTACCCGGACCTTTTTTTTTTAATGCGCGTGCGCGAAGTCGTACACCAAGCCACGACTAAGGAACGCACGTGAGAACCGAAAATAAACTTTACAATAATTTATTTTTACTGTTTATTCAAGATGTCGGATGTAGAAGAGGAATCTCAGATGGGAGCGGAATCTGAAGAGGAGGATTCTGAGCTGTCAGATGGAGAGGTGAGGATTTATTTTTAGACATATTTGTAGTTTTTGTTCGTCTT
>JANDJT010000206.1:10718817-10730050 GCA_024331685.1 Stegophilus panzeri | reverse complement strand
TTTTTAACTGGTTAGATTAGACTTTATTAGATATGTAATCTACTTCATAATGTTCTTTACCTATTAAAATCGCGTTATCTTGAGTTCCTTTCCATTGATCAGAGGAGTTTTGCGGGATCTCCGGATTTGTAGTCGGATCGCGCGCGCCGCTCGCCTCAGGTACCGCCACCTCGAGCTCCGTGTACGTTTTGTCCTCCGTGTCTGTTCCACGCGCCGCGCTCTTTGTGACGCGCTCTGTGACGCCGGATACCTCTGAGGAGGCACCGATCCCGTTTCCGTTTTCACCGGCGGCGGCGGCGTCGCGTCTCTCGCGCTCCTGCGCGCGCTGACCCTTCCTGATCCCCCTCTGCCTCGCCATGATCCTCGTGCGCTCGGAGATTAGTGCGCACTTCCAGCAGCTGCACTGCGAGAACCGGCAGCGGTCCGCGTGACCTTTCAGCACCACTACGAAGCCGTGATTGCGGCATCGCGCGCACTTCGGAACCCGCGAGACTCTCTGGCTCGAGATGGTTTCCATTTAAATGAATGATTTAATAAGCATGAAACAGTAGCGTTAATGGTGGATCGATTTTTTTAAAGTGACCTAACAATCAGTCAATCAGGCAACGGTTAAGGAGATGTGACGTCAGAGCAAACAATGTAGCGTTTTTTTGTTGTTTTTTGCGTGTGGGAATACTGAAGCTCTGTAATTCCCAGGACAGTTTAATGTCCTGTGATTAGTTCGGGGGTCCAGATCCATGGGGCCTCACAAATAAAAGTAATGAGACTTTATAGGAGAGTAAATAAACATACAACACTGCAAGATTAAGAGATAGCAAACATCTCTGTAACATGTTTATACACTCTGAAAAGGGTACCAAGGGTACTTTTTGTACCTTCACCCTACAGCCACAGGTCATTAGTGTCGCTAGTTTTGCCTCCTGTCAGAAAAATCATAATTGCGAAGTGAACGGCACGACAATATCGTAATCACTACCCAGGAACTCGTATTTTTCAATGAATCCCTGACGATTTCGCACTGTAACGGTTCTGTTCTTTCAGTAGTTTCTTTCAGTAGGACAAAAATAAACGTCAGGTTAGGACAGAGATGATAGGACAGGTTAGGACAGAGGACAGGGTAGGACAGAGATGATAGAACAGACAGGAGAAGGTTAGGACAGAATGTAACAGACAGGAGAAATGGACAGGATAGAACAGACACAATAAGAAAGAAGAGACAGCTCTGGACTAAACAGACAGGACAGGAGAGAACAGACTCCAGATCTACCTGATTAAATGAAATTAATTTACACCTGCTATCATGGGCGTAACCACGCATTCTTTGGGGGGGGTCGTGTCCCCCCCAACGTTGAGGAAATCCCAATCTGTCCCCCTTTAATGAACCCTGCCAACGGATCTGTCTTTTGTTCATCTATTCTATTTATTTATGTCTATTCCTTTTTAATATATTTCCGTTTGTTAAGAAAAATAGGTGTATGCGCCCCTCCAACTGTACATTTGGTTGCGCCCATACTCAACGCAAATTCGTTGATATATTTTAGCAGCTCAGACTGTAAGAAATGGAGACAGGAGCCAAACGTAGAAGAGTGCAGCAGAACATACGAGCTTTTTTGCAGACAGTAAGTAACTAGATACCTAAATAGTAGGTAACCATAGCTTAGTATAGAAGGCATCATACCATGGCTTGGTTTGTTCTTAAGAACGTCAATTAACTGTTGATATTTGCACACCCACGAAGTAGGCTAGGTTAACGTCAGTTCCAGTTTTTGACCATTAACGTTACATTCACTTGCATATCCTCCTGCCGAGTTCGTTGGACCCCCAAAAGGTCCATAACATGGTTACGCCCTTGTCTGCTATTTATCTTTATATCAGTTAGCCAGTATTTATAATTGGTATGCAATTAAAAAAAACTGATTTTCATTTGAATTAGCCCATGTTATTTGTTATTTTATTCCAGTTGAAGATTAACTTTAGTTTTTGTTAACTTCAGATGCCAGATGAAGACAGGATGAACCTGACTGCTTTAGTAAAGCTGAAAGAAATATTTGGTAATGTCCTTATGTGAAAATGTGAAATAAAGCACGACATGCTCTTTAATTTGATCAGGAAGGTGTAGTTGCCCCTGTCCACGCTGATAAATAACTACAGTAAAGTTGTGTACATCTCTACCTCATTTACAGCTTTACTCTAGGATTATATGCGGATTATAGAAAAATCTTCTCTGCAAACACACAGCAGAACCTCCTGTGAGCAGTAATCACACTCTACATCATTCATGGCTGCGACTCAAACAGACACACACAGATAAATAGCACACTATGTAGGGTGTATAAGCGGGGTTTATTTATACTTGCGTAGTGCGCTTAGTGTAGGGAGCACGGAACTGTTTGGGATTCGACCGTTTGGCGTTAAAATATAGAATTTGTGCGAAACCACGCCCACGTGCGTAATCGTCACTGGTTCAAATTGACAGAGAGAGAGAGTGAGAGAGAGAGAGAGAAAAAAAAGGTGGAAGAGACGGGGGTCTATCCGGGATTTCTCCCTTTGTTTTGTGGATGAACGCCGTGAAAACGCGATGTGGACCTTATTAGGACGAATAATATTTTTCCACTTGCTCACCGCGCAGCCTTATTTCGGAAAAGGTTTGTTTTCACGGCAATAGAAAAAAAAGAAATTATGATTTGTAAAACATAAATAAATAAATATATAAAAGATGGGATTTTTTGGGCTTCTTGTAGCGCACGTGATGATGAAAGTAAATCTCTTGCAACCATATAAGCTGCACATTAAATTGCTAGTTTGAATCCGGGTCTGTGCACCTGACGTGATTTGACACTTCAACGTTATTGTTCTCAGAATTTCTACACGGAAATATTAAGCATACGCGGTAATGTTTTTGTTCAGATATCGTAAAATCTGACATTTTTATTAAGAAAACGATATCGGGTGCAGTGTGGCTTCACCGGGTTCCGTCGGAGCTCCTGAGGTAAATTATGACCGTTAGCCTGCTAGCTAAAGCCGTTATGTAGTGGAATGGAGAAGGTCTCGCGCCGTAACTGCGCGCGTGCGCCGGCGTTCGTGTTTGAATACATTAAAAAAAAAAAAAAAAAAAACTATTCGCGCCGTCTTTTAATTCACTAACTAATTAATTGATTGATTTTAAATAAATATTGTTACGCGGTTTGTTTTTGGGAATTGAGCAGGGTCCGAAACTGAGTGCGAGGACGGACAGTTTCAGTGCAAGAACAAGAGGTGTATCCCGATTATATGGAGATGCGACGACGACGACGACTGCTCCGACAACAGCGACGAGGAAGACTGTCGTAAGTATCAAAAAATCTTAGGATGACCCAATTAACCTGTTTACATCTCTGCCCAGGACTATCCTGATTGCGTAGTACCTGTTAACCTCAGGCATATTGTTCAGTTACTCGTTTTGAAGCACATTATATTGTTAATTAGTTGACTAATTAACTGACAGTCAGTCG
The DNA here is from genome assembly GCA_024331685.1 of Stegophilus panzeri. Lineage (NCBI taxonomy): Eukaryota > Metazoa > Chordata > Actinopteri > Siluriformes > Trichomycteridae > Stegophilus > Stegophilus panzeri. Next base: position 10,726,559 of record JANDJT010000206.1, on the reverse strand, counting down.
TAGGAATCTGGGCGTGACCTGGGAATGAGAACTGGTGTTTTGTACTTGTCACGTAATGTTGTAAAATAAATAAATACAGAAAATATAGTTTATAAATTTCCATTTTATACTGCGTCACTTCTAAGTAAACATGTTTTAAAATATATATATATAATATATATTTTGATGACTCATCCTGTACTAGTCTTGTGTTCATCCAATTAAACTCTCTAGAATGAGTATATGTCCCGCCCCCAGGGGTGTGTCCAGCTCTCTGTAATATCATAATGCTCGACGACCTTGGCTCAGAAGCGTGTAACTCCGCAAACACACATGACAATGAAAGTGGACATGGGTTGGTGCGTTTTGACCTTTTAACACCATGATGTGGATCGAAATCGAAGTGTCGTTAAGCGTTACGTCTTTTTCGCCGTTTGCGCCTCTTTTAAACCAGCCACGTCGTCGATTCACTAATCGGACCGGACAGAGTAAACAAAACGACGAAACTTTAACGCAAAACGTTTGAGGAAATCCAGATGTTGTTGAAGTTGCATCCCGTAATATTCTGTTTATTCATACAGACACGATAGTGAATCCTGTACGAGATGTAAATTCCCACTTTGATTTCCCCAACTAGGGGTCGGTTGATTTTACAAACGGGACGGGTTGTGAGACAAACTTGCAATCTTCTCCTAAAATTGTTTTGTGTAATTATTATACACATTAATACTAGAAACACCGAAGACATTTTTTGTGGGTGCTGATATTTTTGAACTGTTGCTGGGTGTGACACTCAGGCACGCCACGTTTAAATGAACAGCGTACGTGTTTTTTTTTTTTTAGTGTCGAGAACAGACAGATTTCCCTGTCTGTCTACCTCCGCTAAAAACGCTAGCATTGTGTCTCAAATCGCGCTAAAATTTTGCACGATTCTAGAGCATTATTGAGCACTAATGCTAACCAGGTTTCTTATCATAGTTAGTGTATTAAACTTTAAAAAGCTCTCATGTCGCTTTGAAACCTACCGAAAGCTTTGTTTTGTGTTCTGGATTTTCTCGGTTTGTAAACAGTTTTGAGCGTGAGGTCAGGGTGTTCGATTTGAGGCGCAGATCATGATGGCAGTCAAGACGATGGCGGTGGGAAGTTTGAAGATAGAACCTGTGATTATTTAGTTATTGTAAAATGTTCGAATGTTACAGTAGTTCTATATTACACATCTGGGGGGTGGGATTCATGTCCGTTTAGGATCGTTTGCCTAAAAAGTTTGAGGACTCTAAAATAAAATATTTATCTGGAGATAAAACGTTTAGTTTTGTTTGGTTTCAGTCATTATGTAAAGCAAGGTTAAACATGCTGTCTCGGTTAAATGGAGTTTCATCACGTTAATCGTCATGGTAATGGCTTTGGCATTCGCTCTGCACTCGTTTAGCTCGGTGCCAACTGTTTAGCTTCTTTTACCTTCGACATTTCTGGGGTACGATTCAGATTTTATCACTCCTGGGTCACGTATGATTCACATGATAAGTAGAGAGGGTATTTTCCTATGTGTTCTCTGTTTGTGTTGCACGTCTGTCTCATTTTCATCCTACCCTCAGGGTAATTGTGAAGCGATAATCGTGACAGGTGTCATTTTACGCTTGGCCTCAGACGTCCTCTTCTCGCCTCTCTGGAGCACGTGGCCTGTTTTTGTCTGGAACGAAAACAAACAAAAGAGCGGAAATCTTCCCAGCTTAATCAGACCACTTCATTACGCTGAGATTACTTTTTTTTTTTTTTTTTTTTTTTTTTAATAATTCTGTCAGGATTAATTATAGTGCCTGGAGACCTCGTTCGTAATGGTGTGAATCCTCTACGTCGCTGTTTAAAGCGTCTGTTTGTCTTTTCCATGAAAAACACATCTAAAGCACTCTTTTTACTCTGAAAACATTTTAAAATATGTTTTGTAGAATCTTTTTCCATTCATATGGAAGACCCCTTATGCTTATGAATATTCATCAGATTACTAATAGCCTTCTTAATGAAGGGGAAAAGACTTTGCATGTCAATACAAGCAGATGTCTTCCTTCGGTCCTGTTCGGGCGGGGTTAGTTTCACTGGATAACGTGATCTTCTCCTCCCTGATAAAACTCGAATCTGCTGGACGGCAGCAGTTAGTTACATTAACTAACCCTAACTTTAGGCCTTTAAGATAAACATGTTTATTAATCAGTGGTTTTGGCTGTTGATTATGGAATGGTTATATTGGAGTATTTAACAGTTTAGCTTCTCACCTCGTTATTAAAAACAGTTGTTTACGTGACAGTCTGTTATGTCTCAGAAACCCCACAAAAATTTCGGCATTGGGAAATGGAGATGTGATTTTCTCAGGCTTTAGTAATTGTGTAAACGTTTGCCTACGTGTGTTTTGATCAACCATAAAGTGCATATCACGTGCCCGATGCAGCTCATTTGCATTTAGTGACGCCCACAAAACTCCATAAAAGATAATGTGCACAAAGAGCTGGGAGCATGAAAGGAGCGATCAGGGTAAAGGCTGAAAAACAGAAGTGGAAGTTATTTTGACTCACTTCTAGGATAATAAATATAGTTGTTAATTTTTAATATTGATGATGATAATAATAATAGTAATAATAATAATAATTATAATAAAATAAGAGCACTAAATCTTCCATCAGCTGAGGCGTTTGTGTATGTCTTATGGCTCTGCACAGACACAGACCGGGTCCGTCCTCCGTTTATACACCGCCTTTTTAAAAAAAATATTTAATCATAAATGAATTAGTTTTATTGGTCTTAATTCATGGCTGTGTGTTGGCTCACTTTCTTTACTTTTTGTATTCTTTTATTAATGCCAATAAAATAAAGTGCCTGGTTTTCACTAAACGTTCTGGATGATGCTCTTGGTCTCTGAGCGAGTGAACTAGCATGAGGATGTGTTCCACAGCTCTCCTGTACCGTAAGTCTCTCTGGATACGGGTGCCAGCTAAACGCTGAACGCTAAACGTCCTAAAAATAGAGTTTAAAAACCTGCAGTATGTTTTAGATATAAAAGTGCAGTAATCCACACAGGTTATATGATCTGAAGTCGAGGTTTACGTCGTCTTCTGCGGACACTCGGCAGCGTTTTTCAGTTCTCGTGTAAGTGCTCGTACAAACGATTCACAAATAAATCTGTTCGTATTCAGCTCGATAAACGAGGCTCACTGTCTGCACTTCTACTTCCACTTTGTTTGCTCTAGTACCCCATGTCTGTAGACTAAACACACCCCAAACAAAACCCCGCCTACAGACCTACCTTACCACCTGCAAGCTTATTGAAGAGCTAGACCACTTTCTGGCCACGCTGTGTGTGTGTGTGTGTGATGAATACGTCTCACCACACTTCCTGTACTCAGTGTGACCACTTGGTGGATTTCCAGCTATTAAGAGCAGCAGGTTACACATATTACAGCATGGCGACTGTCCAAGCTTCACACTCTCTTATTATCTCACACACGCACACACACACAGCTTAAAGTCTGTTGTACGTCCGAGCTGAGGGAGATGGGAGATTAAAACGTCGTAAGGCGAGGTTAGAGATCCGAGTGACACGACGATAAAATATCCATATTGCGATTTAAATTAGACACGTTTCTGAAATATCGTGATCTCTTGTTTTACGTTTATTTAAAAAAATATGTAATTACAAACTGACTGGAAGCAGCTTATTTGATGTTGAAAGGTCTAGAATTGTACTTAAATAGTACTCTTTCTGAGTGTAAAATATTTCTTCTTCTTCCTTTTAACAGGTTTTTAAAGATGCAACACTGCTATGTTGTCAGTTTGTAAGCAGACCTGAATGTTGTGTATTGTAGAAACTCCTTCGAGGATTCTGATATGATAATTATCTCGAAGGGATGCTTTCCAAAACACACACAAACTCTTCTGCAACGCTAATCTTGTTAGCATTTAAACAAAAATGAAGATGCTAGTCACGCTCATAACACCTTTAACACCACAGCGGAAAGTTTATCCAAATGGTTTCTGAGGGAGCGAACAGACAGCACTCCATCAGCAGACGCGTTCAAGTCTTATTTTCCACAGTCCAGATTCACACACTTCATTAGCTCGTCTGTTCAGCCGGGTTAATCGGGCCTCTGGGTGAGCAGGACACGAGACACCGAGGCTTCTGCTTCCCACTCGGCCTCACTAACGGATTCCTGATTCATGGTCAGTTTATCAGCGTCTGCGGATCTGTATCCTGTAGCTTTTCGACAAAAAAGCTGACCTTTCCCTTATGCTGTAATCCCCTGACATTCTGTTCTCTCATCGCCACCGTCTGCTTCTTCTTTCTTCATCTCTACGGTGGTCCGCAAGTACAAAACACCAGCCCCCACCCCCAAAAAACAAAACAAAAAAAAACCACCAAAAAACCCAAACAACAACAAATCTGAAAAAAAACAGCAACGTGAAAGGGCAGGTCTTTATAGACCCCTCTAAAAGAGACCTTGGTTAGCAAGCTAGTTGATTCACTAATTATAGCATTATAGTAATATTATAACCTGACTGAAGAGTCAGTCAGGAATTTTATACATTAGCTAAAATGTTACCTACTTATTATTATGGATTAGTGCTAAAATAAGTCAGGCTGAACCATGGTGTATCTCTAGAAGATCCTTATAGCTTGCTGTTCTGTCAGTGTTGACGTAGCATAAACGCACCTGAGCGTTTATACTGGAGAGAGGTGTCTGTTTGTCGTTTGCGTTTACGATGTAATTACAACGTGGAGGTGCTGGTCAAACAGACGAACAAAAACATTTCAGCTAGATAATCGTGTCCATGACGGCCAACTCCTCAGTAAGAACGTGACCTAGACATCTAGTAGATTTTACGTGAGCTTTGCAGGCTTGTTAACGTGATATCAATTCAGCATGTTTGCTAACCCTGTTGAATTCTTAGCTAGCAAGTCGAATTCACCATCATGATTAGCTACTTGGCTGAGATGAAACGGGTGCTGCAGGGAAAACTGGAGCTCCTCGAACCAACATGCTCGCTCCTAACTGCCTGCCAAGAATTCCTTATTCCGAATTCCAGCTTACGTAAGTTCGGAAAGGTGTCCCGTCTGAAAAAACGAACACTTTTCCACCACAACATCACAGCGTTTTCGAAAACTCTAACATTCTGGATTATTTCTGCGTCTATGAGGCCTCATAATCACCAGATATCATCTCAGGATTATTTTAAAACCTCCTCCATCGTCTTTCATTCTCATTCATCTGAGAGGGAGCGAGGAAATGATCCGACTAGTGCAGAGATATAAATAGATCGGGTTTAACGCAGCGCCGGGTGAGATCTCGCTCAGAGAGGATACACAGAGAGCGCGGTTTATTTACTCCATCATCATGGAGATCGAGTGGACAATGATGATGATGATGATGGCAGGAGTGCAGCATTTATTCTGAAAGAGTAGGGATATTCCGTGTTGGTTTGTGTACTGTGTACGCTTCTTTTGTTCATGCTGAATCACAGAAAGCCAGAGAAATATTAAAGCATCTCTGTTCAGAGAGCCCACGATGTGGACCGTGAGCTGATTGCGATCCGAGCGATTCATGTAATCTTCCTTCAGGGTACAGCTTGCTAAATAACAGGGATGAATTTTTAATATTCGCTTTATTATAAATCTGAATAGTAAATTAAGCTCTCTTGACTTTTAGCTCTTACTTAATAGCTAAATGTTAAACTCCTGCAGCTCGACACTGGAAATGATTCGCTTTAACACAACACACGCACGTGATTTGTAACCAAAAAAGCCCAAAAAACATAGTCCAGAGCTGTCCATCCACTAATGTCCATAAGATAGCATGAATGCTTTGCTGAGAAATGTCCTCACTTCCTGAAATATTTCAGGAGTGAGGACATAAGTGATTTCAGTTATCTACAAAGTTTGGTCTGAATATGTTATGACTTGCCCCCACTTTGGTGACATCGCTGTCAAATTTGTTTACATGTTATGGATGAACTCGTCTCATCTCAGTCTCGCGGAAATTTGGACAATTGAACAAGACTGGACAAAATTTGTCGGAGAAGAACAGGAAATAAACATGTTAAAAATGTATGAAATGGTGGGGAAAAAATCCAAATGGCGGAAATGAGCATCATCATATATGTTGAACTTGGAATGACCCAAAGAATCAGAGGAATTTCTATACTTTGCTGCAGAGTTACTATTGTAAACACATGTCCAAATTTGCTTTGTTGGTGGCGCTAGAGTGCTTGAGTGGCGTACGCCAACATTGATGTGTAGATAGCTGAGGCTGTCCTCCATCACTGGACCAACTTTCATAAAAAGGGTGTGAAGCGTTCTGTAAACAGCCGTAGATGTTCTTGTGGAAGAAGAAGAATAATAAGCAGAAAACATACAATTACAACAGGTTACTTACACACCTTTGGTGCTTGGCCCCCTAATTAAATACAAATACAAAATCCAGAGTATCCACAGTAATAAAGTTGTGTTTTCTGAAAATAAATGACATTTTTGGTTTGAAATTAAATTTTTTTTTAAATAAATATCCCCTGATACATTCGACGCATCTGGTTTATTATTTCTCTTAATGGAGTAATTTCCTGAGTGAAAGCCTTAAATTCCCAGAGAGACTGAACATTGATTATCCAGTAAAATGTAACGGACAGACCGAACCGACCACGGTGACGTTTCCCTTCATCCCACTGCTCTGTTTCTGAGATTAAACTACAACACCGTGATAACTGAATACATTTTCTTCACGAGTGTAAGGTGATTTATGAATTTGAATGAGATGGAGGACACGCACCTGGTTCGGTTCTCTAGAACACCTTGTTACAAACCAGCTGCTTTCCGTTCTTAAATGGAAAGCAGAAAATCAAGCAGAACGCTTCAGTGCTCGGAAACGCAAGCGGCGCGATGGAACGACTTCGCCGTGCGCTAATGAAAGCGGAGGGAATAGGATCAGTGAGTAAACGATGTCGTGAGGGTGATGTTAATTTATCAGGAGAGCATGATGCCGTCACGCTAGTGAAATTTCACACCCAATTCCACGTTGAAGAAACGTAGTGGCGTTAACACTAATTACACATGTAGCATTCGTGAGCTCAGCAAACTGCCTGCTCTGTTCGTGTTGTGTAAGCTGCTCTCAGCACCAGCGGGACCGGTCTGAACTTCTGATCAGCTTTTTGTTTTTTACTTCAAGTTGCGTATTCAGTCACCACCTGCTCGTGAGGAAGGACAACAGACAACACGGCTTCCTGTCAGAGACGAGAGAAAGACACCGATGGAAAGAGAGATGGGCAGAGAGAGTGAGACAGAACAAGACGTTGAAAAACAGAGAGCCAGGCAAATAGAGTGAGACAGAAAGACACATGGAAAGAGGGACAGGCCGAGAGAAAGGGAGAGAGAGACACATTTGGAGAGTGAGACTGTCAGATGGAGAGAGCAAGACGGGCAGAGAGAGAGATACAGGCACTTGGGGTGGGGGGAGTGACAGTGGGAGAGTGAGAGACAGATGGAAAGAGAGACAGGCAGTTGGGGGGAGACCGACCGATGGAAAGAGAGAGACAGTTGGGGAGAGGGGGAGACAGTTGGGGAGAGAGAAAGGGAGAGAGAGACACAGTTGGAGAGTGAGACTGTCAGATGGAGAGAGCAAGACGGGCAGAGAGAGAGATACAGACATTTGGGGGGGGTGACAGTGGGAGAGCGAGAGACAGATGGAAAGAGAGACAGGCAGTTGGGGGGGAGAGAGAGAGAGAGA
>JANDJT010000206.1:10703883-10718273 GCA_024331685.1 Stegophilus panzeri | reverse complement strand
AAGAGAGACAAGCAGTTGGGGAGTGACAGTGGGAGAGAGCGAGACAGTTGGGGGGGGGAGACAAGCAGGTGGGTAGTGACAGTGGGAGAGAGAGACAGTTGGGGAGAGACAGGCAGTTTGGGGGGGAGAGACAAACAGATGGCGAGAGAGAGACAAGTAGTTGGGGAGTGACAGTTGGGGGAGAGAGAGACAAGCAGTTGGGGAGAGACAGTGGGAGAGAGCGAGACAGTTGGGGAGAGAGAGACAGTTGGGGGAGGGACAAGCAGGGACAAGCAGGTGGTGAGGGGGAGAGAGAGAGAGAGACAGAAACAGGGTTTTTTTGCTGTAGAAGTTTACACAGTGTTGATTGTTGATCATCTGAGACACTCCGTAGCTTCTGTAAAATCCTCATGCTCTTTAGATGGGTAAATATTTAAAAAGGGTAGAAGTTGGATTACAAGATGAACCACACTTCCCATAATCCTTAACAAGCCAACGAACTACAAACCATGTCACATGACCAATCACATGCAGTTCTCACTGGTGGATTTGTACACCACTGAATCTGAGGATTTGTTCCTAGTACACAGGAATGGATACAGAACTGATGTGTGTAATGTTTATTCTCTCACTGTGTGTGTGTGTAGTGAAGAGCACGTGTGACCCGGCGGAGTTTGCATGTCAGAACGGACAATGTGTGTCCATCCGCTGGCTCTGCGACGGAGAACCCGAGTGTTCAGACGGATCAGACGAGGCCGAGTCCACCTGCAGTAAGCACACCACCTAGTGCACTTCACCACCTAGTGCACTCCATTTGGGGAGTTGTAGATGTGTGTTAACATATAAAATGTTTGTTTATTTAGATTTTTAGTCTTTTATTTATTTTTTTGTGCATCAGAGAAAATGCTATAAAGCTGTGTGTTATTAGACAGTAGATTATTATTATTATTATTATTATTATTATTATTATTATTATTATTATTAACGGTCTGTAATGATACAGTCGGAGGTTCAGTAATGACTCGAGTTCTTTAGTGGCACGAAAAAACGGGTCTCAGTTTCCATGGTGACGACGTGCTTCACCTCAGAGATACGACTCTCCATCTCAGTGTGTTCCCTCTCACCATGAGATGAGTTCAGCGTACACACACACACACACACACACACACACACACACACACACACACCCCACACCCACCAGAGAAACAGTAATGGTGTGTAGTATACAGGAGGTATAAAGGAAAAGAGCAGAGACAGTGGATGGTGGAGATTTTTTTTTTTTTTTTTAGAGGTCACCTGTTTATCCAGAGGAATGAGTTTGTTTGTTTTTGTTTATTTATCTATTTATTTATTTATTTATTAGGTGCTAAAAAGCGCTGCAGCACTGCAGTGTAACCGGTCAGCACCTCCTCTCCTCTTCGCTCTCTCTTAATCACTCACTCACTCATACAGACTCGTCTCCTCCTCCCACACCCTCACCCTCTCTCTCGGATTTGTGCTTACACTCTGTGCATGCTGTCCACTCAGAGAAAAAATCTCATCTACTGATACATCTCAGTGTTTCACAGAGGGGTGTGTGTGTGTTTCAGACAGATGTGTATTAAAGGATAGTGTGTGTGTGTGTGAGTTTGAGACAGATGTTGTGTATCAAACATCAGTGTGTGTGTGTGTGTGTGTGTCATGTAATGAGGTTAAGGACTGGTGCAAGTGCAGTTAAGAGCTTTAATAGAAGAGAATATAATCGAAAGGGCAAGGCAAAATAAACAACGAAGACAGGCAGAGGTTAACCGATCAGGCACACAGACTAGAGCAAGTAAGACAGATAATTACAGTCAAGTGCAAATCAGAATCAGAATCAGTATAAAGAACATGAACGTGTCTGTGTGTATTTTAGGAGTTGTAGTTGTTGTCGGCCATGTTTGTAGTTTGCGGTGCATTCTGGGAAATAGAGTTGTTGTTTGCCATGACATGACAGTGTGTGTGAGTTTCAGACAGATATTGTTGTGAATTAAACGTACGTACGTGTGTGTGTGTGTGTGTGTGTGTGTGTGTGTGTGTGGTCTCTCTCCTCTTCAGCAGTGAAACAGACGTGTCCTCCAGATAAGTTTGACTGCAGAGGGACGTGTGTGTCTCCAGGGTGGAGGTGTGACGGAGAGAGAGACTGTGAAAGTGGAGCGGATGAAGAAGACTGCGCCGCCGGTCAGATACTTTACTCCTTTATTTATATTCATTTATTTCTCCTCTAGTGATTTTATAACAAACACAAGACTAGAAATATATTAGAAATATTGAGTAAATAAAATGTTAATTAAGTAATTAATTAATTAATTAATTAATTAATTAACTTTTGTTATAAAATCTATTTAAAGGGAAATAATTGTTAACAATCTGTAATATTAAAGATTTTATTCAATATTTATTCTGTTTTTTAATCATCGTTTTAATTCACAAGATCACACAACAGGACGATGAGCAGAAATGTAAATGATTCCTTTATCAAATCTGTGAAATATATTCTAACTTCAGCGCACAGACCAGAGAAGAGACACGTCTGATGATAACATACCACTCTGATGCTGGGAAACGATTAATAGCAGCTAATTAATCAAAGATAGAGAGAAGCTCCATGACCTTGTCTCCTTAGCTGAAGGTCAGTGATAAACAAGGTTAATGGAGGAGGAGGTGTTCAGGGTTTTCCTGCCAAAATGGTGGTGTTGTCCTGTCCTACTTTTCAGAGAAAGAGTCAAACTCCTCCCTCTCTCACGCGCTTTCCTCCTGTCATGCTGCTGTACATCTCCCCTCTCTCTCTCTCTCTCTCTCATTAAAAAATAAATAAAAAGATGATAAATGTTATTTATTTAGAACATTTCATACACTAACATGTATCTCAAAGTGCCTTGAAGAAAAAAATACAGATAAACAGTAGCATAAAGAAAGAAGCAGGAAATAGGGAAAATGTAATAGAAATTAAGTTTTAGAATAAACAATTCTAAAAATCAATAAGTAATGAAGATAAAATGTTAATAATGACTTGGGTAAAGCGAGAGGAAAACGTTATAACATATTAAAATTAAATATTTAATACAAATAAAATGTTTAAAAAAAGTTAGTTAATGTAAAGTAAATATGTTTCGACATCTCTATACCAATAACTTTCATGAAAATAAGTTGACGTCCATAAAAGGACATCATGAAAGCCTTTAAAATAAAACAAAGTTAAGTTATGCAGATTGCCCTGGTACTGGTTAAAGTAGCAAATTCCCACTCGCTCATTAGTTCAGCTTTTTTGTGCTAGATTATCTCTCTATCTCTCTCTCACTCTCTTTGGGTTAGCTTTCTCTATGTCTTTCTCATATCGTCATTTTGATTAAGACTTAAAAACTCAAGAATCGTAGTCGGCTTCCAAAGCGGTGCTGAAAACACAGACAGGAAACGAATGAGGATAAACAAGAGGAAACCGGCGAGGGTCCAAACCAGGAAATACTCAGACAGAACTGGAACTACTACAGAACAGGTGAACACAATCAGTTAACAAACCAGTGAAATGGAGACAGGGCTAGAACAGAACTAAAGTCATAGGCACGTTGCGATTTTCACCATGGAAATGCATGTACTGTACTGCTTTATTACTGAGAGATATATCTTATTCATAATACAGCCTCACTAATGCAGCAGTGAATCATGGGTAAATGTAATGCAGTATAGCATTAGTGACACAGATGATGTGAGACATTATGATGGTGTGATGATGACACACAGTGTCCTCCTGATCATCTGTTAAACATGAGTCAAGCTTGTAATTACGCGCCTCGTTATCACCATGACGACAACTCATAAAACACAACACCCGGTTGCTAAAACTTTCACTTCTCTTTGGATCTCTCTAATACCTCCTCGATTTATCACACACACACACCCCCCCCCCCGAGTTTGCTTGTAGCGCTTGATCAGAAACTTAATCCACTGCAGCTCTGACTCCGTTCCATCGACGTAGCGTAATTAGAAACGTAAAAAAAAAAGTCGGTCTCTCTTAACGTAGAGATAATCGAGTCGCACACCTGATGAATTATTCACGAGTGTGTCCAGATTTGCGTTAAACAGGGTGTGTAGTAGGCAGAAGCTGTGTGTATACCTGTGATGCCTTGCACACGTCGAAATTTAGAAGAAAAAGTGTCCTGAAGATTTTTTTTTTTTTTAAATGTTTTAATGCAGCGCTCGCTATACAAGTCCCTGTGAACGAGCTGTTACTATAGAAACGGTAAAGTTTTCGAATGAGCCCATTAATATAAGCCTGCACTACTGTTGGATCTGCTGTTATAGAGAATTAATCAACACCTGATGACCAGTCAGAGTGCTATGGTGTAAACAGGAACTAATACTGAAGAAACAGGTCAAGCGCAAAGTCAGTTGTGCTAAGCTGCTGTCAGAATGTGTGTGTGTGTGTGTGTGTGTGTGTTACTGTGTGGTTAAGAGCAGAACACTCTGTTCTGACACCTAGGCACACACTTTCTCCTAGCTGTCATTTAAAGACCCACTGCAGCACTATGAGAAGGTAATATGTTCAGACTGCAGGTCACGTTGCTCCCCTTCCAGCCATAACACGCTTCACGGCTTCATCTCAGCTGTTCAGAACATCTCATCACCCTGCTGTGGATCTCGGAGAACTAACTTTCCTCCATCCAGGATAACGACAACAAAAGATAGCAAAACCAAAGAAGTGAAGCCAAAATGTCTGCGAGGCCCTCTAGTGGCTGGCTGCGGTGCAGTCTTTAACCCCGCCCATTCCCATGGACGTAAATGGAGATGGTTCAAACTTGAGTTACATCTCCACAAATTATTTGTGAGTTAATCGATGATGATTAAAAGGGCGTGGTCGATGAGGTGACTGTCATTTCTACCTGTTCGTCAGCAATCTCAGAAACTCTCAGCCAAGCCTCAAGGATGTGCATGCACTTTCTGACACGTCCAGTACCGAGGTTGCTCATCTTGACGCCTAAGCTAACTCATTAATTAGCTCCTTTGAAGATGAAATATTAGCTTGCCTAGCTAATAGCTTACGGTTTCCGAGCAGAACATGAAAGAGCACGTCATCATTAAGATTGGTAAGTTACTGCAGGTGTCTGAGCTAGGTCATCAGAGCACCACGGAGAGGAGCGATCACAATAGCTAGCTAACAAATGGTAGATCAGTCGGTCATGACTCGAAGCTCCTGAAAGCGCTCTTGGACTCGTATTAGACTTTTGTTTGAAGCTGTTATGTGAGAAGTTATTGTTTAATGCAGTGCTCACCATCCCTGTTCCTGAAGATCCACCTTCCTGCAGGTTTCATCTCCTTCCAAAATCTAACACGCCTGCTTTACTTGATCAAGAACTTCTTAAGGCAATGATTAGCTGGTCAGGTAGACACCATTTATGGTTGGAGCTCAAGACTTCTGGAAGGTAGCTCTCCAGGAATAGGGTTGGTGACCACTGGTTTAATAGATGCAGCAGCCCTCACGCTGTGTGAAACTCCTTTACTCTGCGTGATCGTTGGATCTAGCCGAAGCTCCACGTGCCGCAGTGTGATCAATGAGGCATCTCGGCAGAGTCAGATTTCAGATTAGCGACGGTGAGGATAATCGCTTCCTCCTACACGCCGTTATAAGCTCCCTCCTGACTAATCTCATCACGCAGCACCCTTTTATTCTAATGAAGCTGTTCATATGAACGTTTATATATTTTAACCTGTTACATAAAAAAAAACGAAAACCGTAAACACACCTTCTTTTTTCTTTCAATTTCTTTTAATGACTTGTGTTTTCCCATCACTTTTGAAGAAGGAATATTTATATCTGTCTCAAATTTCAAAGCAACAGGTGACTGTTCATCTTCTACGTATACGTGAGCGCCACGGCACCACAATTTCAGCAACAAAGCAGCATGAGATCTTCTCAACTTCTCGACAAAACGACAAATCCAAACGATCGGCTCGAACGGTTCCTCGGACCAGTCCTACGGCGCGTGTGGTCTGACGTTTCTCCATTTCCACATTCCGTCCCTGTGTATGAGCTGTTACTATAGAAACGATAACGTATTCAAATGAGCACATTAATAGAAACCTGTTGCTCACGTTACAGCTGGAGTTACCGTCCGAGTTGTGCTGTTGCACAGAACCTTCTGACCAATCAGATTCAAGCACTCAACCACGTTTCTTTAACGTTAACATTTGTTGCAGTATAATTCACGTTAGTTCTGAGAACTGTAATGGAAAGCGATATCCAAGGTTTTTTTTAGACTTAACTAATACGTTCTACAGAGTAAATTGTTGCCTTGTGCTCTGTCTTAAAAGCTAATTTGTGACCTTTTAAACCTGGAACCCCTGCTCTGTTCCTCACAGACGCTCGCTCGTGCGCTACCGGAGAGTTCCAGTGCCGTAACCTGAAGTGCATGTCTCCGGCGTATGTGTGCGACGGCGATGACGATTGCGGTGATGGCACCGATGAGGAGCAGTGTTCCCCGCCATCGTGCGGCCCGCTTCAGTTCCGCTGTAACAGCTCCGAGTGCGTCCCGCAGCCCTGGACCTGTGACAGAGACCCAGACTGCTTTGACGGATCAGATGAATGGGAGGGGCTGTGCGGCGACGGAGCCGGGCGAACGCTACCGCCGACGAGTCTCAAGCTCAAGTGTAGTGCCGGAATGTTCCACTGTGGGAGCGGAGAGTGCATCAAGCTAGCATGGAGGTGCGATAAAGATCCGGACTGCATGGATAGATCGGACGAGTTTGATTGCCGTAAGTCAGAGTCTGATAATCTGTTCCTTTACGCCGTCGAGAAATTATAAAGAATTCATGATTCTGATAAATTCTGCCTCCTGTGCTAGGATTGGCTAGTCCACCAATATGACCGTTGATGAGCTGTTTTAAGGTTCACATCAACCAGCGCGAACACTGATGTAGATTTTATTTGTTTCTCTTGCAGCCGTTGTGTAACTTCACAGAGGTGACTAAGCACAGGAGTGGGTTGAGTTGATTGATGTGTTGTGAAGTGTGCTCTTGTATAACCTGCAGGAATTTCCTGCTGGGTGCTTTTATCAGGTGCTCAGGGACACGGCAGAGCGCTCCGTGTCTCTGCTCAGTCGAGTGGTTGGACGTTTCATTCAGCTCTCGGTTTGTTTATAAACGTTACAACCGAGTAGCGGAGAACAGGACTGAGGGCTCCAGAAGCAGCTGTAGATAAGGTCACATCAGCCTACAGGGGAGGTTTATTTTCACCCACCACTCTTGCACCATGTGGGTTTGAGATGAAGTGCTGAGAGAGACTGGGAAGAGAGCGGGGATTAGTCACCGTACACACATACACACTGAAGTGTGAAATTTTCCTATCGTTTATTTTCAGTGGCAAGGTGAACCTGATGATGTGGTTTATATTTCTACATTTAAGAAACTGACTGTAGCTGCTGTAAGGAATAATCTGCAGTTTTAGATGTTTGCTAAAGTGTATGTAGGAATTAATAGGAAAGGAGTAATGTAGTTTAAAAAAAAGTTAAAGCAGCTTGGTTTGTATGGGTTTTAGTCTTGCTGTTGGTTCTTGGTGTTGGTTAGTATGGGTAGTGATCTTGGGAGTGTTGGTTTTGGTCTTGCCCTGGTCTTGATCATTAAAAGCCTTGGCCTTGGTATGGTTTTTGGTCTTTGTATTGGTAGGTATGTATTGTATTGGAGGTTTTGGTTTTGTCTGATATGGGTTATGGTCTTGGTTTGTATGGCTTTTTAGGTCTTTGCATTAGTTGGTATAGGTCTTGTTTTTGGTCTGAGTTAGTCTGGGTCTTGTATTAGGTCTTGGTTATGTATGGGTCTTAATCTTGTCTTGGTACTGATGGCTTTGGTCTTGTCTTGGTCATTAAAATTCTTGGTCCTCGGTAGATATGGGTTTTGGTCTTAAATGGGTCTTGACTACAATAATACAAGCATTACCTAACATGAGTAAAATAAATATTTTTTTTATTTTCACATGATTGATGGGTTTGATTGTGAACGCTGTAGACAGATAAACAGCGATCTACAGGAGAAAGAAACAGAGGAAGAAAATTAAATGTGCATATAGCCCAAGCATGTCAAATGTCCTGTGGATAATGAACTCTTAGAAAATGAAAAAATGTGGTATTAAGTCATTAATGTCATTTCTCTCCTTAGAGTAGGGGTGTGTGTGTGTGTGTGTAAACAAGTGCTACTTGTTAATTCATTTATTTAATGAAGCGTATTTGCCTGCTGCTTGTTACGATAAAAAGCCCCTTAAATGCACAGCTAATTTCCTTCTCTTTGATGTTTTCTCTGATTATCAGTGTGAGATTATGGTGTGCTCCAGGGGAAAAATGTGTGCGTGTGTGTATCCTGCTCTAAGCTGTGTGTGTGTGTGTGTGTGTGTGTGTGTGTGTGTGTGTCTGTCTGCAGCTCTCCTGACGTGCCGGCCTGATGAGTTCCAGTGTGGAGATGGCTCCTGCATCCACGGCATCAAGCAGTGCAATAAAGCCTTCGACTGTCTTGACCGGAGTGATGAGGCTGGCTGTGTTAATGGTGTGTGTGTGTGTGTGTGTGGTAATGGCTATAATCATTTGTGTTTAATACTTCTTTTTTTTTTTGTGTCTCTTTTTGTCTTCTTCTCTGCAGCCACAAAGTGTGAAGGACCTTTGAAGTTCCTCTGTAGAAACGGAGAGTGTATCGACGGAGCAAAGGTGTGTGATGATGTGAAGGACTGCAAGGACCGATCAGACGAGCCCAAGAGGGAATGCGGTGAGGAGTTTTAGAGGGGGGGAGTTAGGAGCCTGCAGCCAGCTAGAGCAGAAGTGTAGAACTAGTGCTGTGTAGAATGTTTCTGCACATGAAAACCATCAAACTGCAGCCAATCAATAACACAAAACCATCAAGATACAGAGGCCACACCTCCTTTACTGGCACTGAAGGGCACATGGGCCACGCCTCCTTATGTAGGCCTGACCCAGAGGCCACACCTCCTTATGTAGTACTGGCACAGAGGCCACGCCTGCTTCACTGGGACTGGCACACACAGGCCACACCTCCTTCAGTAGAACTGAATTGCACAGAGGCCACGCCTTCTTCATAAAAGGGAAGTTAGAGGAAACGAGATGTCAAATGAGATGCTTTTAATGCATCTGAACATTAATTCACTATTAGTAGTAATAATAATAATAATAATAATAATAATATTGATAATAACGAACACCCTTTAATTATTTGAATCAAATATCTCAGTAAAGTTGAGGATGAGTCGAACAGGTTTCTCCTGATAAACACAGGGAGACTGAGTGAAGAGCGGACATTTCCTGCTCTTATTTTAAAGCACATCACATTTCCATATACTGCTTACTTCTGGACACACTCTCTCTCTCTCACTCACTCACTCACTCACTCACTCACTCACTCACTCACTCACTCACACACACTCTCTCTCTCTCTCATTCATTCACAATGTGGGACATATGGCGGCCTCGAAGCCTCCCGGCCCTGATCCTTCATTTCCCTGTTTACTGTCAGGACGCCAACTCCTCATAATGAACACCTGGCTCGCGCCTCACCCCCGAGCCGGAGAGATATAGATTGAAGAACTGCATGGAGAAAAAGGAAGGAAAAAGAAAGCTACATCTTATCATCACACTCTCCTTTGCCTCGTTAAACTGGGATTCACACAGAGCTTTCCACAAGCCTCAAGCTCTAGAAGCAACAAAACACGCATCAGTACAGTGTGTGTTTCTCTCAACATCTGAGACGATCTCGATCCGTCATCAACCAATCATTGTGCTGTATGAAAGACGCTTTAAATATGTGATATACTTTTATAGTACATCGGGTTTTTTATCCGCAGGTTTAAATGAATGCATGATGAACAACGGAGGCTGTTCTCATATCTGTGTGGATCGACCCATCGGCTACGAGTGTCAGTGTCCTGCCGGATACAAACTCCTGGATAAAAGAACATGTGGAGGTGAAATTAATAAAACACTTAGTAATAATGTAAAACATATTTTCGTCCCTTTCATTTTTGTCCAAACTAATTCTAACGTTTGTACATGATGGTTTTATATAAGCAGCAGGGATTAGAAACAGAAGGTGTGTGTGTGTGTGTGTGTGTGTGTGTTTGTTTCTCCTCACAGACATCGATGAGTGTGAAAACCCGGACGCCTGCAGTCAGATCTGCATCAACCTTAAAGGAGACTTCAAGTGCGAGTGTCACTCGGGCTACGAGACGGACCCCGTGAGCAGAACCTGCAAAGCCGAGGGTGAGAATCAGTCATTTCAGCACCTTGACTGCGGAAGACTCGCATCTCAGGCTTTCAGGATGAGATACAGCAGCTGTAAAAGATGCTGAGTTAGTCATCGCATCAGCGTGCCTCGAACTGCCTGAGCCTGCAGTCTGGATGCCCACACTAATCAGACCAATCCAATCAACCAGAAATCAAAATTAAATCAGTCAGCATAGATGCAATAAGTTCTGAGTAATCCTCTCTCTGTGTGTGTGTGTGTGTGTGTGTGTGTGTGTGTGTGTGTGTGTTTATTATTTACCCATAACCACACGTCTCAGTGTTTTTATTCCTCTTACAACACTGCAGATTTTCCACCGTTTAGTTTTCTATTCATTAATGAACGACAAGTCACACTTTTTATCTGTTTATAGTATATAGGATAGTTCTCGCTTACGATTCAGCAGCTGTAAACAGTCGATCCTTCATCAGCCTCTTTATTTATCTATCTATCTATCTTTTTTATTTATTTAGTTGAAAGAAGAAGAAAACAGTTTGTCATGGTGGCGAGAAACCGCAAAGAACTGTCCTGAAGAAGTCGGAAAACTTAAAAGTTACAGCTTTACCTCTGTCATTGGAGACTCCTTCCATAAAATCAAATAAAACTTCGCCGTAGAATCGATAACGTATCGGAACGAGCGTGTTAATCCGCAGTTAAACAGAGCTGGAAATTTTATATGAAATCGTGACCAATCAGTATCCGGAATGTAATGGCATAGATACGACGAGCTGGACACCATTTTATTGTGTGCCGTGCAGGAAAAAGTCCCTACCTGATGTTCACTAACCGCCACGAGATCCGGCGCATCGACCTGGTGAAGCGGGACTACACGCAGGTTGTTCCCACTCAGAAAAACGCCGTGGCCATCGGCGTGGACGTCGCTGCCAACCGCATGTTCTGGAGCGATGGCTTCCAGCGCAAGATCTACAGGTGACCCGACCCCCAACTCTCAAACGCTCACGTCCCTGTATTTAATCCCCAAAGGAATAAAGGTGTACGCCGCTTATATTAATTATAATAACCTTCTCTAGAAGCGTTGCTCAGCAATGCAGCTTGTGTAGCAGTGATCAGAAGGGTTTGAGTTCAAATCCCAGGACTGCAGGAGGCCACAAGAGCTCAGATTTTTATACTGTATTATATTTCGCATCATCAGTGGATTACAAATCTTGTACATATTATTTTTATTTATTCCGAAAGATATATTTAATAATAGAAGAGCAAGCTGCGTGTTTTGTAATACAAGCTTAGTGCAAAATTACAATGTGACTTGTTTATGTCAGGAAGGATTTATCTGCTTCAATAAGGAATTTTAAGACCCTAGACAATTAATCTGTTCTCCAGCGTGATTCCATAATAATTTAAGTGCTTATAAATGTGTAATGAAGCCTTTATGAGAATAGAATAAACTCCTACTGAAATGTATTATAGAACGAGAAGTCATTTTAACTAACGATTAACTCGAATATACCCTTACCCCCAACCGTCCTCAGCGCCTACATCCATGAGGCGAGTGACCCGGCCCATCACACGACCCTGATCGACTCGGAGCTGCTCTCCCCAGAGGGTCTGGCTTTAGACTGGGTCCAGCACAACCTCTACTGGACCGACTCTGGTCACGGCACCATCTCGGTGGCTTCGTCTGACGGCAGCAGGAGGCGCGTCCTGATCCACACCGACCTGACTGAACCAAGGGCCATTGCAGTGGCTCCGGAGCAAGGGTGAGAGAAAAAGTGCTTTAACGGCTTTCACGTGTAGGATTATCAATAATTATTATTAATAATAACTCCACAAAATAAAATAACAGTAGTAAAAACAAGCATACACTTGTTTTTCATTAAAATGTTCTCTATTAAAAAAAAAACAAACAGTTTCACAAAAAGCACATGATGTACTCTCTGATGTTTGTTTTTGTTTTTGTTTTCTCCTCAGATTCATGTTCTGGTCCGATTGGGGATCGAGGCCCAAGATAGAGAAGGCGGGGATGAACGGAGTGGACCGACAGGTCTTGGTGTCCGAGGGCATCGAGTGGCCCAATGGCATCACGCTGGGTATGAGCTACACACACTATCAGCTGTTTATCTCCTACAGCACCTGCTTGAGGTTCATCTGGGTTCGTTTTTGTCCCGTTAGTGTTGTTGTAGTCGTTTTGGCTACAGTTCTGACCAAGTCTGATCTAGTGTCTGTTCATCTGATCACTTCTATATATTCTATATATACATATCTATATATATTCTATAACACAGTTAATCTTTCACTAGTGTGAATTTAATATTGTGCTACAACCTGCTGGAGGATAACAGAAAAATTATACTTTGAAGTGAAATGTAGTTAAAATAATTGTGCGTACGTGTGTGTGTGCATAGATGTGGTGGGGAAGCGATTGTACTGGGTGGACTCAAAGCTACGTTTGATCTCCAGCGTGGACTTTAATGGAGCTCAGCGCAGAGTGATCCTGTCCTCCAGCGAGAGACTCAGCCATCCCTACACCCTCGCCGTCTTCGAGGTAACCATGTGTGTGTGTCTTGATTTATGTTCCCGGGACGAATCGTACCGGTCAAAACCCAGCGTAAGTCGAAACCAGCAATGAGGAGAAAATCTGATGAGGAGAGACAGAGAGAAACATTGCATCTCTGGGTCCAGGCACTTGAAGTTTTACGACGGCGTTTGAGTGTAAAAGGCTTTTAAAGATCTGACAGCTCCGAGAGTCTCCGCACAGAGGAGCCACCTCAAATTACAATCATTTGTCCGAGTCTGTGGTGACACATCAGTCGTTCTTTCACATTGTTTAAAGGAACTGGTCTACGTTTTCCCCCGGGATGAATTCTCCTGTAGATTTATTCATTAAAGCGATCGAGGCGATGATGAGGACTGTACGAGAATCTCAATAAACTCCGTTCTGAACTCTACAACAGACTGTGATGATGGACCCAAAAAATATTAATACGTTCTACTTACGTCTTCAAACGACATGATGCAGGAAAACAGGCTCACACAAACACAAACCTTCTTCAGTGTGAGCGTTTTTCATTTATTGCCTTGTTTTTTACCGTATCTCTAACAGTCCTGAGAGTTTGCCGTCCTCCTATTGGTGGATTTTAGATGAGCGTCGTAGTGGCTCTTATGCCTTTAAATCCGACGCTGATTTCGGCCGCTGATCGTGTGAACTCGTACAGTGTTAAGCCGACTTAAGTCGATGTGCTTCTTGGACTTGAATGATAAATAGGTCATCAAGTACACTGTGGTGGTGTAGTTCAGCTCCTGAGTCATATTATTACTCCTAATAAAAAAACATTCAGGGATGAACCTTAAATAATCAGTTGTCTGATTCATGTCACCCCCTGAGGGTCTCCTTCTTTCCTTCCTTCCTAAAATCTCTGTTCATAGTCACATCCTTATCGATTAGTCTGGAGAATAATAACTTGCTAACTATAAGATGAACCGGATGAATGCGCCATTAGGAGACATGGCCTGTCTTCAGGTTTGATGCACCGTGGCTCCTGCTGCTGCTCGTTACTTCACCTCGTCTCCATTTACTTTCTCAGATCTTGTCTCTGATCTCTTGTACAGGATCGTGTGTACTGGACGGACCGTGAGAAGGGGGCCGTGTACAGTGCGAACAGGCTCACCGGGCAGGATGTGACCAGCCTCGCTGAACAGCTCAAAGATCCGCACGATATTGTGGTGTTCCACCAGCTGAGTCAGCCCCAAGGTTCGGTGGAGTCTTTTTATCCATCCGTTTATTATTGTTTACACAGCATGTCTTTCAAATATCTCATCCTTTATTCTGCGCCGGCTCCGTGTTCTCAGAGACGTTCTCCGATTACTTAATTACTTAAAGTAATGACCCATTACTTAATTATCAATAACGTAATTACCAATTAACTATTTAATTACCAATTACTAATTACTAATTACTTTAATTACCAATTACTGATTAAAAAAATTAATTTCCAATTACTTAGTTAAAAAAAATGGTGGAAACACTAATTCACTACAGGTCACGCTGGACTGTTGGTTCACTATTTTCATAATTTTATCTAAAATTTATTCTGAAAACTAGTTAACTTAATGGTGAACATTTAAGCGCTGCTTTAGTGCACTGTGTTTTTTATATATATATA
>JANDJT010000206.1:10653809-10703783 GCA_024331685.1 Stegophilus panzeri | reverse complement strand
TCTTTGGGTTTATAATCCAGTCTGGATTAGATCGTGCCCAATACTGCAACTGCTAAAAAGTAAGTGGTTACCTCACTGTAAGTTCTATTTCCTACAGTAAGTGTGTTTCAGCGTAGCTGGCGATAGATGCCCAGTCTAACAGACTTTGGTAAAAGTGATGTATTATTCGACTCCAAGACGCTGCTGTATTTTTATAGAGGATATAATGAAGCAGGTCAGGAGTTCAAACCCTGCGATTTAATTGGTGGCGTGACCCAGATCACCTTCTACAGAGCTCTGTAAGCTCCTGCTGCTGCTGCACAGGAAAGAAACAGGAAAGTCAGACGAAGGTGAGTGGAAGCCGGAAGACTCACTTTCTCAAAGGTCAAATAACGGCACAGAGTCGTCCCTGAAGTCCTGAAGGTGTTAAGAGGCAGCTCAGCAGGTGGCGACAATCTGTCCGTGCAGGCCGAACCCTTTCAGCTGAACCTCACTGATCCGGTAATATTATTTAAATTATTCTTCACTTTGATCTTCCAGCAGCTTGATTTGCATCTCAGCTTGAACACCCGATAACGCTGGAAGATTTTACGTGCTAATTATAGCGCCGTGCTGCTCTGCTCTTCTTCAACAGGACAGCACTATGAATAAAGCTACGAAGGTTACGGTGTTTATGCTGTTTGGGTGAAAGTCTATAGAATAAGAAGTGAATATGAACAGCTGATAATGCAGATAGTGCTGGGTTTAACTTCGCGTGACCTTAGCAAAAACTTAACTAGAGTTAAAAACTGAATAAATGAGAAATATTAATAAACGAATAAATAATAAAACTCGTATAAATGTGGGCCTGAGAAACACACACGTCAATTCTAATCAAACATAAGAGGGTTAAATGTGTAAATACAGGCTCACACCGGTTTAGCAGGTGCATGTAATGTGCATTTGCAAACATTACAGTGTTTAGTTAAGTTTAACTGTGTGTGTGTGTGTGTGTGTGTGTGTGTGTGTGTGTGTGTGTGTAGCCGCAGATAGCTGTAACCTGGCCGGCGTGAGTAATGGTGGCTGTGCCTTCCTGTGCCTGCGCGCTCCTCAGATCAGCGATCACTCACCCAAGTACACATGCGCCTGTCCCAATGGCGAGGAGCTGAGCCCGGACACGCGAGTGTGTGTCCCCAGTGAGTCCTCACACACCCTCTAACTAGCCTACAGTGCCACACTGTGGCCACCATCTGAATTCTGATTGGTCAGAAAGTGTTGATTAATTGTCTACAGAGTAGCACAAGTTTATTGCGCTCGCTGTAGTACCTTATCGTTTCTATAGTAACGGGGACTTTATTTCTTTTATTTATGATGTTGCGCTCCTGTTTAATGGCTGTGTGTTAAATCTGAGAAATCCTCTTAATAATAATAATAATAATAATAATAATAATAATAATAATAATAATAATAATTGTAACGTCTTCCACTTCCAGTTCAAAACGTCACAGTTGCTCCAACGTTCCCCAGCTTTCCTCCAAACAGCACCGTGGAGTCGGAGTTGGTGACGAAGGCAGGAGTGGACATAGTGACCTCAGAAGTCTCGTTGAGTTCAGAGGTCGTGACCTTTCAGGAGAAGATGGTTCCATCAGAGCCTTTGCTGAACATCACAGCGGAGTCCAGTCCAATCCCAACTGTGCTGCTGAGCACGTCTATAGGAGAGACCAACAACCTGTCCCATCACTGTGAGTGTGTGTGTTTAAACCTGTTCACAGCAGGGTCATCACGGTAACCTGGCGTTTTAAAAGCTAGAATATAAAACACTGGGAGAAGGAAACATGACAAACACCACAAGCTCACTTTCCTCTCACTCCATTTTATTACATTCAGTCTGTTAATCTCTCTCTCCTTATCCTCCCTCTCTCTCCTTATCCTCTCCCCCTCTCTCAACTTCTCTCTCCCTCTCTCTCTCCTCATCCTCTCTCTCCACTTTGTGTGTCTCTCTCTCTCTCTCTCTCCTTATCCTCTCCCCCTCTCTCAACTTCTCTCTCTCTCTCTCTCTCTCACTCTCTCTCTCTCTCTCTCTCTCTCTTTCCTCTCTAGCTGGAAACGAGGTGTTTCTCCTTGGACACAGTGTGCCCGTGGCTGTGCTCGGAGTTGGAATTCCCATCGGTACGTTCCTCCCCACCCAGGTGCTGCTGACCAGATTATTTTTAGTGCACTGTCTCTCTCCCCGTCTCTCTCCCTGTCTCTCTGTCTCTCTCCCTGTCTCTCTCCCTGTCTCTCTCTCTGTCTCTCTCCCTGTCTCTCTCCCTGCCGTTTAAATATAATAATAAAGATTTTGGAATGATACGATTCAGAAGAAGGTTCTCATAAAGTCTTGGTCCTCAGTAAGATCAAAATTGTCTCATATGTATTCAGTACATTATTAAAATGATATTATAGTAAAGTAAATCTTTTTTTTTTTTTTTTTTTTTTTTTTTTACTCAAGATGTCAGACAGAACCTTTCAGTGTCTCATGCTGTACTCCTTCTGAGTGTTTAACTCGTGCAGTGCTTCAGTTTAACTAACTTCAGTTAATACACTATTACTAGAATTTTCTACATTTTCTGTATAAATATGACCTAAAACATCACCAGATTTACACACAAGTCCTAAAAGTAGATAAAGAGAACCCGATTAAACAAATCCCATTGATAGAAAACACCTGATTCTAATTTCACCTTCATTAACTGCTAATCCTAGAGGTGCATATACTTTTGCCACTCATAGAGATGTAATATTAGATCATTTTCCTCAATAAATAAATGACCAAGTATAATATTTTTGTCTTATGTTTATAACTGGGTTCTCCTTATCTACTTTTAGGACTTGTGTGAAAATCTGATGATGTTTTGGATCATATCGATGCAGAAGTGTAGAAAATTCTAAAGGGTTCACAAACTTTCAAATACCAATGTGGCTACATGCACTTCCTGTTGTCTGTGCAGTGGCGTTCGTGCTGCTTCTCTCCGCTTCCTGTCTGATTTATCGTAACTGGAGACTCAGGAGCACCAAGAGCATGAACTTTGATAACCCCGTGTACCGGAAGAGCACCGGCGAAACCGAGGAGGACGAGATCCACATCGGGAGGAGCGAGGGGCTCGCCACGCACCACCCCCCATACCCAGTGCCTGTGGTCGGCACGGCGACGTGTCCGCCATTCATCGCCCTGCCTCTGGGTGGTGCCGTCACGGATCCGGTCCCGCACTGGTACACGGAGCCGCCCACCATCACCAGTGCCAAGTGAAAGGTGGCAAGGACTCTGTGTGAGCGTCAGGGTTTCCACGGGAACGATGTTTAAAGTGCGTGACGAGACACTGAGCTGAGGCTGAGTGTCGAAAGTTTGTACACCCCCTAGATCATACGTAGCAGGGGTGTGTACATCTCGAACGATCCGATGCGTGAATGATGAATTTTAAAGGAAGCAGTAATGTAAAGATGCGATTAGACGCAGTGCTGTAGAGATGCAGAAGCCCCACCTCCTTTACTCAGGAAGGGGAGAGAGAGAGACAGAGAGAGTGCTAAAGCAAGCAAATAAATAAATAAATAAATAAATAAATAAATAAATAAATAAATAAAGTAGCTGAGCACAGAGATGGCTCACCGTCACTGATACACAAAAATATCAGTGTTTCATGTTTAGGACTTTAACACCATGTTATTTTCAGTTTTGAGAATATTTACGCAACATACCGCTATCGTACGTCCAATATTCCCAAAACAAAAAAGTGCACATTTCGCAGACAGCGAGAACACCGAGGTCGCGTCCCAGACACTTCCTAGAAAGCGCAGTGATTTAAAATCTTTTATATAATCGTAGTTTAGTTTCTCTGTAATAAAAGATAACTACATAAAAAAACATCAATTCACTCGCCGTCCGTCGTGTACATGCTGTTCCTCGCTGAGACAGAATAGCCACGTGTTCGTGTTTACGGAGACGGCGTCGATTAGTTATTCATCCGTACAGGATTTTGCTGTTTTTTTTGTGATCGTTGAGGCCAAAATCACTTGTTTTTGCTGCAGCTTTTTTTTTTTTTTTTTTTTTTTTTTTTTTTGCAGAAAACTACTTGAATCGGTGAAATCGCAATCGCACTAAATACTTCTGCGCGCTCTTCGCAGAGATGCTTGTTGGTAAATGAGAGTTTTAGCTGTGCTCGTGTTCGACGCACACGAATCGAAGAGGACATTGACTGAATGCGCGTCGTGATGACGTCACATGACATGGCAGATTTCGTCTGTTCTGTTTTTATCATCGCAATATGTTGTAAAGGGGAAAAAAAGACAGGGAGTTTTACGATAAACACGAAAGTCTTGATGGAAACGTGCCAAATGTTACTTTTTTATAATAATAATAATAATAATAATAATAATAATAAAAAACCTATGCAACAGCAGACTGCTGCAGGAAGTAGTCATTACGTAAAGTGTTTTTTGTGGGTTTTTTTTTTTTTTTTTTTTTAAATCACAAAACGTCTGGTTAAAGGAAACAAGGAAAGTTCGCAAACATTTCCAGCATGTTTTCATTTTATCGCATTATGCATGTAATCACGTTTTGTACTTTTTAAAATTTTATTTATTTATTTATTTAGTTTTGAGTCTTAGTGACTCAGATTTCAGCAGCAACAACAATAAGGCAGTTATTTCTGACCTCGGCAACCATCGATGCTCAAACTGTTTGAGTTTTGACAACACTAGTACACACTGTTACACAGAGAGCCACGCCCTTTGCCTCTGATACTCACTAAGGCTTCTTCAGCTTTACTGGATGGAACAGTCCATTATGGTAATCAGATGGGGGGGGGGTAGAACCCTCACCCTAAAGACAATTAGTTCAGCCTGAGTTCGCATTTTGGACATTCGAATTGATTAATGTCGAAGTGAATTTTCTCTCTCTCTCTCTCGCTCTGTTATTCTCTTGCTCATTTCTCTGTCAATCTCCTTTCTTCCAGACTGCAGTAAAGGAGGGAAAATCAGTGCTGCATCAACTGCTACGTTAGCATTGTAATAAAATTAAGCTAAGAAGTTGTTTATTAGTCAGTGGAACACTCCGTGTGTTGTGTTGGTGAAACCTGTTTACAGGAAACCGGAAGTACACAAGGTTATTTACCTCACGTGTGGACTGGAGTGTGCAGTATTGTCTCAGGGAGTAACACAATCTGAACTTAGAACTTTGGGGATAAAACAATTTTTTTCTCTCTCTCTTTTTTTTTTTTTCTCTCCATCAAATATTCACAACATAGATGGGGGTGTGTGTGTGTGAGAGAGAGAGTGAGCCTGTTTGTGTGAAAGCTGAACTTACTGTAAGTTTTCATACAAATAATTTTGATACGATTGTGTAAAAAAAATAAATGTACATAAGATTTTAGATGACGTTGGCCATTTAATTTATTTGTATAAAAACGATGAGGACTTTCTTAAATATAAATTATGTTCCAAAGGTTTTGTCTTCTTATTCATGTTTGTTGTTGTTTTGTGTCTTTTTTTTCCCCCCTTTTTCACTGATGCGTTTATTCACTTATTTTGCGCAGCAGCTTTATTTTAATGAAAGTTCTTGTTTTAGTGCCTTACTTCAGTACATTTCTTCTTTTTATTTTATTTGAATCTCAGTGCGTTTCCTATTTAAGCTTCTCTTTAATCTCTCTCTGTGAATTGTTATAAAAAAACATTCCCAGCCGCGTGTCTTCTCTTCTTTCGCTCGAGCGTCTCCTAGAAATCTCTACTGACTGTAAAATTAATAAGATGTGATGGTGCTTCGGATTTAACGATGTCACACCGTGTGCACTGAAGTCATACATTAATGATGTCGTGCCTCCATTTTCTTTCAGCTCCTTTATCTGGAATCATCACTTCCCACACACACAGAGACACACACACAGAGACACACAGACACAGACAGACAGTTCATGCTGTCTGATTTATTGGCAGAGTGAGAACAGTCCAGAGGGACAGGAGACGTAAAGGATGTGTGGTTTTCCACATGCAGGTTAGTGACGCAGTCTCACTGAGGGTGAATAACGATTTGAGCAACGAATCAAACACTCGATTACAATAATTAATGTGCTCATTCTAATAAGTTATGGTTTCTATAGTAACAGCTCGTTCACAGGGATGTATACGGCGGATGCTCTGCATAAACGCGTTTAAAAAATCGTTGATGCGGTGAAATTTTCTGTCACTTATGTAACGTTTATGGAAGGAGTCTCCGGTGTCAGGGCTTTGTAACAGAGGTAAAGCTGTAACTTCAGGACAGAGGAGCTCTTTACACTTCTTTGTGGTTTTTCTTTAACATGACAAGCTGCGTTGTGTTTTTTTTTTTGTTTTTTGTTTTTTGTTTTTTTTTTTAACTTTGAGAGAGAATAAAAGAGGGCTGGTGAAGGAACGAGTGTTTATAGCTGCTTTAATGTAAGCGAGAACAGGAACTTACTCGTTTGAAGGATATTTATGTGAATTTAAGGCAGAGCGTTGGGATTAGAATTATAAACGAGGCGATAGTTTGCAAAATTGTAGCGTGTAATGTAAAGAGGCTGGTAGACTGAAACACTGATTATTTTACAGGATATACTGCAAAAATTTAGAAAGTCTTCCATAAAAATACTCCAGTACAAATAATTTACCATTCACAACATCGTCTGTCATTAACATCGCGCATCCATCTTTCAGACTAGATGATGATGATGATGATGATGATTACTGATGATAAAAGCATCTTGTTATTCAAATGAACCAAATTAATACAGAAACTGTAATGTTCCAGAATGAACCTACAGGATGGCTTCTATGCGTTCATGAAGTTCTCCACAGAGTGGGTTCTTGCATCTAAGCCATCTTGCATTTGTCGTGGGCTTTAGTGTTGGTGGTCCGAGTTTTGAGCAGGTCTGCGATCTCTGTGTGTGACGCCTGTGTGGCCAGAGACAGAGCGCTGCGACTTCCCTGTAACACACACAGCAGAGGAACGTTACCACGCTCGTACCAACAGGAAGTGCAGCATCTCTACTGTAAGAAGTTAAGACACGTCATGCTGAGGTGATTATTCACTGTGGTTCCAACAGATGTCCCAAAATGAACAAAACTCTGTGGCCTGTAGTTACATAGCAACGTTATTTAAATATCTGTGATTGAATATAACCCCTGAGCTGCAACCTGATTAGTTGAGAAGTAGAAGAAGAAGAAGAAAAAACACTTTTTTTCAACTGTGGACAAAACTGATGAAAAATGAACACTGGATATTTTTAACAGCGTAGGAGCTGAGAAAGATAACTTTGTAAACAAAGATTTACTTTGTAAATAAAATGGAAGATAAACAATAAACACTATTTTATATTTCAACCTATAACTCATTCGTTTTTAACAAGCCCGTAAACAGCTCCGTAAACTTCTAGTATCACTTACAAATCTGATAAAACCGTGATCATCGACAGTGAATAGTTTAAAATGATGAATACAAATAAATACAGGTTGGAATTTAAATTTGGAATTGCCACTAGGTGGCGCTCACACTGAGCTGAACAGTTTTTATACTAAACTGTGCGAGAAGTGTTTGTCATACACAATAAATATATCTAGTGTCTGGTTTCCGTTGTAACACCCCAACCGCAATCTACTGAAGACGAGTCAAGAAAAGAAATGTACACGATGTTCTGCTCGTCCCTCCTGTAGTCCATCAGCTGATGTTTGGTGTCTGAAGTTTCTTTAGTTAAATTAGCGCACGAGACGTCACACAGCTTCGTACTAAAAATTAACCCTGGACACAATTCAATTTATTATTATTATTTTATTTTATTTTATTTTTTTTAATTATTATTATTATTAGCTTTGCTCCAGTTTTGTACTGTTGTATAAACTGTAATCATTTGGTGCTTTTGTTTACTCTTTTGGAAATTGAAAAGCAGTAATTAATTAATATTTAACTGAAAACAATCAAATAAAAACCCCCAAACATAATTCTCTTTATGATTTATATCATTTGTAAATTACTGTACATTTTGAGACTGGGTATTCAGTTTAAAAAAAATATATTAAAACAGTAATGTTTTTCTGGTAAACATATTACACATTAACCATATTATATTCTACATATTATATTCTACATATTAACCAAAAATAATTTTTTTTTTGTCATTTACAGGTTTACAGAATGTATGTTGTGTATTTACTGAGGGAAAAAATAGAGAGACAGGTGTCTGTCGTTTTAATTCAGTTATGTTAGATTAATATGTCTAAAATTTAGTTTACGTTATTTTAATTCTTACCTTATCAGTGAGGTTCACATCGCAGTCAGGGTCCTGCAGCAGAATTCGGACGATGTCGGCGTGTCCGCGATCGCAGGCGCTGATCAGAGCTGTGGTTCCCGCTTGATCCTGAGCATTAACGTTTGCTCCGTGTGACAGGAGGAGTCTCACCGTGGATGTTCTGCCATGTCTGACTGCCAGGTGGAGCGCAGTCTGACCTACCTGTAGGGGAAGTACAGGATACAGTGTATAAGATGTTTCATGCACATACCAAATCAATCCTGTAAGGTGATAGGAAATGATAAACATCAACAAAAACAAAAACAAAAAAATGTAAAGAATAACAATGTAACCGTGTCTGTGAGTCCTTAAAAATGTGGCTAGATGATATAATTTATCATATCAACATTATATTATCTTGCAGTACAATAAATGACCTCGCTGCTATCATCAGTATTGTGACACAATATTTTTCGTCATATCGCCCAGCCCTCGTCTGAACCCACATTTTCGACCTTTTCCTTTTTTGTAGTCTTAGATTTTAAGCTGCAAACAAACACATCTAAGGTCCAGGGGGATTTTTTCCAGACCTGATCAAGCTCCTCCTATCTTGGAAGCGTGGAACAACTAATGAAATTCTAAGGGGTGGAGTCAGACCTGATCTAGCTCCTCCTACCTTGGCAGAGTGGAAAAGCAACCAAAGAAAGTCCGGGGGTTACAGGGTTAAGTTTATAGGAGGAGTTGGACCAGGTCAGACTCAACCTTATACCTGTAGTGCTGCAGAGAGGACTCAATTTAAGAATGACTTTATGGAGTAATAACTTTGTGTTCTTCATGCATGTTGTTCCAAATCAGGATGAAATCATCTCTCCACTAAAACAGCGTCGTTACTCACCTGACCTGCGCGAGCATTAACATCCCCGAGCTCCATCAGCTGCTGGACCACCTTTATATCCGTATCAGCGTCCACCGACTGGAGAGACACCAACATGACCGCTGTGTACCCGGTCTTATTCTTCAGGTCCACGTCACACACACCTGGAGAAAAGAGACAATACAGCTGCAGGAGAGAATCTGGTGAGGAACCTCCCTGTGAGCGTACTCAGGCTCTGTGTAAACAACGTGGAAAATTACTGAAAGTAAAATATATATATATATTTTTTTAATTTCTGAATATTTTAGGATATGGTTTATTAATTTTGGCAATATAGCAGTTTCCGGTTCCAGAGCTCCGTCCTGTTTTTAGCCGAGCAGTAATTCAGGATTGGCTCGGTCGCCTTGAACAGTGGTTTGGATGCTTCCAGTTGTGTCCCTGAAACTTTTCCTGGGAGAAGTCCTCTTGGATCGGCTTTGTTCTATTCAGGGACTTTAAAATATATACTATTTTAATATTTCTATAACAGATGTAGTAAAAACAGATGAGTAGTTTGTAGAGAAACAGGACCTTTCAGAGAAAAGTCCTTCATCAGTTATGCAAGCTAAGAGGCTGTAGGAGGTCTTGTTTCTCTGGAAATGTTGTGTACTCGCACTTAATGTCCCCTCGGAAATCTATAAAGTCCATCCGTCTCTCTGTGTTTTTATCTGAATGATCATTCTTCACTTTTCGTTTTTGGTGCATTTTTAGTTAAAGACACACCCACTACCCAATCTCCTACTGTGTTGAGATCCGTGTGTGAAAACCAATTAGCGACGACATTACAAATTTATATCGGTCTCAAAAAATGACCTGTAGAAGGTGGATATGATGGACAACGGTCATGGTGATGGAGAACGTTTCTAACTTTAATAAGGAAACGCAAAAGAAGAAGAAAAAAAAGTGACAAACTTCAGTCAAAAAGATCGTAAGAGATTATGGTGAATTGATTTATTCTGTACTTGATTATCACTGACCCGTGTCCAAGAGGAGTTTAACGATGCTGAAGTTGGAGTGGGACACGCTGTAATGCAGGGCTGTGTTCCCGTTATCGTCCACCATATTGACCAGGAACTGCAGCACTGCGGGCGTTTCTGTGGCCACTTTGTTAATGTACAGCGCGACCGTCTCTGCACGCGAGTTCTCCTCAGCGCTCACATGGAACCACTGCTGGAACACCGAGGTCAGAGCCTGCCTCTAGAGAATAAAAGTGATGCCCAGAAGGTCAAACACCATACTCCAGAAACCAGATGACAGAAACCTTTTTTTCCCCCACTGTGGTGTTTTGTGAATTACCATTTCATCATTTGGTTCAGAAACTTCATCCATGTGCTTCTCTAAGAAGTGACAAGCGTTCATGAAGTCGGTGTCCACCCCCCTGAGAAAACGGGCATTAGTAAGACACGATGATTTATGTTTAAATTCGCGAGAACATGCTCACGTGGTGATGCTGTCTCACCGTCCTCCTTCTGCCTCTTCTGATTCAGCTCCTGAATATGTGCCATCCTGCTTGACATCTTTTTCTACTGCCTGATCTTCTGGACATTTTGCTTCACATGTCCTGCCCTGCTCTTCGTGATGTTCTTCAGCCACTTTCAAATGTCTGGTCTCCGCTGTGGGTTCTCTGATGAGATCTTGCTTTCTGGTGGTCAGTGTAGAACTTGGCAGATCTTCAGTTTGGGAAATGTTTTGGTTAAACTCCTCCTTAGCAGGAACCTTTGGCCTCATGCTGCCCTCCACTACTTCAACAGAATCACTGAGAACAAATCTGTAGTAAAATGACTGAAATTACTACCCAGTACCAAACCCAGATATTTGTGATATATAAGTGTATATAAGGAGGTTACCGGTTTCTTCCACAGTCTTCTTTAAGACTTTCCCATGTCTTCAACACAGATATGTGGTCCTCCATCATGGACTCCTGAGCTTAAATGAGCAAGAGTCAAGGTACAGATATGAGTTACACATTGTTTAACTGTTTTGTGTGTCTTACCTTCACGTTCAGTCTTGCTTCTGCTTTTGAGAGAGGACGTTTTGTGTCTTGTTTCATCAAACATCCTTTATTTTACTTTATGTATATTCACTCTCCTCTTTTGCAATATCTACAACTGCTCAAATACTACTTTTACTGAACATTCAGGACTTCAATAATTTTTTTTTATTTTGCAGTTGTCATTTTAAAAGACGAGGGCATTATGACACCAGGTTCTGTGTGTGGGACTTGGTGGCTTTGTGGTAAAAGCCTTGCCTCTGATCATGGAGGTTGCCAGTTCAAATCTGGCTTGTACTTGCAGTTGGTATGCTGAGCAATGATGGATGGGTGTAGGAGCAAGTGGGTGTGTAGAAAGGGTGGCTGAAGGAAATGATGCTTGAAGACTAACCCCCCCAAAAAAAAAAAAAAGGGTGATAGGTTTTTTCCTCAGTATTCTCTACATATGCAAAACCCTCTCTTCAAGGCCCATAACCCCTTCTTTTCTTCTGCCCAGACCTTGGGGGGGCAGCTGCCTGGATATCCCCCCCCCCCCCAAACCAAGTCACAGCCTCAAGCCATTCTGCACCTTCCATGTCACTTGTCCTGCCATGTTCCTGAACCATCTTCACTCATATCCTGGAGACCTGGCTGGGGTTTGAACCAGCAACCTCTCAACCCAGAGGCAGCACTCATCCATATGAGCCACAGGATTTCATACAAGTTGCCTGTCTTATAGGACTTTTCACTGTTTGCTTTTATCCTGAAGTACAGCCAAAGCAAAAGTGTGGCATCAAACCAAGGATGTCAAGCACCACAGACCATGATGCTAACCACTGCAAGACTGGTAGTGAGTGTGCATAATAAATGTCTCAAAGAGCCAAGAATGAAACGTTCCATGGAAGAGGAGATGGTGGAGATTCAGCGCCCTTCACTTCCACATAGCTTCTCTCAGTAACAGTTAGTGTAGCTATGCAATCAAAACACTAACCACACTGTGGACCGGCTGGTGTGCTGTACCTGTGTGCTTTTTGGGAACTTAAGTTAGAACTTAGTTCCCTAAGGTATTCATTTGTCTTGTCCCAATTTTTTGGGGTGGACTGACTCAAATGCAGACATAAACAAGCACATACTTACAGTTCTTTGGTTAATTAACATTAAAAGTTACTCATATCCTGAAAAACCCACACCTGAGCCTTAATCCAACATCATCTACCTACAGAAGCCAAGACTTTAACCACTGCACCACTGAGAGACACAGTGAATGCTGCAATAATGCACATTTGGCTTCATAAATGGTTTAACATCATGAAAAGAAAAATAATAATTGTTTGGCATATAAGTAGCTGATATCAGCATTCAGCATATAAAGCATCTTAACCATCAGTAGCACTCATCAGTTCTCATCTTCCCACTTTTATTAAATCCCAAACTTGATTACATGGAAGTCAACAATACGGTAGATTCCAGAAGGAAATCATTTTGGTTAAATGATGGAATTTGACAGAATAATAATTTTAAAACATGACACGTCTTTATAAACCAGAGCAATAAAAATATATTTTTAAGAAATGCTAGCACATATAAAATTCCAAAATTTTCCATGCTTAACCCCAAACGCCCCCTGACACCTCCATCCCTCTACCTCACACCTTCAGCACTCCAATTCTGGAGACTCAGCTGAGGCACAATCCAGCAACCTCTTGATACAGCGGCAAAGCACATCTGGTTGAGCTACAGGATCTCACAAAGGGCTAAACAGCATGTTCCCCGATGTTCCTGAAAGGAGAACTTATCTAATATTCTCATTATGAGATTATTCTATACCCAATATAAGACGATTAAGACTATTTCTAAACATATATAAACTATATTTAAAGTTGCAGCTTTACCTCTTACTGTTACAAAACACTGACACTGGAGACTCCTTCCATAAACGTTACATAAATTTGAGAAAAATTGACACCAACAATTACACACAAAGAAACCTTTTTTTATTTTATCCACAGCTACACTACTGTCAGAGCTGCTGTTATAGACAATTAATCAACACCTGACTGAAATTCAACCAAGCTGTGGTGTAAAGAGCTTTACCTGATGGTGGCGCATCTCCTGCAGGTGATATATAGAGTATAAGGAGGTTGACTAAAGAGACCAGCTGTGTTTGAATGGAGCAGACGCGTGGGTGTAGATGTTCAGAGGACAACTCTTTTCCTGGTTCCTCGTTTCTGCAAAGACACTCCCACTGCTCCTGTAGGAGCTTTCTGACTTTTTTCACATGGTGCTCCATGTCTGCTTGGGATCCTGCAGGTCCTCTTGCTGCACAGGGTTTAAGTTCTTCCTCTGAACCCACCTGGTTAGCATTACTCAATTCAGATTCAGAATCAGGTGAATACATTTGCACAGATGGTTCTGACTTGTTCGCTTGGTCTGGTGTGTTCCTCATGTCGTCTGGTCTAACCCAGATGTTTTCTGCACGTTGTTTGGTCAATTCATTGATTCTCTCGTCCTTGTAACGACTCTCCTGTTCCTGTTCCTTAAGAAGTTTTGTCGTCTTTTCCAGATCAGACTCGAGTTCGTGAAGCTTCTGCTCGAGCACTGTGATTTTCTTCTGCAAAGCCTCAGCGAGGGACCCATCTTCATGATCTCTCTTAGTTGCTTGTGAATTTTTTTCTGTGGTTATCGCAAACGCATCAGCTTGCTCAGAGGAAGCCTTGACGTTCTCTTCTAGCTGATCGTACTCCCGATCCATCCAGTCGTCGTTTGCTGTATTTTTCTTCTCCGCCGTCTTCACCATACCTCTAGGAAAGTCCAGAGTCATGGTGTTGTGTTCGGATTGGAACGTGTTCAGGAGCCTCTCTCGCTCCTCTTGTAAGATACATATCTGTGCTTTAAGTTCCGGCATGATCCTGATCTCCTCTTCTAGCTCACCAACTCTCCGGAGAGCTGCAGTCAGCTGCCGAAAAGTCCCGTTCACACCTCCTGGGCTGTGGAAGACATCCTCGGAAGAACCGTTTTCCTGAGACAGGAAATCCCTTGAACCATTGGGGCTGGTCGGGTCCTCGGTGGAGTATTTTCTCAGTAACACTGTTAGGGGTAAACTTGAGGCTCGCAGTAGATTCGGCCTCACATGTGGTCCCAACGGTTGCTCGTCAAAAGCCTTTGAGGTTTTGTAGGGAGACTCCAATTGTCTGCTGAAGCCAGCTGACTCGCCATCGCTGCAGCAAAAATCACCTGGCTGCTGGGAGTCTGCAAGTCGAGTTCTGGGAAACCA
Source organism: Stegophilus panzeri (assembly GCA_024331685.1). Classification (NCBI taxonomy): domain Eukaryota; kingdom Metazoa; phylum Chordata; class Actinopteri; order Siluriformes; family Trichomycteridae; genus Stegophilus; species Stegophilus panzeri. Next base: position 10,689,402 of record JANDJT010000206.1, on the reverse strand, counting down.
GATGCTCGTTGAGTTCCACTGAGAAGATCTGCAACTGTACCCAGGTAAGCTGAGGTTACGCGACAGGTTGCCGCTGCTCCGCCCACGCGGTCTACGCTGAAGTTGCACCCTTCTGATGGTGTTGCCCTTTTCAATGTCCTCAACATATTTAACAAAATCCAGGTCCAAATGAAATCCATATGGGGTTTCAACAGAATAGGAGGGCGGTCTTCTATGACTTCCATTTTCTTTTGGAGCAACGCCATTTGCTGAAAAAACAGCCAAAAAGCACTTATTAAATGTTGGCATCCTTACAGCCATGGAGTTTAGTCTAGATGGATAAACTGGAGGATTTAGGGTTGTTACCTTTCTGTGTGTCCATTGTTTGTGGGCCTCAATTATTTGGGTTTTTTTTTCAGCTTGGTGTACTTTTCATACCTTGTTTAATCTGAGAATAGAAGAATGATGATGATGATGATGATAGACTGATTTCAAAATGAGGAAATTGAATGATAGAGTTTGTAAATACAGCAGATCAATCCATCCATCCCGCTTATCCTAAACAGGATTGCGGGGGAACCTGGAGTGTATCCCAGGGGACTCGGGGCATGAGGCGGGAGACGCCCTGGATGGGGTGCCAACCCATCACAAGGCACAATCGCACACATATCGTGGACAATTTTGGAAATGCCAATTAGCCAACAGCGTATGTCTTTAGAAATGGAGGAAGGAAACTGGTTTACCCTGGAGGAAACCCCCAAAGCACGGGCAAAACTCACAAACTCGGTGCACACAGGGCAGAACCGGGATTCAAATAACATTTTCCTGCAGATACTGTCTTGTGTTTAGCACAGCAAATATAAAACGCCACGATGTTGTACACGTGTGCCACGATCACAAACTGACCCAATGCCCTACACTGTTGAGAACATTTTGTAGAAGACTTTCCTCTCTGCATTTTGTTTTCTGCTCCTGACCACTCAGCACCACAAAAGCAGCCGCAGCCCAAACAATGTCAGCTATGCCGTAAACTCACAAACAGCTGAAACCAAACTTTGCCCAGACAAACTGCAGTGCTCCCACAACGCTCGCTCTATCCTGAACAGAACCCGATTTATCTAAAACCTCCTCCTCAGAACACGAGCTCTACAGATTATAATCTGGGAGTAGGTCAGACACAGGCAGGAGAACAGGGTCATGGTCCTTCTAGCCTCAGCCTTACTTTTATACTTAGATGCGTTTAAAGAAAAGAAAAGAAAGAAAAAAAGATGCCGTGGTCTTCATTAGATCAGGAAGCGTAACTCAAAACAAAATGTCTTGTGTATCCTGAAGTTGAGCGTTTTCCTCCGCAGAACTGTTCATGGCACACTTTTACAGCATCTTCACCACCGACACTGCAGAGAGTTAGCAGGATGATGGAAATCATAACAGCAGTCAAAAGACAGGAAATAACACAACTTAAAAATTCCACCTACTCTTAAGGATTATCCGTGGTTCAATTGGAAAATATAAATATATAAAAAGGGTCTAATTAACTTTTCATTACTGTTTATTTAAAGGAAATGTATTATTATTATTCATTATTATAAATGATTAAAAAAAAAAAACCTTTATGATTTTTGTATTTAAATTATTTAAGTAATCATTTTCTGTTCACATTTTGTGCCAACTCTTTAACATCCTTGCGATTCTTTTTTTATGTATTAATTTTTTTTACTTGAAATATTTTCTTTCTTCTCTCAGTTGAAATGATTGCTCCCTATAAACACATATTTTTGCACCCCTCATTTGAATACACTTCTTTCCATGGCATTCCTTCATTCCTTCTCGGACCACAAATCGGTTCTGAACCTGCGACGATTCGAAATCTCCTAAACGCTTCAGAAATAAAAGCGTAAACAGCACGGACGTTTTTCGGCATTTCAGCATGCAGGTCTTGTGAGGAGGAGGAGGAGGAGGAGGAGAGTGGAGTATAGAAATTTGAGAGGAGTAAACAGAACTTGAGCTCGGTTCTGGTGTCGGTGCCAAACCTGGAATGTGGTGTTTAGATGGATTTGACCGCAGTGATTCAGAGACGTCTAACCGCACATGTTTATGGTGTTGAACTTCTGCCTGTGGAGTAGATTTTAGAGTCAAAAGATTGTCTTTTTCCACCTCGTATATTAAAAACTTGGTTTTGTTTATTCTCACACACTGGAGTGCAACAGCCATTCCATTCTTCCTGTTTGGGCCCCCTCAGCGGTGTGGTTTCCTCGGCACAGAACCTCATTCCTTCTCATCTATTTGGAGTTTGGGGTTGAGGACAGAGGCCAAAGCCCGTGTGTGTCCCTCTGTGACCCTCCACTTTATGTGGCAAGGGTGTGGACGGTCCAAGTGTCTCTCTTTAACAATGAGAACTGTGTCATTAAGAACGGTTTTCTTTTTTTATCCTCGCTCTCTCTCACACACACACACACATCTGTTTTTCAAATCTGTTTCAGTTCTTTCTTTTTTTTTTTTTTTTTACCACCTTTTATCCTTTTATTATTTCTTCTGTTTCGCTCCATTTCCCTATTTTAAAAAAAAAAAAACTCTACAGAATTTGGACTATGCAGATCATCATGGCTTGCTGCCAAACGTAATAAGGGCACGCACGCACATGCGCACGCAAGCACACACACACACACACACGCACACACACACACACGCACTGAAATGACATTAAAGCCCGTTTATATCCTGTGCAGCACTGGAACGGATCTTCCCCATTGTCGTCACTGAACAATCGCTTCTTCTCATCTCCACGACATTTATTTACTTTTTTTGTGCACTGACTTTAGTTACTTCAGAAAAAGGAAGCATGCAAAAACTAAAAATCGAACTTTGAAAAGAGTTTGAAAATCATTACCTGTCTTACTACAGTAGGTTTGGAATGAGCTCCCCCTCCTCTCCTGATGGTATGGTCCAGTCTAGCTCCAGTTTGGCATTTTCTTTCTCCCACCCGCAGTCTCACAGAGTCGGTGGGATGTAAAAGCTCCTCGATGTGAAATTCTTTGAAAACATAAAGCAGTATTATTGTGTTGAGAACTGAGAACAGGGAGGATGGACGTGGGCGCTCACGCCTCCCTCTGTACGGCCTGTCCAATGAGAGCAGGTGGGAGTGGTGAAAACATAACCAGTCGGCCAATAGGAGTGCGTGGGCGGGGCGTTGTGCATTGTAGTGCTAAAGAGACATTTATAAAAACAAGAGCCATGTGTCAGAAGTTTTGAGAGGACTTATACTAATACTAGGAACCCAGGGTTACTTCTATGGCACACACACACACATACCATTCATAGTGTAACTTAATACATCACAGATGTCCTCAACATCCACTTTAATCAAAAAAATTCCACAGGGCTTTAGAGGGGGGCACATGAGCCTGTTAAACCCTCTCAGTACATAGCAGTGACGCCGACTACATCGCACTTTCCTCAGACCTTTTTTTTCCTCCAGCTAATCACCATTAAACTCACTAAATAATATCTTCTATCAAGATGATCTCACTGGCTTTCCACCACAACAAAAACAATTCTCTGCTGATGAGTGTCATTAGGTTTACATGTGAACGACTGATATCACTGAACTCAGTGTCACTGAGAGAGAAAAACCACGTAATCCTGCAGAGGAACAGGGTCTTTTAGGTGATCATGAAGATATCTTGTGATGACTGAAAAAAAATTGCCAGATTGGAGCTTTTGCACAAGTTCTTCCACCAATTACTGTATGGTCACAATTATTGGGTTCATAAAGAGGTAGGAGTGACAATAGGGGTGTAACAATATGCAGTACCATATCGTATTGTTCGAGGAAGTTCGATATGTCTGTGTATCGAACAATACATTCAACAAAGTAGATTATTCATTATGAACTTTGTTATAAAATAAGTGTGCTCTATGGTGAAGTTGTTTCTTCTGCGAGGACTTTTGAAAAAGCAAAAAAACCCAAAAAAAACCAACTGGCTGTCTATTCCAATGCACAAACGTTTCGGGCTAGTGTTTGTGCTTTTTCTGAGATCTAGTTGGAATGCTCATTTTACTGAGATCAGGTGAATGCTTGGCCAAAGAGTCCATGTTTAATGCTTCGTTTTGTTCTGTTCCATCTGAATGGATCGCACAAACGCTGTCATTGTTAAATTCTGCCTCACATACAGTATAAACTGCAGCCAATAACAAAACCGTTATAATCTCTTATTAGAATAAAGTTCTCCAGTCCTGGAATCCACAGAGCAGAAAGAGTCCACTCATGGCCAGGTGTAAATAAAGACACACGCGCTTCGATTACCAATTGAGGTATAAGGTTATGTTTGCTGTTATTCCCTCTGATATGGGTTAACATTTAACCGTGGGCGTTCTGTGACCATCTGTGAAGTCTGTAGTCATGAACCTTATCACCTGCCAAAATAAACTTTCTGTAGAATGTAAATAAGACCAGAGACTCGCAAGTTATGTGGTTTTCCTGATTTTAAAAAATGTTAAATCAACGGTTTTCGCATTCCAATTAAACAGAGGTTATTTAAAGATTTAATGCGCAAGAAGCGTTAGTTACAGATTTATATCCAGCCATTTTTAAACACAAAATTGAGAAATGTTCTGGTTCTGTTTTTGTCCAGAAGTCGAGGCAGTCGTCACTGTCTAACAGAGGTTTATGCTGTCGGAGTGACCACAGCACATTAGAGAACACGCTAACCCTCAATTTTCAGAAGGCACACTGCCACCGAAACCGTGGCAGGAAGAAAATCAAATGACATGTTGCATCATCTCATGGAAAAAAATATCATGGAAAAGTCCATCGAGTCGTTTCTGAAGCGTTTACTTATGATTTTGGGTCTAAAAGGCATTTAGTGCGTGATATGATCTCTACATATTTCTCAACATATAAACCATTTGCTCACTTTCCTTACGTTCCTTTCCTTATGTTTTAAAAGATTTAATTACAAGAACAGTTCCTTACACCTTATTATACTGTACAACCGTCCAAACTTACTGTCCAACAGCGAGGCAAAACACAAAAACACACATTCGGGAAAAACACTTCCGGGGTTAAATTGAGATGTACTGTCGAGGAGGTTGAGTAGCACTGAATCTTTTTTTACTAAGAACAATAAAGTTCATTCTGTGCTATTATTTAGAGTTCTTGACATTTCATCACTTCGTTTTTAATTACACACAAAGTTACTTACCTAAAATTTCTCCTTAACACTTTTTAAATTGAATGTTTAATTAACGTTATGCAGTAGACATACAATAAGCACGTAAAACTAATTTTATATCAATTGTACAGTGTCTAAGACTTTTGTACAGTACTGTGTATATACAACAATTCCGCTAAGATTTGTGAAAATAAAATAAGGAATTGAGGTAAACCACTGTATTAAGACAAGTGTCTCATGTTAAACAGGAATAAGCTACAGTTTTTAATTGTTGAAAGGTATTAAAGATGTTAAAGGTTTGATATTTCTGCTCTGTGGTAAGGGCCTAATTTAACTACAACGGATTTGCCAGAAATTATCAAAATATTAAATATTTTCTTATCCTTTTTGTTCCTGTCCAATTTACCTTCTGTAAACCAAAGGCAGATCAGTTTATTCTTTATTAATGATCAACCCATCTACAACAGCACAAATATAAACGGACTTTGGGCTTCTTTGGAGAGAGAGGGCTGAAAGATCTCCCACAACAATGAAGCTCGCTCATCCGAATGTGGCAAACCGTGCGACCATGAAGCTGGCCTTACTACTGTTATTTATGTTATTAACCAACGCTTTCCCAACAGCAGAGGACACTGAGGAGATAAACCTGGCTTCATCAGATACTCGGTCAACTTTTGTGGCCCTCGCTGAAGTCCAGCTTATCGCTAACGGCCTCCTGCAGCTAGGTAAAAACCTGAGAGACTTTGTGCAAAAGATGAAGGGCCAGATCAGCGACATATTGCAAAAGCTCAACATTTTTGATAAGTCCTTCAACCAGCTTTCTGTGCTGGCCAGCGAGATCAAAGAGGAAGAAGAGGAAATGAAGAAGACCACTGTGGTGCTCAAAGCCAATAATGAAGAGATCAAGAGCCTGTCTCTGGAGATAAACTCCAAAGTAGAGGACATCATGAGGGAGAGAATCCAGCTGTGGAATCAGGTTGGAGGACTTGAGGAGAAACTGAGTGGACTTTCTGAAGGTCTTCTCTCAGCAGATCAGGTTGCAGAAATTTCAGCACTCAAAGTAAGATTCTTTGGGCTTATTTCAAAGTTTATATTTCTCCTTGTTTAGTTGTGTCCCGGTAAAATAAGCACTCTGTACTTACACAATAGTGCCACTAGTCAGAACGGTGTCCACCTCCTATGCAGTGACAAGTACAACAATAAGCTAACGCTAAGCACTGTGGCAGCCTCTCACTCTTTTCAAACTGGAGCTTCAAACCTTGATCCTGGCCTCCAAAGTGGCGCAACAGAAAAACGTTAACTTTATTGTTGGTAAATCACAAATTTTGAACTGATAATGCCACAGTCAGCTGACCTTGGGAGACCAAGAGAGTGTAATTAGCTGTGTGCTCTGGGTGGGTTAGGGTGTGGCTGTGAGTTTGGGTATGTGGAAGAGTGCAGATAGCACTTTCCACCGAGTGTGTTGTGCTGCTCTGTAACACAGCAGGAGCAGCAGTTTGAAAAGATGGTGTCTTCACATGTCTCAGAGGAAGCACATGCTAGCCTTCACCCTCCCCGGTTTGGTAGCTGTTGTGTGTAAAATGGGAGAGAATTGGCAAATGAACAAAATTGGGAGGAAAATGGGTTAAAAAAAACAAAAACAAACTTGGCCCCAGCTGTAGGGTGCAGAGGCTCAATCAGGGACAATCAGTCGTAAATGAACTGATATCGTTATTTTAGATGTTTAGAAAACTTTGTGGGGAGCAAAATACAGAACTGAAATGGTGATCAGGTATACGGAATGATATCAACCCAGGAGGTGATCCAAGCCCAAGAAAGGAGTATCTCAGACCTGCTGAAGGCGGTGAAGGACCAAAATGAGCACTTGAATGACCAGAAAAACAAGATCAAAAGTCTGGAGAATAAGGTAGTGTTTTGTTTCGTTTTGTTTTTTTTGTCCAACCAAACCACTTATACGTGTAAACACAATCCAAAACAACTGCTGCAACACTGTTGTCACTTCACTTCTAGCTTAACTCTGCCAGCCATCAGGAAACTTTGTTGAAGTTTAGTTGGGATGCCGAAACCTACAGCATGTCAGATTATCTGTCCAACTATTCCAATGATGGAAGCTTTTCAAGTGGTGAGAATTCCAGTGACGTGGACTTTTGAGTGTTTTAGCAATTCTTTGTACTGAATGTGTGAACGATTGTTCTGTAGATTTCCCGAGAGACTGCAGTGAGGTCTTCAGCAGTGGAGAGAAAACCAGTGGCCTGTATCCCATTAAGCCTAATGGATCCGAACCTTTCCTTGTGTACTGTGAATTCATGGAGGGTAAGAATACACACAAGACCCAGGACTTCTATTGTAACTCCTGATAAAATTCTGAGATATTCTTAAATTTAACTTAGGTGTAGGCTGATGTCCTGATAACATGAGCTCTGCACCCCACAGATGGAGCGTTCACGGTTATTCAGCGCAGACATGGTGGCTCTGTTGATTTTAACCAGTCCTGGCAAAGTTACGAGAATGGATTCGGAGACTTCAAGAGTGAGTTATGTATTTGGAATGTTGGTGCTCCTTGAAACTAAAAATACACCAATGAGAGTTTAACTCATTGCAATGACAGAGAAGCACAAAGAAGCTCATTTCTGAGAGCTCACCTTGATCAGTTACACTACACTGTACTGTACATCGAGGGTATAACTCTTGCTTTTTCAACCTCCTTTAAGGCATGCCTCCTTTAGTTCCCTAAGAAAGTGATGGAGGTGTACCTTTAAAACTGGACCATAGGAACCTGTACTTGTAAAGGAAAACTCCACCTTGTATATTTCCAAATTTGCAATGTGTTTAGCAATCCTGGTGCTAATTTTTTGGTTGGTGCTGTATTTTCATTATTCTGAGGTCACGGGGGACTGATTTCATGCTCACCATTTTCCATATCCAACGTTTCCATGTCCAAGGTTATATGAATGAGAAATCCAGTGTAGAAGTAGCAGAGGCATTGTGCAAAGTCCCACAGTGTAACAGCAATATGACACCGAGTTACAGCAGAGACTCGGCTCGGCCAGTTAGAGATGTACGAGATGACGAGAGTGATGGCGTTGACGGCGGTATTCACATGAAAGTCGAAGCTTGGGAAGCTGATATGTTTGAGCAGTGTGTACAGATGTGTACTGCACCACTATCAGCAGGTAGTTGAGTGGCATTGTGGGTAATGTAGGAAACTGTTACCCAAAGTGAAAACTGACCAACATGCAAATGAAAGAACTTTAAAATAAAAACTGCATTTGCAGTGACATCACCGCGTTTGGTGTTTAAAGCTTGTTACTTGTGCTCTGTACAGTAGGTGAGTTCTGGCTTGGTCTGAGGAAGATCTTCTCCATCACCCAGCAGGGCGGCTCTCTCCTGCACGTTCAGATAGAGGACTGGAAACAGGAAAAGCATTCAATGGAGTTCCAGTATGTACTGGAGGGCCCTGACTCCAACTACACCATCCACCTCAAGCCAGGAGATCCAACCCTGGATATGGACGTCCCAACAAGACTGAGATTCTCTACTAAAGACCACAACGATGGAAATAGACCCAAAGAACAAAACTGTGCTCATGATTATACAGGTACAGAAAGTAAAATACATAACTTGTACTAATCAGTCCATACAGGATTTCATTCAGGAGTTTTTATTGGTGATTGTTGTGGCCAAAAACGCTTGATTTTGCTGCAGCTTTTTTTTCAAAACTTGCGATGCGATTTGCAGAGTTTTTTGCTGAAAGCTACTTGAATTAGAGAAAGTACAATTGCACAAAATCACTTTCCCAGTGATGCTTGTTGGAAAATGTCACGTTCAACGCACGTGACTCAACAAAGACTTTGGCTGAACGCACGTCGTGATGATGCCACATGATGCGTCTTGGCCCAAATCTACAGAAAATCTGCGGTAATTTTGAAAAATTGAAAGCTCCACCGAATATTGCAGAGTTTGCTTGCTTTGGCATTAATAGCAAAATCCTGGAGGGCCTGATTAATAATCAGACATTGGACCTCATTTATCGAGCTGGATACAACTTAATTTATTCGTAAATATTCCACAGGAGTGTTTACACAAGAGATGTGATGTTCAAGAAAATCCAGTTCGTATACTATGTTTCACTTCTGAGTTTGTGTAACTTTACATATAATGTGAACCTTGACAGATCAGCTTCAAATCATATAATTGTCGATGAGTTACTGTGATTTTACTACTTTACTACTTTAGAAACGTAGGATACTTAAATTTTTATGTGTGGTTCTGTTTAAGGAGGCTGGTGGTTCAGTGCTTGTGGAGATGTCAACCTGAATGGAAAATGCATCCGGAGCCAACCCCGCAGGAAAGGAATCCAAGGGAAGCACAATAAAGGACAGTCCCACTTAAAATCCACACAGATTTCCATTCGTCACCGTCGGGAAGCATAGTTGCCCGTAAACCACAAGAAACGATGTGGAAATGTGCAAATATGTGTTCAGCTTTTTTAACCACGTGAAACCTGACTCTGTAATTGAGCAACATGTCCATTAAACAAAAAGTCCAATGTCTGATTTATTTCTGATACAGGTCTTGCGTTCTTTTTATTCTTAACAGCTCTGCATTTACTTTGACATACCAAACACACACACACACACACACACACACACTTGATTGGTCATGCCTTGTTGGATGTCTCCAGACTGCTTTTGTGATTTTCATTAGCTTTTTCCAGAGGGGAAAATAGAAATCATGGCTCGGACATTTCTCTAAGGATTTAATGATTAAGGTGAATTGTATTTAGGCTTTTGTCGATGTTAAGATCCAGCACTTTTCACGTTTTGTTTACTTTCTTTTGTTGCTCATGTGGTTTGTGTCGCATGTTTGACATTTCATGACTCACAACATTTCCATATGTACAGAAGACAATGTTGAAGTGAAACAGACAGAACCCATGAGAGTAGCGACGCTTTAGCGTGGGATATTTAAACATGACACTGAACAGGATGGTATAGTAAGTATTTAGTTAACCACATGTTGTTGAGGAATCCGCTTTCATCTGCATCTGTATGTCATTTGGATCCTTTATTTCACCAAGAAACCACAGAATTTTGGCAGTTACTTAAGAAACCTCGGGACTCCACTCACATCTGTATTATAAACAGTTCTCGTATTGTTTTTACAGAATCAGACCGACAATAAAGTTCTTGAATTGGTTTTTGTGTATTTTTTTGTGTTAGTGTTTAACTGCAGCTGTGGCTCAGGTGGTAGAGCGGGTTGCCTGCTAATTGCATGGTTTGTGGTTCGATACCCGGCCCCTGCACATGCCGAAGTGTCCTTGGGCAAGACACCGAACCCCAAGTTGCTCCCAATGGCAGGCTAGTGCCTTGCATCGCAGCTCTTTGGTGTGCCATATGAATGGGTGAAGGAGAAACAATGTAAAGTGCTTTGAAGAACTGTTAAGGTTAAAAGGCGCAGACCATTTACTCCAATTTCTCAGGAAGACCCAAGAAAGAAAAGTCATGCTGGTGTTACTTAATTCTGTTTCCTCTGCTTTGTTTTGGAATATAAGTCTTCTGCTACCACCTAGTGTTATAGGAGTGATAAAAGGTTTGTAAATAGGAAATGCTGCTCTAACACACCTGATTCAACTAATCATCTAATTAATCTCCAGTCCTGAGTGGGGGGTGTTATGCTGCAACGCAACGTGTAACGAGTTCTGATATTAACGTTGCTACTGCTCAGAAAAACAGGGATGCTTTTGTGACTTCTCCTACATCGTTGCCATGGTTAACGTTCATGATAATCCTGATCATTCTGAAAATCAGTTTGACACATGAACGTTCTTCATCCCTCTGAGATCGCCTCGTAGAAAAATGGTTCTTGAAGGAGTTTTTTGTATAGTTAAGGGTTTGGAGTCCTTTCTGATAAGGAAACTCTTGTAGAACCTTTAAGGGCTATCCCAGAGGGAGCTCCAGTTAACCCTTAAAGGAAACCTCCACCCTGAAAGACATTAAATATGCTTTTATAGAAATATCCATGATATGATTCTGGTGCTAATTTGTCGATTGCTGCTGTGTTTTCATTAATCCTGTGAGAGGTTAGCGGCTGTGTCCCACGCTAATGTCACACGGGTTCAACAATCTGAAACATGAGTGATAACGGGTTCTGTTACCTCCTGAAAACAAAAGTTATTCAAGGCGTTCTTTGTAGAGTATTATCTTAGGAATGATTCATAGAGAAACACCATGTTCCCCAGAAAGGGTTTATCTGTCAGATACACTTTACAGGGCAGTGAAATTCTTTTCTTCACATAAGCCAGGAATTTGGGGTCATATGGCTCTCTCCTAGAGAAGAGAGGGTTACGAGCCTAAAGGGCCCAACAGTGGCAGCTGACCAGTAACACAAAGTCTTAACCGTTTAGCCACAACTGCCCCTACATAGAACCTTGAAGGAACCTTAAGGGTTCTAGATCTTTTTTCACCAGAATTTGATGTACACTGTTAGGAAATCCGCAAATACACATCATGGCGTGTCGCAATTCATAGGGTGCCAAAATGATCCAATTTCATTAGATAATTCACTGCATATCAGGTGGGTTTCGCCAGTGATTAGTTGACTAATGCAACCCTGACGAGGAATCTTCCCTGTGTAGTGAGTGTGAAGTGTGACAGTGATGCCCCTTAACATGTGTGAGGAGGAACTCGTCTTCTGTTACTCTCTTCCACTGCCGATTTATTTTTGGATCCCTAATGTCCAGCGCTGCCAGCTTCTGGAATTCTCCGGGCTGCTAGAAGGCTCTTCCCTCCTCTCCTCTCCCCTCCGCTCTCGTTCCCCATTCCCAGTGCCCTGACAGAGCAGTGTGCAGTAACACTGACCCCACTTCACGTTGTTGTTCTCTCCGTATCTCTGAGCAATGGAGGACAGTCCTCTACAGGTGCTGCATCTCAACACCGCTCCGTATCCAGACCAGAGGCCCGGCATCAGCGGCCTTAGGAAAAGCGTCCGTGTTTTCCAGTACAAAAAGAACTATCTGCAAAACTTCATCCAGAGTATCTTCTCCTCCATCGACCTGCGAGACCGCCAAGGCTCCACCATGGTGGTTGGAGGAGACGGGCGTTACTTCAACACCACCGCGATCCAGGTCATAGTACAGATGGCGGCGGCCAATGGGGTCAGTCGCTACCTTTTTAAAACCTTCTCGTGATTGTAATCAGCAGCAGTTATTTTCATTTTATAGTTTTTCTACACCTCGGCACTGTTTGTTTTCATTTCTTATCAGTCTCTCTAACGTGCATCCTGCTAAGCTTACTTCGATTTTTTACAATCCTGTAATATATGCCAGATTTGCTGGATAGCTGTCTGAGATTTAATCATTTTAATAAAAAAAAATAAAAATAAAAAAAACATTACAAGGACAACAATGCAGCATGTAATTTCAAATGATTAGCAAGGGTCAAGTGCAAGCAAGCTGCAAAACAGAGCTAATTATGTAGACCTGCTTTTGTTGTTGTCTCCTGTCCAACAGTGATATTTGTTCTCGACACCTCTGCTGGGGTAATGATATTTATAGTCAGGGGGGATTGTAAATAAATTATACACCAACTATAAATGTTTTTCTAATTTAGCCGGTCGGGTTCCAGCACTGGTGGAGAAACATGAGTGTAACTGCTGTAGTGTTAAAAATCCCCCATGAACGATGACTATTATTTTAATCAATCCAAAGGTCACGGGTTTAAATATGATTTTCATCTGCTAAATTAATACATGCGCAAAGAAACTGGAGATAAAAAAAAGTGATGACCTTTGGAAAGGTTTTTTTTTTTTTTTTTTCCATTTTATCACGATCAGTGCTATAGAGAAAAAAGAACTTGCACAGAAGGAACAAAGTTTAAAGCTTTTTGAAAATATTATTTTTGCCAAAGACCGAAGCATTTGTATTATAGTAAGGAATTATTTTGTTTCAGATCATAATTGGAAGAGTGCTTAATTAAAAGACAATTAACAAACTCGTTAAATAATTGAGTGCTTGTTTCAAAACAAATAATTGTTGTGTACTACAAGTACCAATAAGCTCCGGATTGTTTACAGTAAAATAAAACGTCACCATTTCATGACTAGTGTCCAAACTTATGGACAGTCCATTTAAGCGGTTTTTAGGAAATTCTAAACTCATTATTACAGTAAATTAACATAAATAATAATCCCCTACACATTCTCAATCATTGGTGTATCTTTAAACTTTCAGAACAAAATCTCAATTTAAATAAAAAAATAGAGATTTTTCAGCTAGACTCTGATAAATATACTAAGCTTTCATTAATTCATTTGTTTAATAATTCATTATTATTACTTTTTAACCTCTGACATCAGCTGCATCATTCAACAGACTTAAATGATGTACATGTCAAGAATATTGCTAGATTAAAAAAAAATAATAACATATTCTCTATTATTTTGTTCATCAGTATGAAATATTATAGTCTTGAACGTTAACCATTTTTTGAGCAAGAAAATGGACAAGAATCATTTAAATTAGTTTATGTGCAATGACGGTACATTTAAGCTGATTAAAATCCTCTGCAGCTCACCTGTCCTCTATTACTTACCTGTCTCAGATAGGCCGTCTGGTGATTGGTCAGAATGGCATCATGTCCACACCGGCCGCGTCGTACGTAATCAGGAAGTTCAAAGCGATTGGTGGATTTGTGCTCACCGCTAGTCACAACCCTGGAGGACCAGACGGAGATTTTGGCATCAAATTCAACATTGCTAATGGAGGTAAAATGATACTAGAATATCAAATATAAAATGAGTTTTGTATCTAATTACATCAAAATATATATTTTTGTTGTTTGGCTTAAAGGGCCTGCGCCCAGCACTGTGACAGATAAAATCTTCCAGATAAGCAGAAGTATAGAAGAGTACGCCATCTGCCCTGAACTCACGGTGGATCTGACGACACTCGGCAAGCAGAGTTTCGACCTGGAGAATAAATTCAAACCATTTACAGGTAGGTGAAGGCATTTCTCGGGGCCTAGATACACAATAAAAGGAGTGTCCTGGACAGAGCTCTGACCTCAACCCCACTGAACACCTTTGGGATGAACTGGAACTGAAGCCTCCTTGCCATCACAACATCAGCGCCTGACCTCAACCTTACTAATGATCTTGTACCTGAATGAACACAAATCCCCACAGCCATGCCCCAAAATCTAGTGCAAAGTCTTCACAGAAGAGTGGAGCTCATTATAACACCAAAGGAGGAATAAATCTGGACTGGGATGTTCAACAAGAAAATATGGGAGTGATGGTCAGGTGTGCACATACATACTTTCACCGTATAGTGTATTATATAGATGTATAGACATCAACATAAAACTCAACTGCTTCACCATTGATAAGGGGATCAACATTTTAAAGATCATAACACAAGTCGAATTGCCTCAGATTTTCTTACTACTAGATATCAACATTCATAGATTTATTCTAGACAAAGTTACTGTTACTATCATGGATTTTTCTATAACAGCAGGTACCCCAAGTGTTTTATTCCTCTTATACTACAGCAATTTGCCAACGATAACGTTTTATTAATTAATGAACTTCGCATCATACTTTTTATTTGCTTTCTCTACAGTTGAGATTGTGGACCCAGTGGAATCCTACGCCAACATGCTGAGGAACATCTTTGACTTTGCTGCGCTGAAGGAGCTTTTATCAGGCCAGAACCACATACGCATCCGGTTAGATGCCATGCATGGAGGTAGGAACTCTACTGTTCTCTTCTTTTAAGCATTATACAGATCAACAAAGGCATAATTATTGTATAAATTAGAGCTAGCTATGAGACCATGAATGACTCCACAGTGATGTGCTGTCAACATCTTGGCTGTCATCACAAGATGAACCTAATGGAACATCTGTATTTACTTCAAATCCATTTAATCTTTTTGAATATATACTATATACTAATCTTTGCAGCAGAAGCGACAGATGTTATTTTTTTGAGGGCTGGGTCATCCAGATCAAGTTTCCGGCCTGCTGTTAAATGATTAAGAGGAGATGTCTGACATAACACTAAAACCAAAGCAGGATTTCCCCTTTCACATTGGAAGCCCTGTAGCATTTACTGCGCTCTCGAAATGACATTTTGAAAAGCCAACGTAGCTAATTCTCCATCGCTGTTTTAAAGTGAAAAGTTCAAATAGCATAGCCTGTGAAGGAAGAGGGGGGGTGGGTGCTGGGATGTAGGGGTTCAACCGGTCATTCATTTCACTGATGGAAAAAAAAGCTAAACAAGATGCTATCACTGCATTTCTGATGCAGGATGTTTAAAAAAAAATAAATAAATAATTCTGTAACTGGCTCAGTTCAGATCTAATCACATTTGCAACAACAAGCGTTTCAAACATCTAGCTGGAGTCTGGCATATGTGGACCTCGCACAAAATATGGAGGTGTTTTGTTTCGTTTTGCTTGGCAATATCGGTACTGCATGGCCTCCTGACAGTTAGATATGCTAATATTAAAATTTCAAGATATAACCCTCAACCATGTATAATGGTTTACTATGTTTAAAGATAAACATATGTTATTGTTTGCAATAATGTCTTTCTCATATTTTTTCAATTACATGAAACTTTCATCAGTTGAACAGAATTGCAGGATTGCTTTTTTAAAGAAAAAGATCAAGATAAAGATCTTGCCTTAAGGATGGTTTTTATTACAGGGGCATAAACACTGCCCCAAAATGCTTCAAAGTTAGATGATGATGATATCTAGACGAGCTCACAATAACAATATTAGGCTTTATGAATATCACAGTGTATGACTTATCCTATCATTCCTGGGTCTGGGGTTCCTTGGCAAGATTTCAAAACTGACCCCTCCAACATAATCTTACCCTGACCTTTGTAAAATATGTCCAGACCATAGTGCATGTTTGACAATTTATTTCTTTGCTTGTATTATACTGTTGTGAAAATTGCTCAATAAAAATGCTATTTGATATTAAACCCTGTCAGCCATGTGTTGTCTGTATAATAGCACACTGAATGGCTAGAATGGCAGTAGACAGATGTATAGATACGTCTCAAGATGATATGGGCCAAATTTGGTGATGATGGGACAAAATTTGGAGTAGGAGGTGCAAAATTGGCAGTTAAATGTAAGCATTTTTAGCATGTTATTGTAGCTTTTGGCCAGTAGGTGGCGATGGCACAATTTGTTGCATAGGCTCAGGGCAGTTGCCTACCAAGTTTTGTGTCAGTGCGCAAAGTCATTGCTGAGATACAGCCTCACTTCCTGTTTGGTGGCTTCACTGTCAGATTCATTGGCCCATTACAGGCAAACCAGAGTATTCAAAATTCTTTTGTGAGGCTAACTCTGAAGATGATGTGTGCCAAATTTGGTGATGATTGGACAAAATTTGTAGGAGCAGTGGAAAAAAAAGTTTTTGACAAAATCCAAGATGACAGAAAATCTAATTAGGAAGAAATTGACATCATAGGGTATGTTGAACACGACTCTACCCATTGAATCCAGGGATGCTGGATTTACAATTCTGACACACGGTTCAAAAGTTATGACCATAAACGTACTTCCAAATTAGGCCCAAATTTGACCCAATGGTGGTGCCTACAGTATTGGCAGCACTTGGCCCAAATTTGGTCAGAATGTTCCTTAGACCCTCCCCAATCAGTGTGCCAAATTTCAGAACTTTTTACCAGACGGTTATATGAGTTGCCGTAGACACCATAGACCGAAGAACAAGACAAAGAAACGGTAGAAAAAGAATAGGGTGCAGTGAAGGAATTTCTTGTAAATTCTTGTAAATGAAAATGATTACAGATAATAATAGAGCAATCTATCACTACTGATAGTTTTGCTATACGTAGTTAAACTAGGACACTGCCTTATCTAGGACACTGCCACAATAAGTTCACTATAGCTAATGTTAAAATGCACAAAAGTAATTTTTACATTCTCCTTTAAATCTTCATGTATGACTGTCTGATATTGTACCCATCACTTTTTGGTCTTCATTTCTGTCCTGAAGTGGTTGGCCCATATGTGAAAAAGATCCTGTGTGAGGAACTGGGTTCTCCTGCCAACTCAGCCATTAACTGCGTCCCTCAGGAGGACTTTGGCGGTCAGCTTCCAGATCCGAACCTGACCTGTGCTGCAGATCTGGTGGAGACCATGAAGAGCGGCCAGTTTGACTTTGGAGCTGCCTTTGATGGTGACGGTGTGGGTGTTTTTAAAGAGTTACACCATTATAGATTAACAATTCATCCTCAAATAGCTATTAATCTTTTCATATGAAAATCTGTCAGTCAAGATTAGTTTAGGAAAGAAAACTGCTTCCTTGCAAAAAATGAGTGTAGAGGTCATATGACCACCAAAATATCAAGGGTGTTGGTGACCTACCTCAGTGTCAGTCTCAGTCTCAACCCCAGTTTACCCTGTGTCTCTTTCTCTCCAGGACCGTAACATGATCTTGGGGAAAAATGGCTTTTTCGTTAACCCCTCAGATTCGGTTGCTGTTATTGCAGCAAACATCTTCTGCATACCTTACTTTCAGCACATGGGAGTAAGAGGCTTTGCCAGGACGATGCCCAGCAGTGGAGCCCTTGACAAGTAAATACTTACATATAACTTTCATAACTCAATGTGTAACTTCTCATATTATCCTAGCACGATGATGGTTTTTATCTCAGTATAAGCAACTTTAAAAAGACCACACTAGAATGAGCATAGTGTGTTTATTTGAGCTGCAGTCACACTAGAAATTTGCAGTTTGTATAGATTTGTACAAACTTTGAAAAATTTGGTACAAATTGCAATTTAGCTGCGACTTAACATTCTGGTTTCAAATTTAAAGGTTTTATTCTAGCATCTACGTACATGCAGTTCAATTGCCCCAAGATAGTTTGGTTACTAAATCAAGTTCTAAATCAAGTTTTGTACATTGGGAAAATCTATCTAGCTTGCTATTCTCTCTTAGCTGAGTGCTAGCAAAAAAATAAAAATAAAAACACAAATATAACAAGACATCTAATTCAGCTTCCCAGCCAACTGCAGACAAGTATATTTATGGCTCAATTTATAGTTGGGTTGGGGACGCATCATGCCTGCACACTGCTAAAATGAGTGCTCTATTAATTTAGGATCTAATGCACTACAAAGGGCCATCTGGTCACAGCTCAGCACAGGCACACTTGTTGTGGTACTGATCAATGATATAAATTCCCATGTGAACTCAGCACAGAGGTTCTGCTCAAGAACGAAATTAATTTCACTGAGCTGAATGTTACAAAACCACTAGTGTGACTTAGTCCTTAATCTCGGATGTAGTTTTGATTGAGTTCAGAAACGTAACGTAGTACTCGTTCATTACAGTGTGGCTAAAGCAACCAAGATTCAACTGTATGAAACTCCAACTGGTTGGAAGTTCTTTGGAAAGCTGATGGATGCTGGTCGCCTTTCGCTGTATGGAGAGGAGAGCTTCGGCACAGGTAGCGAATGTAATAAATGCTGTGAATGGTTTATTTATTCATCCTTTATAGAATTATTTAAACTATCCAATTAGTTCATAATCACACATAACATGAAGCTTGTTTCCCTCTTTTCAGGTGCGGATCATATCCGTGAGAAGGATGGGCTTTGGGCTGTACTCACCTGGCTCTCCATTCTTGCTTTTAGAAAACAGAGTGTTGAGGAAGTCATGATCGATCACTGGAAAACCTATGGCAGGAACTACTATACCAGGTCTGGGATGAAAAGGACACTCTTTTCTTTTTTTTTTTTTTCTTTTTTTTTCTTTTTTTTTTTTTCTCTCTCTAATTATCATTAACCTCTTGACATAAAGGAAAGAAGTGAGGCATAGCAACAAAATAATTAGTTCTATTAACTGTAAATACCGATAACATCACCTTGTTTGAGAAATGTAATGACAAAATTGTATTAGTTTTTATTCCCTTGTCTCAGTTCTTGGTGTGGGGTTCTCTTCCGTACCTGGTAGGTACGACTACGAAGACGTGGCGATAGACACGGCAGTGGACCTGATGCTGGATCTCGAGGTGATCATTTCAGACAAGGCATTCGTTGGACAGATATTCGTGGTCGGACAGAAAACCTACGAAGTGGAGAAAGCAGACAACTTTGAGTACAACGACCCTGTAGATGGAAGCGTCACAAGGAACCAGGTAATGAAAATAATTTCTTTGTGAAACACAACATGAAATCCTAATGTCTCTAATAATAAACATCTAACCAAAACTATTATTTAAAAAAAAAAAAAAAAAAAAAAAAAATTCCCAACAGGGCCTGCGAATTATGTTTAAAGGTGGCTCTCGCATTATTTTTCGTCTAAGCGGAACCGCATCGGGGGCCACAATACACCTCTACATCGACGGCTATGAGAAGGATGAAAATGAGATTTTGCAGGATGCACAGGTAATTTGAACTGCATTTTTTTCCCCCACTATATTAAATATTTTGGATGCTACTTACAGTAGATGTTACTTGATTTCAGCCTCACCTTTGACTTTTAGAAACTTTACAAAGACTAACCTAATTTGAACACGAACTCCAGAACTATTGGAATACTATTTAATTTTTAATTAAAGGAAATGTAAGTGTTTGGTTTGAGAGGGTTGTTTGATGTACATATATACAATCAATACACAGTAATTTGGGTGTGCCAATACTTCTGAAACTGACTATAAATCTTATAGAATTGTGTTTATTACAATTTAATTTCAATCATCTTGTACAAAATAAAGCATTAAATAATGACTACAAGTGACGATTGAATTCAAGCTCAAATGACTCACTTCTCCCTACACACGCGCACTACATCAAATGACAGTCACGTTGTGCGCCTTACATAGTGTAACTCTGTATCCTCTAGTAGTTGTATTGAACACAGGCCACGCCGCAATTTTGTTTTAACACTCGGGGTTTTTTTTTTTTTTGGGTTTTTTTTTTATTTACCTCAGGTGAAGTTGGCCGACCTGCTGAGCCTCGCACTGAAGTTGTCGCAGCTGCGTGAGAGGACGGGGAGAACCAGTCCTACTGTCATTACATGATAAATATATAATTTGTGTTCTTTCTTTTGTCTAACTTTTTTTGTAATAAAATTCGCTTTTGGAAAAAAAGAAAAAAAAGAAAAGTTGTAATGGCGTCTTGTCATATGTACTCACCTCCTCGAGCGAGCGAGCGCGCTCCTGTATGTTCGCGCAGGCACGTTCTGTCCACTCTTGCTAAGCAACAGCAAAAGACTCGCTCCTTGTCAAACATTACATCCAAATGTAAGTGAATCTTATTAGTGTTTTACCCACAAAATTACTCTTAACACAAATGTAAGCTTTTTTTTTTTCTTTAAAACTTATCTGCAGTCTGTCCATTACTTCTTTTTTTTGTTATAAATTTCCACCTGTAACATGTAACAATAAAAGTTTATGGCTTTGTTTGTAACTGGTCAACTTCCTCCTGAGAAAACCTCACCTGTGTACAATTTATACCTGTCTCTGTGCTTTAGGTTGTAAATCTATCAGGCACTACATAACTTTAAGCTTCACAGTTCCGAAATGGAGGCTGCTGAGACTCCATCGAGTCACGTCCTCAGTACCAGAGGTGATGAAAAAACCAGAGATGGAGAGTAAGAATGTCTTCACGCAACATCTAAATTGTAATATTTTTAAAGTCCTTGTCTATACAAGGACCTTGTCTATACCCATATGATACTCTGCTTTACATTCAAGATATTGTTGTGTTTAAACAGTATCTTTAGTCCAGAGTGCAAAGATGTCAGACCTGAGCAAAGTGCATACATGAACGCTTGTGTCTCGGTGCTCACTGAACTGAAGTGCTCTCATGCATGACACTCATGAATGCCTGAGCCAAGCCTTGAACCTCCCACTGATCTACTTATTCCAGGGTTGTGTGCAAAATTGTCTTTGAAGAGTATCTCAGCGAATGGGTTAAAATCGCCACCACAAGAGCTGGACATTTGATGGGGAAAGAATGTAAGTACAACATATAGCTAGAACATTAACACACCACTTTAACACTTCGTGCACAAGTGAGAAACTCATGGAAGACTCCGAGCACTGAGACTGCACCTCCGTCACTGTTAATGTTTATATTTTCATCCTAATTTTACCTGACACGTGCCATTTTTGAATACTGAGATATATACAACTTTAATTAAAACACACTTATCTTTCTCTCGTTGATTTTTCCAGCACTGGATGAGGCGATCAGGCGTCCAGAGAGGTTTGCAACCCGTTATGGCATCTCAGGCAGTGAAAACGATGAGCTTGTTGAAGAACCATGCAAAATGTGAGCTCCCAGATCCAAACAGTGACTTTCACGGCATGCCATCTTGTGGTTGGTTGTTTGTAAAATTGGTCAAACGGTGTCTTCTTTAGTAACAAAAAGCACCAGACTCTTTAATTAAACCTAGAGACATCTCAAACTTGACAATCCACGGGTGGATAGATGATAAATTCATTTCAAACATTCAAACTGGGAAACTAAAGCACAGATGTACTGTCGAGTTCTGTTAGCTAGTTAAGCGTATTAATACACTCTAGGGATGTGCATGAGGGAATAACGTTTACAGATGGAGAAAAAGAGTGAGTATTTGAATTCCCAGAGAGGGATGACTTGTCACCAGCATATTTAATAGTACCCAGTGCAGCAGGGTTTGATTTATTTTCACCTGTGGTCACAGATATAAAGGCACCATGTATGGCCTGAGGCGTTCGAAGAAACACAAGAGCAGACAGACTCGAGTTGAACAAATGAGACAGATCTACCTGCTCTGTAGAACTCCAGGTGATTCACTCATGCAGGAAATAAACTAAAAATATCACATACTGATATGTGGTATAATATGACACGAAGCCAAGCCTCGGTCACCGTCACAAACCCACAAGGCCACACCTCATTACTGGAGCTAACAGGTATATAGGCCACACCTCCTTTACTAGGACTGACACATAAGCCACACCTCATTCACCATGACTGAGGCCACACCTCATTGTGTGATCAGAGAGCCACACCCCTGTTAAAAGTATCTGTGTGATGTTACTGAACAACGTTTTGTTTCATGTTTAGACAAAGCTCCTCCGGTTCCAGCATTGACAGATTCCGTCCATGACGCAGAGAGACAGGAATGCTGGGAAAGTGAAGTGGACAAGCTGGTAGCGTGGACACACTCTCTGTCCTTTGAGGAACCTGACAGACCGTAACTCGGACTCCAAGCCAAAGAACCAGGAAGATACAAAACAGTTTATACAAGTCTAAAACTTTTTTTTTTGTGTGCTTATAGCCTGAGAATTACAGTAGGCCTTATAGTATGGAGAATACAGTAATTATAATTTGATACATGATCTTACACATGACTTCTGTATGCGCTGATTTACTTCTAGGCCTGTATTGCATAAGAAAAAAAAAACAGGAAGCTTTTCACCAATAAAATGAAGAGAATTTTAATAAGGTTTGAACGAATTTGACAAAGACGTCAACAACAAAGCAGCAAATTGAAACGTCACTTTTGATTATTGATCACAGCCAGATCCCTCGCTTTTACCTGCTATGTGACGATTCTGTGCAAACTGCAGAGGATTACATGACGCATATTCATAATAGATCTATGTAAAATGTAAAAAAATATATTTCAAAGGCAAAATGGCAAAGGTATGGTGGTAATGGAAGAAAATATTACGCAGATTTATTTATCTCCCAAGTGCAAATTTTTATCCTGCATGTTGTTGATCTCTCACGAATGTGAGTTAGTACAACGTTTTGCTTTCGCTTATTAGACTATCCTTAACCCATAACCGCTGTTAATCCTTAACCCATGCTGTGTAAGTTTGTATTGTTGTGGTTCGATTATTGTAAACGAAAGCACTCGGTCACAAATGTGCAATATTAACAAGTAGAGAAAAAAAAAACCCTCGCAATTACGAAATAAAAAAATTCACAAAGGCTCGATATTACCTTGCAACTGCAAGATCATTATTTCTCATACGTGGTGGAATCAAGCTTCCATACTGTACCAGGGAGCATTATGAATGTAACGCTGGAACGTGCCAATAATCGATTACACACCAACGTGTACAGGACAAATGTTTTTATCATGAACTAGGAGAAAGCAGATTTGAATCGTGATGTCGTTTCTCAAACACGTCAGTATAATTACGTGATAGCAGCTGTCTCATAACGTCATGCCGCTATTTTGCCTATTAAAGCAGCTTCAGAGATTTGTTTCACCCGATTTATTAAACGTTAACATCAAGTACAAACACTACAGGAAGTTAAAAAAAAAACACCTAGTCATCTGTTTTTGTAACTTGGGGTAGTTTTCGCCTAAAAGTTTACAACAGTGGGTGGAGTCAATGCGAATAGATTAATTTATCACCTGACACATGGAAGGCAATTCAGGAACAGAGATTGTGTGTGTAAAATACCACTATGAGCATGTTAAAACATGAGCTTTTTTGCTCAAAATCATGCTCAAAAATCGTGAATTCCTAAAAAAGTTCTTCACGCTCACACCTCCAACGTCTTTTCCTCTTTTATACTCGTATTTCATTTCGAAGAGTTTTTTGCGATTCACTGCCTTGAACCGGCGTTCCACAACTCGCAGCTATCGAGAACAATTAGCGCACACAAAAATCCCATTCCAGTACCGCTTCCTTACCCGATTTAGCATATGGCATCATTAATGCGAATAATAGTTTATAAATCACGTGCGACACGTCCCACTGTCTGCAAACGCTAATTACACACGCAAGTAATCAGATATGTATTCTATAACCCATGCTGTATTTAGAAAAATCTATACTTTTTTGTTTGTTTTATTTAAAGGTAAGAACGTAGCTGTGTAGAATGTAGTTTGTAAAACTAATGAAAATGGTATAAATCGACTTTAAATCAATTACCAAACTACCACAAACATTCCTTATTTCGTGCACAGAACAGTTTTCCTCCACTGTCTTTGTACAGAATAACGATTTACACACCATTTTTTTTTTTTTTTTACATCAGCCAATCAGAGCATTTCATTGTTTAAAGTAAACCAAATGAATCTTAGTCCGATTCTGTCATGATTTACTGTAGATAAACTGCCTTAAACGGTACAATCGACGTTTTTAACCGAAACGGTTTCGTAAATCAAAACCATTTCGGCTTCAGTCCTTTCTGAAGCCACGCCCCTCAAACATGTACATGTACTGTACAATTGCTAACGCAAGAGGCAGGGCTTTCTTTATCCTGATTAAAGAAGTTAAACGTCGGTGGTGCACATCATGTGTTGTTTCTTTTGTTTATATTCTGAAATGCTATGGAGGCCAAAGTTTCTCCTCTGAGGAGATGTCCTGACTCAAACGTCACCCGATTACAACTTTAATGTCTGAAAAGATGTCCCTAATGAGTGTTTTTTGCAGAATAAGAAAACTAAATTATTAAGGGATTTTTATCTGAACATACGGTACAACCTCTAGTGTAAAAGTACCTCACTTCCAGGATAATTATTCTTCTAATTATCCTTAATCCGTCCAGATTCGGACTGTTTAAGTGCTAAGAGGTTGTCAGATGTAATAATACAACCTGCTCAATTGCCAGCGAATAATTCTGAATGAGTTCAGGCCTTAAAAAAAAAAAAAAAAGATAAGACGATACAATATACAAGAAAATAAAAGGACTAAAAAGTGAGTGCTTTAACAGCTGCGCAGTAAACTGAGCTCTTCGTCCGACAAGAGACACTCAAACTCCTCGATCAGGCCTTTGAAGTCCACGCGGTCCTCTGGAGCGTGAGCCCAACACCTCCGCATCTGTATGTACACCTGCAGAACGTGAGAATGTGGAGAAGAACACGAGAATGAAGAGAAGGAGAATGTGGAGAAGAACATGAGAATGTGGAGAAGGAGAGTATGAGAATGTTAAGGAGAACGTGTCTTACCTTATCTGGGCAAGATGGAGGACAGGACAGCCTCCAGCCACCTTCTAGAGCCTTCACCAGTCGCGCCATTGTCATCTGACCGTGCGATCGGCCAATCGTGTTCAGGAACATCTTTGGGAGAAGAAACGAAAAGTAAGACCAAAAGTTCCTCAAAGGCAGTTTGGTTCTACCAAAAAAAAAAAACCAACAAACAAACAAACAAACAAACAAAAAAAAGAAAACTTCACCACATCAACAGCTGCATATTTTGTGTCATTTATGTAATGTTTATGGAAGGAGTCTCCAGTGTCAGAGCTTTATAACGGTCAGAGGTAAAGCTGTAACTCCGATCTTCAGGATCTATAATGTCAATCTGTGTTATTTTTTGTCTTATTAATGTGAAGAGAGAGAATAAAGAGACAATAGAGAGAGAGACTAAAGAGACAATGGAGAGAATAAAGACACAATAGAGAGAGAATAAAGAGAGAGACTAAAGAGACAATAGAGAGAGAGAGAATAAAGAGAGAATAAAGAGAGGGCTGGTGAGGGAACGAGTGTTTATAGCTGCTAGAACGTAAGTGAGAACAGAACCTGGGAACTGGGAAGTGGGAACTAACCTGAGGATGTTCTAGTAAGAAAGATGAAAGCACATGAATATGGTAGCTTGGTGATATTTTACCTCAGGAGGACTCATCTTGCGGTCACAGTAGGTCATGAGTTCGTAGAGCGTGACGCCGAAAGACCAGACGTCAGAGGCTTTGTAAAACTTTCGGTGGATCAGACACTCAGGTGCATACCTGGATAAACAGATGGGTAACTTTACTGTCCAGTCCACATGGACGTTAAAGGCGTTGTGGGCGTGTCCGAGTGCTCACCAGTACACCGGACTGTCCTGCTCCTCCCTGACCGTGTAGTACTCCTCATTGTCTTTGATGCTCTTGGTCAAGCCGAAGTCTCCGATCTTAACCAGCGTCTCGCTCTCCACCAGCACATTACGAGCCGCCAGGTCTCTGTGGATGTAGTTCTGAGAGCCCAGGTAGTCCATTCCCTATAAAACACACACACACACACACACACACACACACAGGGGTAAGCTGGAGGACTGTCACTATTCTGATCCTCTGATGATGATGATGATGAAGGCTTCAGTACCTGACAGATCTGGATGGCGTAGAGCAGCAGGCGCTGTTGGCTCGTCTGAGCTTTGTGTCGGGGCAGATAGTCCTTCAGGCTACCCGCAGGCAGATACTCCATGATCAGCTTAATCGTTCTCCCACCTGACACACACACACACACACACACACACACACATATTTACAATAACATTTTACTTTCTAATCTTATGTTTATTCTGTTTTTAATGCATCCTTGGTTTGGGGAATTAAGAGAGAGAGAGAGAGAGAGAGAGAGAGAGAGAAAAGTAACAAAGAAAAGAAAGAAAGAAAGGTCTTTGTAAAACATTGTTGGGGTTGAAAAATGACCAAAACAAAGTAAGAAAAATTAATAAAATTAAATAACTACTTAGCATTGAATTTAATGTTACTTTTCAACAAATAAAACAATAAAAGCATGATAATTATAAATTATTATTATTAATACCAATATAATATGAAACCAAATAACAATAATTAATAAAAATGTTATAAATTAGAATTTTGATATAGAAGTTATATATATATGTGGTGTATGTATTTCTGTAGTTATGTAACTTGGGTTTAGGAGTGAGTGAGTGAGTGAGTGAGTATTTACATGTGTGTGTGTGTGTGTGTGTGTGTGTACACATGTGTGCGTGTGCTCTGACCCTCCTCAGTACAGATGCCTTTGTATTTGACGATGTTGCTGTGGTAAAGCTCTCTCATGGTGTTGATTTCTCTCCTCAGGTTGCTGCACTCGGGTCCGTCACTCTCTGACTTCAGCGACTTGACGGCCACCTTCTGCCCGCTGTGGTCTCCGTGTGGGTCGTACAGACACAGCTCCACCTTCCCGAAGTGACCCTGCAGCACAGCGGCACTCTTAAACATCTCTTACACACTGACACACACACTGCAAAGCGTAGGTTTAGGAGGAGAATTGTTGAGCGCGTGTGTGACAGTGAGCAGCCATACCTCTCCCAGGTCCCGTATCGTCTTGAGGAATCTGCTCTCGAACAGCGTGGGGTCGATCTCCTGCACAGGAACACCGCCGGACACCATGGCCGGGTCTGAGGAGAAACAAGAAAAGGTGCGGCGAGTTCGTATCTACGACACGACGTGGCTGCTTGGTGTAAAGTCTTTGTGAAATAATCTCGGCTCACTCTGCTCCTTGATGCGGTCCAGTTCTCTCACTATGGCTCTGAAGAACGGTCTCTTCCTGAGGTCGTAGTTCATACATTGGGTGATGAGCTCGGCCAGTTCGCTGCAGTTGGGAATCGCCAACGTGCCCTCGGCTTCGTAGAACCACTCCTTCTGCTCACACACACACACACACACACACACACATACACACAATGAAGAGTCAGATGAGGATTTAAATACATTTAAATATGCGTTAGTAAAAGTGAAATGAGCGCAGCACTGGTGTTAGCAGTGACAGTGAAGCACCTCGGCACGTTTCTTGTCCCTGAGCGGCACTTCTCCGTTGTAGCAGATCTCCCACAGCGTCGTCCCGAAGCCCCACTTATCCGCTGCAATGTTCTGCGCTTTAGGGTTCTTCACACACTCCGGGGCGATCCACGGGATCCTGTCGATACACTCTGTCACACACACACACACACACACACAGAGCAATTATTACATTGCTTATTAATAAACGATATAAACAATCATATACTGTAGAAGCCTTATTCACTACATACATCACACCATCAGCTAACTGTGGGCGTGTCCCAATCCACACACAGTGTTCACTACTAACATCAGTCCAATGTGGGCATGTCCCGAACCACACATGCTATTCATAATTTTTTCCCGCACTGTAAGTAATGTGTCCCCACCAGAGGGCGATGTGTGTGTAGTATTAGGGTGTTTATGAGCTCGGCTCTTCCTTACCTTCTCGGTTGAGCGTAGAGATGGAGACTCCCGGCTTGCTGAGCTTTATGAATGGCACTTGTTGCCCATCCAGACCGTCTTTCGATAACAGGATGTTCTTTGTGCACACGTAGCCATGGACGAGCTTCTTATCCTCCTGAAGGAGGAAACGGAAACTTGATATTAAAAATGCACAGAAGAATCGGCCACTCCAGTAAACCTGCGAGTTTACAACTTGAATAAACTCAATCGCTAAGATCCTTCCTACGTTAATATGTGATGCTAAATGTGTGACACAGCGTGTTTCGTCTCACCAGGTAGCTGAGGACACTAGCGAGCTGCTCGGCGACATGAAACTTCCAGGATGGCGCGAGTTCGGCGTGATGAGCACGCATGAACAGATCCAGAGGTCCGTGCTGCACAAACTCCTCCACCACGATGACTGAGGAAGACAAACAGCGCTAATTCGTTAACACATGACTTCTAAAATCCACAAGATGTGTACATTAAGCTGTGACGTGTGGAGACACTTACTGTCCATGCTGTGCATGCAGATGCCGTACAGATGTGTCATGTGTTTGTGTGAGGTCTGACGCAGCTGACTGACGGTTTCCAAAAAGGCCTGTGGAGAAATAAAGTGTCACAGCATTACACTAGCTAGCTGTCTGTCTGTCTGTCTGTCTTTCTATCTCTCTGTCTTTATGTTTTTCTCACTGCCTGTCTGTCTCTCTGTGAACACATTCCTTGGAACAGAAGTTCTGTCTGTTATTTTTAGGGACTTGTACACAGGTGTGTTGAAATTCTCAGTGTAGTGTAGAAGTGATTATGAACACAGGTGTGGTGTGTTTTACTCTATTTCAACACACACACACACACACACACACACACACACACACACACACACTTACTGAAACATCCTTAAGTCCTGCTCCGATCACCTTCAGTACCACAGGGACGTCCTCAGTGTTGAAGCTAATCAGATTGTCCTCATCGTTCTTCAGCCTCAGCGTGCCCGAGTAGATGTTCGTACGAGTTCCTTTCCCCAAGTGCTTGTCCTGTGGACCACACAGAGACAGAGAGAGAGAGACAGAGAGAGTTTATTCTTCATTCACACTGCACTGTGACAAGACCCAACCTGTCTCTCTGTCAATCTGCCTATCTGTCTCTATCTGATGTTGGTTATTATGGGATTATTAGTAAAACAGGAAGTGATGTTTTGTAAATTTCTAGAAACAAATTTTTTTTTTATTTCTCTGATCCAAATTTAATTGATTTCAGATTCAGATTGATTTAATTATTTATGCACTTCTTAGTTTTAGTTTTTTTAAATAAATGCATATACAGTTTCTAAATACAGTTTCGAATTTTATGGGATAAAATCCTCTTTTGATTTGCCATTGCGCGCACAACAGAAAACCCAACCCCAGTTCTTTGGAAGTTGACTCTGAGCCCTGATAATCAACAGTCCAGCAATTCAGTGACTCAGTGGATCAGTGGATCAGTGACTCTGTGATTCAATGCATACAGGTGACTGAAAAGGGCAGCACCGTTAAATCTGATCAGCGTCACTGTGGTGGAAACCCAGTGTTTCAGCTCACAGTGACTCAGAGGAACAGGATGAGATCTAATTACAGATCAGATGCCAGAGATGGAGCTCAGGATCAGTGTCTGGGTTAATAAAGAAAGTGGGCCGGTTCAAACCTGTATGATGTCCTCTTTGTTGATGCGGTGGAAGATGAGCTGGCTGCTCAGGGAGGGCGGAGTGATGGAGTCTGGCCTCGTCACCAAGAGGAGATTAGACAGCTCTGCAACACAAAACAGCACAGAAACATGAGATCAAAACCGGCAACAGAATAAATTAGCAAAAGAGACGAAAAAATAAGGAGTTATAAAAATGGATTTTTTGTTAGTGTTCATTTAAGACACCCATGGGCCACACCTCCTTCACTGAGACA
Source organism: Stegophilus panzeri (assembly GCA_024331685.1). Taxonomy (NCBI): domain Eukaryota; kingdom Metazoa; phylum Chordata; class Actinopteri; order Siluriformes; family Trichomycteridae; genus Stegophilus; species Stegophilus panzeri. Next base: position 10,659,354 of record JANDJT010000206.1, on the reverse strand, counting down.
CACCCACGGGCCACACCTCCTTCACTGAGACACACCCATGGGCCACACCTCCTTCACTGAGACACACCCATGGGCCACACCTCCTTCACTGAGACACCCACAGAGGCCACACCACCTTCACTGAGACACCCACAGAGGCCACACCTCCTTCACTGAGACACCCAGATGGGCCACACCTCCTTCACTGAGACACACCCCCGGGCCACACCTCCTTCACTGAGACACACCCACGGGCCACACCTCCTTCACTGAGACACACCCACAGGCCACATCACCTTCACTGAGACACCTACAGGCCACACCTCCTTCACTGAGACACCCACACGCCACACCTCCTTCACTGAGACACACACACACACACACACACACACACACACACAGGCCACACCTCCTTTACTGAGACTCACACAGGACACACCTCCTTCAGTAGGCCACACTTCTTTCACTAAAACACATTTATTCCCGTATAAGTCGTTATGAAGTGATTAATGAGATGAGTGTTCAACCTCGAGGTTGAGGAGGACATCCTCGTGCCAGTTTCAGGGTGGTGTTGTCTGTACTCAGACAGTGACCACATAGCCGATCAGTCAGCTCCCTCAGCGTGGGTTTCTCCACGTCCGTCCCACAGAGACGAAATCCGCCCTCGGTCCTCTCGATCTGAAAGTTCTTGAAGGTCTTGATGATCTCACCCGAGATGTCTCTCTGGAAAGAGAAGCCCATGAGGACAAAATTTTTGTAATTTTGCCTCTGTAGACCACCACAGTGGATTTGAGATGTTGGTGATGTACAGAGCGTCACTGTCCAAATACATATGGACCTGTCTGTAAGCGCTGCAAAATCTAAATAGAGCGTATATAAAATAAGTGAAAGTTTTAACTCTGGATTATGATTTTAATTGATATGTTAAGCCTAAATGAACCAATTACTGAAGTCTAACAAAATCACTACTCATCTAAAATCATCGCTTAAATCCAGTGTGTTTAACCTCGTTGCAGATGACAGTGAGCAGAACGTGGTCGTAATGAGCACAGCTCCAGCGCAGGATGTACATGCCCTCCTCATAACCTTCTTGTTTGAGCTTATGAACAGCGTACTCGGTGCTGCAGGAGACACAACAAGTCACGTCGCCACGGGTGCGTTGCGAAATTTTCATAACAAAACAAAGCAAAAAACCATCACGGCTTTACCTGATTGGTCCGTGACATCCCTCACGCAGGTTGGTTTCTACGAAGACGGGAGCGACTTCGGTGCACAGGAAGTGATGCGCGTCTACAGTGAGCCTGAAGTAGCCGTCTATCAGGCTGGCGAACGCCAGGGCCTCCTCACGGCCAGCAAAGCGCACTTCCTGTTTGTTAGATGTAGAGGTTACTTTGCAGATGTTTCTATAGTAACTCGATCTCACGTGCAAAAGTGTAGACATTGGGAATTGACATGCTCACGTATTTTAAGTAAGCAGGTGTAAAGAGGATAGATTCCAAGTAACCTAATTACTACCAAGAACTCTGGTACTTCCTGGTTTCCTGTTTTGTTTTGGTTTTAATTATGGACTCTTATAGCTCCAAAAAAAAAAAAAAAGCATGTCATTAAAAGCATGGGTCCGCATGTTCTGGGACAAAGAACTCAGGAATCTCAGGAAGCACGAGAAGGAAAAATCCAGCTCTGGGATTTGAACCCAACCCACGTGTGGGTCGAGGTGTTTCAACCAAAATAAACGCTAAGAACAATATACACCATTAGTGAAAATTATTGCATTTTTTTTTAACGTGAATCTGAAACACACATACCATCCTCCTGTTGTCTTGTCTGTAAACTGTGACCGCCGCCCCCTTGGTGACGATGTGCGTGATCTCGTGGAAATCCGAGAACGTCGTCCAGCTGTCATTTTTCCTGACGTCGCAGAGCTGAACCTGTTGTCTTTTGTTTCTCTTCGATTTCCTCTTCTGTTGAATCAGGCAGGTCTTTTTCATAAAAACAAACAAACAAACAAACAAACAGAAGAGAAGGTTACAGTAACATCGCCACCATCGCTTACGGACTTCGACCAAAAGCTATAAACGCAATACAGAGAACAGAGGACGATGGCAAGGATGGCCAGTCTAAGCACCGTGTAAACATTCAGACTCTGAAACAATAAAGTCTTAAAACACACACACTTCTTATTACTAGTGTACTGTTATATAATAATTAAAACACCATCGCACCAATGTTGGTGTAGTGATTAAACAGGAAGGTGTTTACTAACTTTCACACCAGTGCTGTTGTACTTTTTTTTTTGCTGTTGTACACAGTACTTTTTTAAATACAGTATTGTTTCTACAGTAACCAGTGCCAGCGCTTCGTAACAGTATCATGAAAAGGGAACCGAACTGATTCACAGATATTCCAGAACATTTTGAAATTTTAGCAAATTTAGTTTTAGTCCTCTGATGTAAATGTGTAGTAGTTATAGTCTGATTTTTCGTCATTTTGGTTGTGGTTAGTTTTATTTTAAATAAACACGGCAATTTTACTTAAAAAACGAAAAACAGCGGTAGCTGAAACCAACATGTGGCCACGACATGCAGCTGAATCTAAAATACTTCAGATATTCCAAAGTGTAACTGGATGTACAGGGTGTGTGAGTGTGTGTGTGTCTGTGTGTGTGAGAGAGAGCGAGAGTGATGGCACATTTCCCTGTGAGGAAATAAAGAGTTGTGGTTTCTCTTTCATGGCTCAAATAAAACGAACAAAAATGGAAATATTCGAATTCCCCTCCAGGTGGCAGTTGAGATTATATTTCACAATGTCTAATCACAGAATCAGACGGAATCCGGCAAAACCGGCCCGTCCGGCCACGTCTCTCATTTACATTTAGAACGTATTCATTGGGTGTTATAGTGAAACGCAAAACAAAACAAACAAGTGAAAAACAGTAAGTAGGAGAATAGTCTGTGGGAACTAGAGAACGCAACAAAGACAAGGTAAAGAGAGCAGATTTAACACAGAAGTGGAACACGTGACTAGGTTTTATCTTCTATAAACGTGTGGAGGAAAACAAAACCTGACACAACAACAACACAGAAACGGCAACTCTTTGGTTTATTTACAGAGCGAGAAGAAACACAAACAGACACGAACGCGGGTTCAGCCTGCACTTTTATGTTAGTTGTCATGGTTACGTTCCGACGAGCCAGCCGCGGACAACAGAGCGTCCTCTACACATGCTGCGTCCGAGTAACTCGCTTCAGATGCGTCAACATGGCCGCCCACCCACACCGTTGACCATAAACAAAACGCTAAACACGCAACGGCACCTTCGCTGGTTAGAGCCGTAACGCTGACCACACTGTTCGTGATTCACGTTCAGCTTGAAAGCAGCACCATATGTGTTGCGTTACACATGTACGTGTATCATACTAGCGCATCACTTGGGTACGTTTAGCGACAGATCTAGTGATTCGTAAGTGATTTGAACAGGATTCGTATGAGGATAAATTCCTACTTTAGATAAACGTGTAAATATGCTTCGGCTTCTTTGGCTGCGATTTTTAGTAAGTTGTTTATTTGAGAGAAACTGTTAGATACCTGAGGAGACAAGCTCTGCCACTTAATGCCGCAGGTTCCGGAAACGAGCACGCGGTGCCGGTTTCCACTCTCGCTCGCGGAACCCGAGGGAGCCTCGTCGCTCTCATGGATAGTGACGGACGAGGGCTCGTACACCTCGCAGCCGAAGTGCTTGGTCAGAGTCTCGAGCGTGGAAATGTACTTGACCTTCAAGTCGTGCTTGCTGACATTGCTGTTCAGCACCGTGTTGTCGTTGAACTCCTCGAGAAACGACCTGAAGACGTTGGAGATGCGCAGACGTATCAGGAGGTTCCTCTGAGAGATCGACTGGTTCAGACTGACCGGGATGTAGTTCTTGTACCTAGAGGATGGGACGAGATGGGACCGAGTCACGTGACCCTGCCGTGTTCTTCCTGACGTGTGTTAAACACAAACTCAGTAAACGATCTTACTTGAATTTCTTCGCTAGTTCCCGTGCAGGCAGGTTTTTGCCCATGGCTTCGTGAGAAATCGCCATCACTGCCATTCCTAAACACTCATTCTCGATGTGCTGGGCTTCTTCCTCGCTCTGGAAGTCGCGGAGTGCCACTGAGTCGCTCTGGAAATCGTATTGACTCTGAAAAGCACAAACGAAGAGCGAGTAAAACACAATAACGCACCCCACTCCGGATGCTTCTTGTTTTGTATGTTTAATAACATAATAATACACCATGCCATGCTTTCAGCCGCACCTGTGCATACAGGTAGGTCAGTGACTGTGAGTCCAGAAGAGCCGTGCCCTGGTTTCCTGTCCGTTTGAGACTGTGTCGCACCACAGCCGGAGTTTCTTTATCTGTCCCGTGCCAGTTAGTGAAATAAAACCTGCAGCACAGAGGGATTTATACAACATCAAATTTTTATTCACTACTGAAGTCTGATTATTACTGGATTGCACATGACACACATACACACCTCATGCGATAGTGCAGCCTGAGTCTCGTCGTCTCGTCTACGAGGAACATGTGATTTGGAGGAAACCACATCCTGTTCGTTTCATCGTATAGAGCAAACAGACTGCTGCATAACGGAGACAAACCTGAAAAGAAAAGAGATATCAAATAAAATATCATACATAATATATAATATAATAATAATAATAATAATAATAATAATAATAATAAATTATATATATATAAGCACATTTTCTTCCCTTTGCTGACTGGCAGGGGCGGAGCTTAACCCGATCCCGTGACATCACTGCCAGCTTTTTTGCTTTGAATAAACGAAATATAACAAGCACAAAGCTAAAGAGTTTTCTGTTAGCGTATTTTCTAAAGTAATGTCATGCTATATTTAACATCGTAGCATGTTTTAGAACGTTGTAACTAGAGCTGCAACAACTAATCGATAAAATAGATAATAATCGATTATGAAAATCGTTGTCAACAAATCTCATTATCGATCAGTTGGTCTGCGCGCGGCAGGGGGGAGATTTACTCATTACGTTACCTCTGTTCAGAAAACACGCCTCGGAGAGTAAATACTAAAGTTATGTCCCAAATGAAGTACTATACACTTACACTGTGCACTCTACCGTCTAGTGTGTGGATTTTAGAAAGGTAATATCATTTCAAATGGAACACTAGCGGGTTTTTACTAACTGGAAGTATAAGCCACTTCCTAGTTGATGGCGCTTGACGACGCACGTAATGCAACACCGCTAGCTTTAGCCTCAGAGTCACCAACACTGACTTTCTTCAGTTTACCGTTTCTGTCAGTGTTATCTTTTATTTCCAACATGACCTCAGTCCTAATCAGACGGAGGCGAAATCGTCACGTGACTGAGGAAGAAAGTGTGCGACCTCCAAGTCCTCTAAGGCATGGGGCGCATTTTATATTAAACACCACCGAGAAGATTTATAAACTTTATAAAGCGGAGTTTCTGCAGCACGGAAGCATGACAGTGATGCGGTCGCGAGTTGCTTAAAAGGTTTAATTTAATTCCAGTTTATTGTCATTATAT
>JANDJT010000206.1:10615111-10635551 GCA_024331685.1 Stegophilus panzeri | reverse complement strand
TTGATGATATTGGTCACTAGTGATATTGGATATTGATGATATTGGACACTAGTGATATTGGACATTGATGATATTGGTCACTAGTGATATTGGATATTGATGATATTGGACACTAGTGATATTGGACATTGATGATAACAACAAAGTCCAACACTAATGTCTAATATCAACAATGTCCAACAAAATATACTGGCCTTTTTAGTTACTAATGTATTTATTAATGTAATGCACACACACACACACACTCACACTCACACACACACTCACACATACACACACACACACACACACACACACACACACACACTGAGGAGCTTTATCAGTGTGTAGAAGTAGAGAACAGTGAAGCAAAAGCAGACGAGTATGTGAGCAGTAGAACAGACGGAACCCCCACAGGGTGAAACACAGAGACTTGAGGACAGAGTCAGACCACGGCGTCCATCTGTCTCTGATTTGTGTAGTCAGAGACACATGTACAGAGCTAACCAGTCCAAATTATTCATTGCTTACTCATAAAGTATTCATACTTAAATAAAGAGAGTGACTAAATAGTGTGGAAGTGTGAGAAATAAATTCTGACAGAATATGTGCATGAAAAAACCCGTTTTGCGAGAAATATTATTACACTGATAAAACTGATTATTAATCCTGCACTAATTAAAAGCACACTTTCATTCCCAGTGCAGATACAGTTCATCTGATCTGTTTCACTTCCCAGAAACATTATATATTATATAATTATTTTATATTATATTTTGTAACTAGACATGTAAGACAGGAATGACAACAAGTAAAAAAACATGCTTAAGTACAAGTTGAAGAGCTGTGCTTAACTGAGACACGCCTCTGTTTCTGGCAAACTCCGCCCAGCACACGTAACTCTCACGTAACCGCCCAAGCATGGCTTAAGTGTGTGCGTAATTTCAGTATTAAAAGTCTGAGCGTTTCTCAGCATGAAGGTGATTATGGATGGAAAAAGCGTCTGGTAGAAGGGACTGAGCCTGAGACATGTGTGAGTGTGTATAAAAGTGTGTGTAAGGTGTGTGTTTATATGAGAGTGAATTCAGCAGAATGTCAGTGAGAGTTTACACTGCACTCATTAACACCTACGTCTACTTTATGTCTGCTCCGTGTCTGCTCTGTCTGCTCCGTGTCTGCTCTGTCTGCTCTGTGTCTGCTCTGTGTCTGCTCTGTGTCTGCTCTGTCTGCTCCGTGTCTGCTCTGTGTCTGCTCTGTGTCTGCTCTGTCTGCTCTGTGTCTGCTTCGTGTCTGCTCCGTATCTGCTCTGTGTCTTCTCTATGTCTGCTCTGTCTGCTCTGTCTCTGCTTTGTGTCTACTCTGTGTCTGCTTCATATCTGCTCCGTGTCTGCGTCATGTCTGCTCCGTGTCTGCATCATGTCTGCCCTGTGTCTGTGGCTGGAACTGAACACAACACAATCAATCTGTGAGAAGATAAAGCACTTTATGGCACACAACATCAAACAATGGAAAATACACACACACACACACACACACACACACACACACACACAGAGTACTGGCAGGAGTCCTTAGTGTGTTATCACTGGACCAATCAGACAGACTTATAGCCTGACCTTGTTTAAAGATGTTATTACAGAAACAGAGCTGCGTGTCTAACTCTCTCTTACTTTCTCTGTCAGTATGTCTGTCTCTCTCTCTCTCTCTCTCTCTCTTGCTCTCTCTCTCTCTGTACATATATGTGTATATGGAAACCTTTCCACAATGTTTCTCTTTTTAGGAGTCACCATTAACACTAATGTTCCCATAATGTTATTATAAAGTTATTATTTTGTAATCTGTAATCATTATACTGTAATCCATGTGCGCAGGAGAACAAGGATCTCCCAGCATGCACCGGGGCCACTCTTGGTTCCGAGCTGCGCCGTTGCTACCGCCGTCACTCGGGGACGCCCACCTTGCCGCCGTTGTCATGGCGACACACGGAGAGGACGCGGAGTCCTGAGGAAGACCTCATGAGCCGACCAACCTCGCTGCCCTTCAGTGACCCACCACGCATTGACATCACACCGGTACCACCTGAGAGGTGAGAGCTCGCTCACACACACACACACACACACACACAGCAGGGTCCACTAACTGATAACAAACCATCATTCAGACTCTTGATATCAGTGATGAGCAAGGTAATCATGGATTATTCTGCGTTCCTGTGAACTTTGACGAGGTCAGCGTTTACTCATTCCATGTCTTCAGTGTCATTAGCGTGAGTGTTTGGGAAACCCAAAGAGGAGGTAGGAGTGTGAGGCAGAGGGCCGAGGAAGGAGGGAAGAGGGTAAGAGAGCAAAGATAAAGGACAGAGCAGGACGTTCCGCTTTCTCCAGTCGTCTCTGGTTCAGGACGTCGATCCAGTCCAACAGTTGTTCAGGTTTTTATTTTAATAGTCAGACTCCTGAGCCATGGACTTGAGTCAGGACTCAGATCAGAGCTCCAGGGGGCAGAAGGTGCAGATCAGCTCGGACTCGGGAAATCAGGACACGTTCGCCCCGAGCGCCTTCAGGAAAACGCTGGTCAAAAAAGTGGCCAGACAGAGACGCCGCTTCACAGTGGCGTTTTCTCACAGCTGGTAAGAGTTTCAGAAGTGTGTGTGTGTGTGTGTGTGTGTGTGTTTGTGTGTGTTTTCTTTTAGGGCAGTGTTTCAAGGCAGGTTCCAAAGTTGCTTATTTTGGACGAAAGTTGCAGAAACATTGAAAGAAAGAATTAATAAAATCCCATAATTCTTAAAAGTTTGAAAAATGACATGGCAATGATATATTTAACAATTTCCTTCAGTATAAAAAAAAATATTTCTTGAGGATCAAATAAAGTTTATATTGGGATATTTAAATTTAATAACAGGCAATTAATTATTATGAGATTTTTGATATGACAGAAAGGCATTCCTGAGTGAGTTATGAATAAAGGAGGAGCTTAAGCTGATCATGTGACATCACCACTAGCCACTCCTTCTGTCTTGACTGCTTTTATTTACACAATAAAACAGAATGCTTGTGTTGGCTTGCTTGCTTTAGTGGCTTAAAATACAGAGTAATATTAGCCTGATATTAGATAATAGCTTTCTGGGAAACTTGGATACTCAACATCAGATAATTAACCTAACCTAGCTAAACGAGCTAGTCAGCTGGGGAACGTTGTTCACTGTAGAATACGTTGAGCGAAGAATATATATATATATATATACATAAAAAAGTGGTCATGTGACACGATCGAGTTCACAAACTGCTGGATCAATTCTGTACTGTAAATATAAGATTAAAGTAATGGCACCCTCTGGTATGTATTGGGTGCATATGAAAGTAGGAGGAGTTTATATCTTTAGGTTTTCGGGTGTGTGAGCTTGTTTAATGTTACAGTGGTGTGCGTCTTCCTCACTTGGAGAAATATTAAACATGAGGCAAATTTGTTGTAGCCCAAAACATGGCCACGGGTGCCAATACTTTCACGTTTCGTAAATATACAGAGACCTTTCTGAAGCGGCAGCTGGTGATTATCGCGCTGTATGAATATGACGTGAACTCGGAGGTTGTGAAATATAAAACAGCGTAGTGTCAGTCAGGGTGACTCGGGGTGTGTCGTGTCCTCTGGTCACCCGGTCTCTGGGGACGGTTTTTTGCCAGTTACAAAGACCGTGCACGTTCTGGCGTAACTATGGCCTGGTGGTATCACACACACACACACACACACACACACGGATCTGTATGAGTGTGAGGAGGAGGCTGTGTTGCTCAACACTTGAACTGTGTCTTATGTCATGGTGTATGTGTGTGTGTGTGTGTTTGTGTGTGTGTTTGTGTGTGTGTGTGTGTTTTGCGCTAATGTCCATTTAACCCACACCCTCAAACATAACATTGTGGTTCCTTCCTGAGTCAAGAACCACTCGTGTTTACCCTGTTTGAACTCTGGTATGCTCCTCCCCCTCCACCTCCTCCTCCCCCTCCACCACCTGCCCTCCCCTGTCAATCAGAGCACTAGCCAATCGTGGGTGTCTGTGTGTTCATGTATGTGGAAGACGGCAGATAGCGCTTTCCTCCAAGTGTAATGTGTAAAGCCTTTTTGAACAGAACATGAGGGTTAATAGCATGTGTGTTGTGTGTTGTGTGTGTGTGTGTGTGTGTGTGTGTAGTTTGGAGGTGGAGAACGGTCCGTGCAGTCCTGTGGAGCTCCAGGTTTCTCCCGGTTCTGCTTTGCTTCTCCCTCATGGTCAGCGCAGAGAGTCGTTCCTGTACCGCTCCGACAGCGACTATGAACTCTCGCCCAAATCCACCTCACGCAACTCCTCTATCATGGGAGAACTGTGAGTAACATGCGCCACACTGCGCTGTGAGACAGCTGTCTGTCTGCACATGTCTGTCAGTCTGTCTCTGCCTATCTTTTTATCTATGTCTGTCTGTCTCTCTGCCACTCTGTATCTGTCTGTCTGTCTCTGCCTATCTCTTCATCTGTGTCTGTCTGTCTCTCTGCCACTCTGTATCTGTCTGTCTGTATCTATTTATTTGTATCTTGCCTCCTTGTCTCTATCTGTCTGTCTATAGCTTCTACCTGTCTGTATCTGTCCATCCATAATCAAATCTCTCTATCTATTCATACACCCTCTTACCCGTCTGTGTGTCTGTCCTTGACTTTATAAGTTTTCTTCTTGTGTGTGAATATTTATATTGGTCTTTTTTTTTACTCCGCCAGACATGGTGAAGATTTCATTGTCACACCGTTCGCTCAGGTAAACCCGTCACAACTGGATCACATTCAGTGTTTCCTCTGTGTGTGTGTGTGTGTGTGTGTGTGTGTGTGTGTAGCATCTATTAATCTTTTCTTCTTGAACTGCAGGTCCTCGCCAGTCTGCGCACGGTCAGGAGTAACTTCAGCATTTTGACTAACGTGCCTGGACCCTCCAGCAAGTACGTACTTCCTCTGAAACAGAGCAGTGGAAAAAGTGTCCACTAGAGGGAGCACTCAGCTAAGTGTTAGAAGTTTAACTACACTTATCAACTCCATTATTAATCAAATACCATCAGAGAAGACGCTCGAAGCCGAAACCTCATTGGTCAGTGACCGGTCATTATGTAATATATTAATTACACATCTGTAAATCTGACACGACTGAGTATAGATGTGTTTATACAGTTTACGCTGTTTATCGATTTATTACATTTCAGAAGGCTGTTGAATTTCTTTGCTGGTTTTTACTTCATCTGTCGATCAACTGGGATCAGGTGGGATTAGCAGTAATCATTGGTTTATGGAAGATCAGTGGCTGGAGTCGAACTCCGAAAACGTTTATATGTTACGTAAAACTCTGAGGAGTTACAATTCCATTGTAACGCCCCTTTGAGTCTAAATTCTCGCTTAGAACGTCGAAACGTCTCAAGAGCTACGACTTCGCCAAGTTGGACTTTTGAAATAAATGTAGCACTAGCGCACAAAAATGGAACGAGCGCTAATTTATCTCGAGCGTCCATATTCTTTAATCTGCGGTCGTGAGAACTCACCGAGACGGGATTCAAGAAATTCAGAGATCCCACTTGTCATGAACGTAACATGAGAAACCTTGTTCGAGCTAACAGCTCAACTTGAGCTAGCGTGGAATAAAGCAATATGCTAGCTGAGGGAAATGATGGTAGTTACAGACGTGGAGATTAGCCATGCGTTAAGGTTGCCAGCTAATGTTTCAGAGACTGATAGGTTTGTGTTTTTTTTGGATTTTTTTTAGTGTTTACAATTAAGTTGTGCAAAGTTTTGTTTTCTTTTTACAGGAGATCTCCAGTTAGCATGCAGCCTCCGTTAAACAGAGCCTCACTATCAGGTAAAAGGTGGCTACGCTACACTTACTTTCTGTTAAAAACAAAATAATCTTGTATGAACTGTTTTGGGATTCATTATTCTTACTAAAACTACCGCCATTTTGATAAACATCCCGGACGCTAGGCATCCATTAGCATGACCAGACTCTTACGAGCTGTTACGTTATGATTAAGTCGGTATTTGTTCTCAATGACCAAACGACCATGTCAGAAATTCCTGTAAAGCTAGCTAGTTATCGTTAGCATAACACTAGCACTGAAGTCACACATAAAAAAAATTAATAAATTCAGACAGACATTTGCAGTACTTCGGTATAAAACTGATTTGGGGTGGGTCGGTGCTACATACGAGCTCAGTTAGTGATGTCACTAATTGTGCTTTCCACCTATCCACCAATGTCTGGCAAATTATTAGAACACAAAAACCTGGTAACAGGAAACTTTTTAGACACAGACCCTGCTCGATTAACCAGTTAACCAGCTAGTTAACGTAACCAATGTTAATGGTTGTTATGGCAGCGTTATATTTTGCCTTGTCGGATAAATGAGACCGATACTCGATACTGAAATCCCCCTCACATCGACCTGTGAGAAATGCATGCTAGTTTGCTAGCGGTTAGCCTTAGGATAAATATGGGTGTGTGTGTGTGTGTGTGTGGTTTTTAATTCGCATATAATCTGCATAATGCATAATAATGAGGGGAAAGGTGTAGGGACACAGCACATTTTTAGTCATTTAGTGGGCATTAAAACAGCTTTCTTAACATACGTTAGTAAGTGTTTCAGATCCACCGCCTGCGTGTAGTGTGTGTGTGTGTGTGTATGATGTCACACAGCAGACCACAGCATAAAGCAGTGTGTGTGTGAACGGTGAGTGGTATGAGATATGTGTGTGTGTGTGTGTGTTTGTGTGTGTGTACAGTAATGAGTGTATCAGCCCAGGTGGAGGTGGCCACTGTAGAGTCAACGATCTGAGAGTTGAGTTGAGGGGAGTGAAGGATTGTGGGATGTTTTGCTTCCTGTTTTGCGGGTCATTGACGTCAGCTGCCGCCCCTCAGCCGGCTCACTTCCTGTGTAGCGTGAATGGCCATTCCTCATGGAGGAAAACAGACACACGCACACACACACACAAAATTGTGCATCAAAAAAAACTGGAGGAGTGTATAAGGCCACCTCAGGTGCACTGATGAAGTGTGTGTGTCTGTGTGTGTGTGTGTGTGTGTGTGTGTTGGTGTGAGTGTGTGTGTGAGTGACAAGGCGATTTAGCTGCTGTTTGATTTGGCCTACGTCCCAAGCAAAGCTTATTTTGCTTTCACAGCATCCACACAGGCCCTCTCTCTCTCTCTCTCGCTCTCTCTCTCTCTCTCTCTCTCACACACACACACACAGACTTTATATATTCTTTCTAAAATCATTTTTAAATCATGTAGCATTTTATGTGCCACAGTATTTTGATGTACGTTATTCATTTTCACGCCAATAGTAATATGAGCGTTTGTTACAATGTTTAGGGTAGAGTTTACGGCAGTGTTTACGGTAGTGTTTACGGTAGTGTTTAGGGCAGTGTTTACAGTAGTGTTTACGGCAGTGTTTGGTTTACGGCAGTGTTTATGGTAGTGTTTAAGGCAGTGTTTACGGTAGTGTTTACAGCAGTGTTTACGGCAGTGTTTACGGCAGTGTTTACAGTAGTGTTTACGGTAGTGTTTGGTTTACAGTAGTGTTTACGGGAGTGTTTACAGTAGTGTTTACGGTAATGTTTGGTTTACAGTAGTGTTTACGGCAGTGTTTACGGTAGTGTTTATGGCAATGTTTACGGTAGTGTTTATGGCAGTGTTTACAGTAGGGTTCGCGGTAGTGTTTACGGCAGTGTTTACGGTAGGGTTTATGGTAGTGTTTTCGGCAGTGTTTATGGTAATGTTTACGGTAGTGTTTATGTCAGTGTTTACGGTAGTGTTTATGGCAATGTTTAACGGTAGTGTTTATGGCAGTGTTTACAGTAGGGTTTGCGGTAGTGTTTGGCAGTGTTTACGGTAGGGTTTATGGTAGTGTTTACGGTAGTGTTTATGGTAGTGTTTACGGTAGAGTTTGCGGCAGTGTTTACGTTAGGGTTTATGGTAGTGTTTTCAGCAGTGTTTACGGTAGCGTTTACAGTAGTGTTTACAGCAGTGTTTACGGTAGTGTTTACAGTAGTGTTTACGGCAGTGTTTACGGTAATGTTTACAGTAGTGTTTACGGCAGTGTTTGGTTTACAGTAGTGTTTACGGTAGTGTTTACGGCAGTGTTTACGGTAGTGTTTACAGTAGTGTTTACGGCAGTGTTTACGGGAGTGTTTACAATAGTGTTTTTTGGTAGTGTTTGGTTTACAGTAGTGTTTACGGCAGTGTTTATGGTAGTGTTTATGGCAGTGTTTATGGTAGTGTTTATGGTAGTGTTTACGGTAGTGTTTACAGTAGTGTTTATGGTAGTGTTTACGGTAGTGTTTACGATAGAGTTTGCGATAGTGTTTATGGCAGTGTTTACGGTAGGGTTTATGGTAGAGTTTACGGTAGCGTTTATGGCAGTGTTTACGGTAGTGTTTATGGCAGTGTTTACGGTAGGGTTCGCGGTAGTGTTTACGGCAGTGTTTATGGTAGGGTTTATGGTAGTGTTTTCGGCAGTGTTTACGGTAGTGTTTATGGCTGTGTTTACGGTAGGGTTTGCGGTTGTGTTTACGGCAGCCCTGCTACTACACAACTACCTGTAATTCTGTCATTTGCCTCATGTGGTAATTTGACGCTACTCGGAGCGTGAACCTCGAAGCTAACGTACTCATTAAAGTCATGTTGCTTTCTTATCATTGTTACACATGTGGACAAGTCAAGGCTAGCTATAAAGTCTCTGAGGTTTTAGGATTTGCTGTGCAAACAACAGGCAAAAAATATCTTTAAAAACTATGACAAATTCTAAATGAACTGCTCCACTTTGGGAAATGTCGTTCAACACACTGCATCATTGTTAACATCTAGCCTATGTTTTTACAGATACATTCAAAAACTGGCCAATTACGCAAACTAAACACTCGCATTTTAAACTACAACTTGGGCATTTATGATGTCATTTTTTTCGGATTCAGAACATTTTTATCCTCACAGACTGTGGCAGCCTTTAAACGTCGCAGTGTTTATAAAGAATGAGGTCAGGAATGTAACAATGGCTTCAAGTTACATAAACCGACCTGTTAGTTAAGAAATTGTCAGTACAGGAAACTTTACAGGAAGAATTCAGGTTAGGAAGTTTCTACATGCTAATTAGTGTTTTGAGCAGTAAGGTATGAGAAAGACAAGTGAGACAGACAGGTGTGGATATTTAACTTGTTTACTCCGGAGAGCTTAATTAATATGCTGACATCATGGACGGTAAGAGACCTGTGATGACACTGCAGAGGAATCTGCTGGAATAATACAGAAGTGAAATGAAGTGGTCTGGCAGGTTCACACACACGTCACACACAAACATCTCTCTCAGACAAACACACACACATACACACATAATGGTGGCTACCTGCAGGGAAAAGTTCAAACCGTGTTGGCTTATTTAAGGTAAAAAAATCACCTCAGAAGTCATGTTAGTTGATCTTATTAGCATTAGTGGGGGTGATGCTAGCACATATTAGCTAGCAGTGAACAGTACAAATATTTATAAATATCATCTCAGCAATCTCAAGAGATCCTGTGAAGATTTATCAGCAAAAATTAGCCATCTAGCTAGCATTACGAGTTAAGAATATAAACACACTGTATATAAATATGACTTCGAAATCCTGTCAGGTTAGCCTATGTGTGTTAGCAGTGAGGATGATGGATGTTACATATTTAATGTATCACTGAACGTATTTAAGAAATCACGTCAGACGTAATCAGACGTTAGCCATCTACTTATCATAATCAGTCAGGAAATCCTGTTAAATTAGCTCACGTTAACTAGCAATAAACATTGTAAAATATTTATAAAGCATTTCAGAAGGCATGTCAGGAAGTCATGTTAGTGAACTGACTAGCATCAAAGGGAAAAAATTCCTGTCAAATTAGCTCACATTGGCTAGCAGCGAACTTCAGCAACTGCTCAGAAATCTTGTCAGGATTTAGCAGCAAAGATTAGCCACCTACCTAACATTCCTAATTAATATAAACATATATATGACATCAACATCCAACATCCAACATATACATATATTGTAAATATTCATAAACATGACTTAAATGCCCTCTCAGGATTTATCAGCAAAGATGAACCAAGCACCTAGCATTAAAAATATAAACCTACTGTATATAAATAAGAGCTCAAAATCCTCAAAATCCTCAAAGAGCTCAAGGTTTTTTCATGTTAGCTCATATAGCTTAACAAACACCTCAGAAGTCATTTTAGGTGATGATATTAGCTCAACTTTGCTGGTAGTAGTGATCGTTCTAAATATTGATTAACATGACATCAACATCCTCTCAGAAATCCTGTCAAGATTGATCAGTAAAGATTGGCGATGAGGAACTCCTTTGAGGTTATCTCAAATCAGGTAGCTAGCATTAGTAGATAAGAATATAAAGCATACTGTATATAAATATGACTTCAAAATCCTCTCAGAACTCCTGTTAGAAATTAGCCACCGAGCTAACATTAGTTAAAAGAAATGCTGCTGGGTTAGCGAATGCTAGCTAGTTAATGTTAGCAGTGAGAATGTGAGACTATTAAGACTATAAAATCCTCTCAGAGATCCTCGTTTTAGCAGTGTAACTAGCATTATCAGTGACGAGATCCTGTCACATTAGCTGGTTTTAGCAGTGTTACTACCATTATATATGAAGAGATCCTGTCAGGCTAGCCTACGCTAGCTTGTTGAGTAGTATTAGCAGTGAGAGCGTTTATGCACATGGGTTTTTCCTGTCAGATTAGCGCAAACTAACTAACAATAAATATGTGAAACTAATGGTGTGTGTATGAATACTGAAGATAACCTACTCTCTGTTTGTGGACTTTCCTATGTACACTAGACACGAAGTCACACCCACATTCCCATGTACGGCCTTTGCAGCCAGTTCCTTTCTCCATATATGGAGTGAAAGATGTGTGGTGTATGTGTGTGTGCGGAGGACACTGGACCAGTTTTCCACACATGTATTCATTCATTCATTAGCACTTATTTACTGTATTTATTGGCATGTTCAGGTGTGTGTGTGTTTAGTGTTTGTTAGAGGAATGTGGTGGTTAGTGTTTGCTCCTAGCATTAGTGGAAGAAGCATTGTGTGCTAATGTGTTCTCCATAATCAGGCATTTCCTCACATTAATGCGACACGGCAGAGAAAGAACTAGGTGAAAACTCTTCCGCTAAACCTTTGTCCAGATATTCGCTAACGAGTAAATAAACAACTATTAAATGAATAGAATGACCCAAATGAGTCATTGCTGTGCTAACTCAGTCACCGGTGATCGATTTTGCAGCTTAGCGATCACTTGCTTCCTTTTCCATTTCACAAAGACGTTTAAATTTTCCCAAGACACATAGCGAAAGACGTATTCGTATGTCTATTCGTTACAGAAAACGACACGAAACAGCACCAAATTACAAGCATTGTTTAGTAGGAACACGTTCTTCAAAGTGTGATGAGTTTAGCTAACGTCGGGGAACCATATTCTGTATCTCTCTCTCTCTCTCTCTCTCTTGTCTGGACCCGCTTTCAGTTTGTGTTGTGTTGAAAGGTTGACTTCAACGCTGGAAAGAATATCAGTTAAGAGATCTGGCATCCGAATCCATCCCTCCTCTGATCTCTCGCTTTAGACTGAGCCATTGATCTAGAGGCATTTTATAGTAAATGAGATGAATATCCGTTTTCGCATTTCTCAGAATTTCCATCTGCATCGACTCTCAAACAGCCTTGTGTCCGTCGCTCTGGCGCTGGCAACCCATCCAAGTCAGATTCTCTGAATTAAATGAACTGAATGAAGTATACTCTTCATAATAAGGCCGTGACACAGTGTGTTTTTCTTTCCAAAGATGGCGTGAGCAGCGTTTACACATGGCCTTGAATAAACAAACACTTTGCTGCTTTCAGACCATCTGATTCATTAAACAAGTCAGATTCACCTCGCAAGAACTTCGCAGCCTTTTATGGGTTGTAGCTCATGTGCTTAAGGTCATGGGTCAGAAGGTCACAGAAGACTTCAAACCCCAGGACTACCCGAGCACTGAAAAAAAATAAATCGGAAGTTTAAATTCACTTCTTTAGTTTGGCACTGAAGAAACGCGGAAAGCCTATCGTTGAATGTAAACAACCGTATAGCTATATGCTGGAACGTTATGGAATTGTCTATACCTTTTGTAGAATTCTTTCCTTAGTGTAAGAAGTAACGTGGACGATTCGAATTGGACCGTCCGAGCTATTTCGCGTACTCGTTTATTACGTAGAGATTACGTAGCTTAACGATGATTACGTAGCTTAACGTTGAGGCGCTTCGATCAAACTAAAGGCGCAAACGTCGGACAAACAAACAAACAAACAAAATCATTTTCATCGTAGCTAACAAATAACTATCGAAATAGCATTGTAACCTAATTAAAAATACAACGTTAGAGCCGGTTCTAATGCATTATCATTTGTATAGTAACAGCTTGTTCACGGGGACTTCGATAAACGAATTAAAAAACGTGTGTAAACACTGATACGGTAAAATCTTCTGTAATTTATTGTAACGTGTACGGAAGGAGTCTCCAGTGTCGACGCTATGTAACAGTCAGAGGTAAAGCTGTAACTTTTATGTTTTCCGACGTCTTTGGGATCGAACGGTGTCGCAAATGCACGAGGATGCTTTAACGCAAAAAATAAAGGCGCAAGCATCGGACAAACAAACAATCCTTTTAATCGTAGCTAACAAATAGCTATCTCGTCGTCTCGGAGTAAAAATTAGAGCAGGTTCTAATGCATAATCGTTTCTATTTACTCGTACAGCCGACAGTCTACAGTAAGAGTCTCCAGTGTCAGCGCTACAGTATGTAACAGTCAGAGATAAAGCTGTATGTTTTCAGGACAGAGGAGTTCACGCTTTGGCAGAAGACAAGCTGCGTTTTTGGTTTTTTTAAGAGAAAAAAAAGAGAGGATGGTGATTGATGTCATTGTTTGATGAAATAAATTAGTTAATGAATTTTTTATTTTTTTTTAAAAAAGGAAGAACTAGGGGCTCTGTTCTACTCCTCGGCAGATCTGCTCTTTGGTTTCTGTGGTGCAGGAGCTGTAGAGCAAGTCTGGAAGGTGTCGCATCCTGCCCAGTATGTGAGTTATGCTTTTGACGTCAGCAGAGCTGTAAAAACCGACTTTCTCTAAAGTGATCCAAGGCCAAGAGCGCTGCGTGGTGCCATGAGACAGAGCGTAGGAATGAAGCAGGGAGAGAGAGAGAGAGAGAGAGAGAGAGAGAGAAGAAAAGCAGAGCAGAGGGTGTTGTTACAGTGCTGTTTACACCAGACCTGCCTGATTAGATGTAGGCTGAGATTTTTTTATTTATTTATTTTTTTTAAGTACAATACAAAAAAGCCCAGAGCAAGAACAACACAGCAGTTTGAATGACAAATGTGGCACAGCTTTCAGGATGTGGCTGGCTGCAAGTGTTTGCGAGGAATGTGGCGTGTTTACCTTCCAAGAAAATGTGGCTTATACCCTACAAAAAAGTCCAACTCTGATATTTAATGATCTTTCACACACACACACACACACACACACACATCTCTCCTTTATACTTCCTCATACACACATACACACACACTAGTGTTCAGGGTTTAAGCAGTGAAGAGTGACAAAAGACAGCCAGTAGCTAGTGATACACAAAATAAGACCGAACACTAGTTAGCATCATGCACACAAAAACTAGCGAGACCAACTATGCGAATCAAGACTTTCGTCTAAAGTACGACAAAATGTGAATGAAAGCTAGTGAAGAAATGCTAATTTACAAACAAATAATCCAATAACTGAATTACGCAACTATTATAATAAAGTAATAAAAATCCGACAGGGCTGGTTAGCGTTACGCGAATAAAATTCAGCATTTAGTGTTAGATTTATGAAATGTACTGGTTTTGCCTGTATGTGAATCAATTTACAGCATATTGAACATTTTGCGGAGAATAATATCTCGGCGAGTAAAATCGCAGATCGTTTTGCCAATTTGTACGAGTTTATTTCTAGAACGAATTATGTCGAGATTATGTCTGTTGAAATATTCTTAAATGTGGCATTGCTAATCATGAATAATAGGCAGTAGCTAGCATTACAAGTGTACGAAATGCTCGTGTTGCAAATCAACAATAAAAAGCCAGAAGTACAGAAATTAATATTAATAAGACGATTTTAATATGTTGGGGGCCAAGATTACGCAAAATGACCGTCTTTCTCTCTTAGTTTTTTTTTTTAGCTTTTTTTTTTTATTCTCATTTGTTAGCATGGTGTATAACCTTTTTTTTTTTCAATTCGCAGTACTCAGTTTCAGTCTTGGGTCTCATTTAAAATCCAGTTCATAACAATAGGAGGAACAGGAGGGAGGGGGCGAGGGTTAACGGTCCACCTGGGGCATTTTTCCACACATATTGAGGGCCGCTGGTGAAACGTTGCCGGATCACTACACGTCCTCTACTTCACCCGGGACCAGCAGTGCGATGGTGGGAATATGTGGCCTTTACTCCACATAACAGCTGAAGCAGGAGGTTAAGATTCCACAACAAGACGTATCAGACCAAGTCGGTGCTCGTGCATCCTTCAGAGCTTTTAACACCACCACTGTCACTCCACCGTCAGATCTTCACATAATTATATATAGATATAGATGTTACTTTGTGCTACAGTCCCCTCCGAAACTATTGGAACACAAGGTCAGTATATTAGTGTGTGCTCTACACCAAAGACATTTGGGTTTGAGATCAGAAGATGGTGATGATACGAGAGTTTAGGATTTCAGCTTTTATTTCCTGGTGTTTACATCTGGACGTGTTAAACAACATAAAACAATACAATACAAATCGGGGGGTTCTGATACAAAATGTCCGATGTCGTTTAAAATGTCTATATAAAAATACCAGGAAATAAAAGCTGAAATTCTAAACTATTCTCATACCCATCTTCTGATCTCAAGCCCAAATGTATTCAGTCTGCAGCAAATTACAAATAAATTGGCCTTGCCGTTCCACTAATTTCGGAGGGGGCTGTAGATAGATAAATAAATAAATAAATAGGTAAGTGAATACATGTGTACATAAATAAATAGGTAAGTAAGTAAATAAATAAGTAAATAATAATAAAGTGTTAAACGATAGTAATAGTATAATTACTATTATAATAATAATAGTATAAGTGTTAAACAAGTGTGTGTTTAAGACTTATACATTAGTTTTTCCTTTAATAATTGATTATTTATTTTAATACATTTTCAAGCTCACCACACATGGAGGAGATTATACAGCAGCGCCACAAGAATAATAATAAATATTAATAAATGTGTCTTATATCCGAAATCGGCCTCAGGAATATTTTATGACCTTTCACATACATACCACAAATTGCTCGTTTATCTGTCCTTACACACACACACACACACACACACACACACACACACACACACAAAACTGAGTGTTTGTATGAACAATGATGAGTTGACGTTTCGCAAAACTATTTAACGTTAAACAAAAAAAACGTGCTGAACAGGAATATTAGCGTTTGAAAAAAGACATGCTAAGCCCAGTGCAGCAAATCACGTAAAACAGCCAGTAGTTAGCATAACGCAAATCAAAAATGACCACTAGCAGAGGCTGGTTAGCATGACACATGTACGAAGTACACAGTAAAATCCCTAGTGTTGAATTAACACCCAGAGTGTTCATTTGAGTCCAATGGACTTATATTAACACTGTAAGGTGTAAATTCAACACTCTGGGTGTTAAATCAACACTGGCGATTTTGCTGTGTAGAAACCGACTAGCATCATTTTGAATCAGGAATGCAGGCCAGTAGGGCTGTTCTGTGGTAGTACAACGAAATGTTTGTGTCGCTAATTAGGGACCGGTTAGCATTGCACAAATTTTAAAAATGAGAATGAAATCTGTTAGCATTACACTAGATTGTCCTTGGTGTTTCTCAGGATTTACTTACATCAGCTGATTAGCTAAATTACAGGAGTAAGCAGGCTAACTGACAATGTTTGTCAGCTGCTAGCTAGAGGGGTGCGTAGCTAGTGGGGTGTGTAGCTAGTGGGATGTGTAGCTAGTGGGATGCGTAGCTAGCTAGTGGGGTGCGTAGCTAGCTAGTGGGGTTAATTTCAGGTTGAAATGTTTTATAATTACTTTTTCATATGCTTTAACATAAACATACAGCGCAGCAGATTATATACATGTCAAATAACATTGTGTAAATGTGTATGTAGTGAATGAGGCAGGACACAAGTGCACGGTTTATGTGGATTTATTAGGGGTAAATCTATAAATCAGGGGCAAGAGAAAACACATGTAAAATCTATGACTATCCATGATCGATTACACGAGAAAAGAGGCTACACGGGAAACCCAAGGCAAACAAGGCAAAGACAAAGAAGGGTTTAAATAGACAAAACTAATGGAACGCTAAACAGAGAACAGGAGAGTCCAATCAGGACATACACCAAGTCTAGACTTGACCAGACAAGTTTTGATTGGCTGTGGTGAGAAACAGGATTAAAATGTCATTTCCAGAGTAATGCTTTTCAGTGGAACTGCCATAAAGGAGTTTTATTTCCTACACCTATTAACACAAAAATGTTTGTTAGTAAGTCATGATTCTGCTGCTGTCTGGCTTCCAACCAACATCCACAAGCACTTCGCACTCAGTCATTCAGTATAATCGTTCAGATTATGCACTGATTTTATTGAACCAATTTCCTCATCCCTCTCCTCAAATCCATTCTTGGCTACGCCACCAGTCCCCCCCCATGCCGATTCCACAGTCTCCTCACAGCCTCATCAGAGAGTTCTGCGCTTTTGATGAGATGCTTCAAAGGTATCCGCTGGCAGAAAGCCGCTCTAACGTGACACGCGATTGGCAGCGAGGATCAAACAGCTGTAGTGCGTTTAAAGCTCCGTGACTCGCATTCAGCCGAAGCTGCAGCTTCTTTGGTGCCTTTACGAGCAGGTTTGGAAAAAGCTTGACTCATATATCAGTGGAGCGAGTGGACAGAGGAGCAGTGTGAAGCCGGATAGGGAGAACGGGGGGGTGGACCTTGACGGAGGCAGATGGCGGGGGGTCTCTGGAGCAGCGAGAACGGTTCACAAAGATGGTTCTGTGGCTCGGAGTGGTGCTGGGAAACTCCTCACTGTGGGCTTTTGTGGATCTGGATGAGCTTCTAGACGTTGACGTGAAAACGTTAGTCCACAGTGCTGAAGTGGGTCATGGGAGTCATGTAGGAGGCGACATCAGGAAACGTCTCGTTAATTACATTCCATTAGTCGACAACAGTTTTTAAAAAATTTATTAGGAACTTACCGTATGTACACACTATTGCGTGACAAGTCACTCGTGTCGATTGTGGGCGTGAACTGTCCAGGAATATGACAGAATAAGTTAAAACCATGGTTTTCTTCCATTTTTGCAGGAACAAAGAAACTCCGGACAACATGCACCGAAGGAATTCCTCTGAGGACTCGTCTGAGTCGATCGCTTGGACTCGTCGCTTTAATGTCATACCTAATTTGCATAGAATTCAGAAAATCTCCGTTCAAATGCTGCTCTGTTTTTTGCACATATGCTAATGTGAAGTGAAGGCTGAGGTCATGTTAACTCAAGAGTCATTTTGAAAACGGTGTATTACGTTTTGGGTTCTTCCCAAAAGCCCACAGTAAAACATAAAAACAATCAAATAAAAATAAAAACAACATGCTGAGCGTTCCCAGTGAGCATCTGACCCATGACCTTTCTGCCATTTTGGTTTGTTTTGACAATATGAACATAAAACCTCGGATAGAAGGCAGCGTAACAATATGCTCCACCATCTTGGACTTGCACATTACAATAATTTCGCTCACCAATCCAGTCTCTAATCCTGAACGATCCCTCATTTCCAGTTTTATTTATTGCACATTTGGTTTGAGTGACGCTGCGGCTCAACTTTACCCCACGCTTACACTCCCACAATGGTGACATATTGACGGTGGTATTCGTGTGTATCCACGCCAGGCTTCAGATCCACACACACACACACACACACACGGCTTTAAACGAGCTGCACATGTGGAACGTTATTCATCGTCTGTAATGTCGAGTGTAGTGCTCACGGATGTCAGCGTGTTTAATCGAAACCTTCCGTCTCCTCTATTTTATAGTTCCTCTGATCTCCACATCTGGAGGCTGGAGTTTTAATGCTGCGATTACGCGACACTTCATTAACGTCCAAATTGTACTCCATTTCATTCCCGTGTCTAGTTCTGTTACAGAATATTAACATAATGACACTGTTTTGGCCAATAAAAAAGGGGCGTCGGCCATTTTGTGTTGAATTAGATGTGCGCCGAAAATATTTTAACGAATGTGAGATAGCCGCAGTGTCGATTGGAGCGACCCGACAGTGCAAACCTGCATAACAGCACAAGGTCAGCGAGGGCCGGCGTGCCCTTATCTCATCGCTTTCATCAGTAAGCGTTGCGTCGTCAGGTCTGACACGTAACATACTAGGCGGGCGATATTCTCTAAGAGTTTCTCCTAAACGCAAGAACTTGTTAGTAATCTCATTGCTTCTAGGCTTGAAACACAGGAAGTGGGTTTTGTTTGCTTTGGCTGCAGACCTGCTGCTCCTGGAGGCGAGCCAGACGAGGGAGTAAAGTTTATGTCTCGGGTCGCTCACGCAAAGAGAGAGAAACAAAAAAACCACCACAGCGTGGGTTTTGATTACAGTGCCGTCACTCGTTATTTCTCTCGGGGTGGATCAAAGAAGGGAAAGTTATGAAGTTACAGAGTTAACACCGCTCCCCTGGCTTATCTGTAGGCATCTCAACTTTTACAGTCGTGTGGATGAACGAAAGAAGCCCCTACTCTTAAAAAAAAAAAGAAAAAAAAAGCCAGACTGATGTTTGCAGCTGTTTGGCTATAATACTCAGCGTTATGTGTGAAGGGAAAAGGGGTGAGGCTGTTAATCCCAGCTGTGAAGCATGGTGGTGGTGGCATCTGTGTGGGTGCTTTGCTGGAAAAGGAGACACATGAGAGCAGGGCAGATGTGTACGAGATGACCTGAGGAACGTGCTAACACAATGGGCACTGTATAAAATGTTAATAAAACTGAACACGTTCGGCTAATTTATATTTATAATTTCTACAAATCCTTGATTTGTGACTCCACATCTTTCTCATGTCTCTCCCTCTCTCTCTCTCTCGCTCTTCCAGATGAGTCATTTCAGAAGCTGGCCTTGGAGACCATGGAGGAGCTGGACTGGTGCCTGGACCAGCTAGAGACCATCCAGACACACCGCTCCGTCAGTGACATGGCCTCCAACAAGGTGAACACACACACACACACACACACACTTCCACTCTCACCTGATAAATTCTCCATTAGCAGCATGACGCTGGCGGGGATTTTCCCACGAGGAATAGTTCTGATTAATAGTACAGCAACACGCGCTACTTCCTTGTTCTGCGGTGGTTTGTAATTAGCTAATCACATATATTTCCATAAGCTCCACCCCTTTTTGCAGCATGTCGATTTCCCACTCGAACACACACACCCACTAATGTCGGCTATTAACGTCTAACATAACGAGGGTAATTCCCGGCCCGACACTAACCAGTCGCACCGGTTCAAATCGCGGTGTGCAAAAGTTTGTACACCCTTAGGACAAAATGAATATGATTTACAGCGTTTGTTATGTCCGGTTTCGCAGATGATCCTTCTTCATCATCAGCAGTAACAAAATTATGTTTATGTTTAAGATTATGTTAGGATTTAAATAGTGGAAAAACCCTGAACATGATTTAAATATTCATTAATATTTAGTAGGAACCGTTATATTTCTTGCTATGGATAATGACATTTCTTTTGTTTTCTTATTTTTTCTTTCGGCTGTATAAAGTATCTGAGCAGTTAAGGGTTAAGGGATGTAGCTCATGACCTTGTGGTCCACCTCTGTACAGGGCTACACCACTGTACGTGACCTTAGATGACACAGCGGTGTGTGTGGTGTGTGTGTGTGTGTAACTAGGCCAGAGGAGGCCGCTTTCCCGTAGATGACCTCGTTCCTGTGTTTACACTGATAAGAAATCAAAAAAATCAAGATGCAGAGCCAGGCATGGGGCAAGACCACACGAACACACGGACACTTATTCTAATGAAATCTTGAGGTTTTAACGGTTTAATCCACTCGCCCACTGGCGTTCTCAATCAGGCCCTGACGAAACAGGCAAAGGATTAAAAGTGAGAAACTGAAATGACGCCGGTTCACTTGAGGGCACTGAGGGGGGCGTAATCAGGAAATGAGTCTCAGCCTGACAGCCAGAGTGTGTATACCTGAGGCCACGAAGAGAAAGCACAAGGGAGGGAGGGAGGGAGGGGAGGGCGGGGAGGGAAGGGGAGGAGTC
>JANDJT010000206.1:10599242-10612991 GCA_024331685.1 Stegophilus panzeri | reverse complement strand
AACTGGTCAGTTGAAGACCGGAAAAAGACCAGGTGGTTTTGGTGAGCCTGTGCACATGATAGCCTCAGATTCTCGTTGAGAGACAAAGAGAGATAAATAATATGCTGTGTGAATCTATGACAGTAGCAGGAAGTGAGCGCTATCAGGATTCGGGGAAAAGAAAGAGACTTTTATGCTACCCATAAAACCACAGCACGCAGGAAACGTTTCATTTCTCAGAGTTCCCTCTGAGAAACGTAATTCCCTATATTGCTTTGGGATTTGCGTCAGGTGTGTGTTTTGTAGACAAAGTAGTGCTGACGGTTTTTGTTCTGGAATGTAGCTCAGCGACCGCAGAGTTTTACTTGTAACAACATTATTTACTCATGTTACGCCACGCAAAAAAAAAGCTTACGAAATGACGCAGAAGACTAAACCTTAAAGTATAATAGTTATGGAAATGGACATTCACTCACACACACACCCCCACACACACACTTTCCTCCCCAGTGGAGGGAGAACAAATGAACAGAAGTGAACGCAAGTTAAAAAGGTCACAAACAGTAATGAACTGACTGTGCTATGCAAGGGGGACATTAACATAACTGACAGATCGAAACGTCTCCCTCGCAGACAAACAGAATGAACTGGAGATCCTGTCGCCTCCTCCAAAGTCTCGGGAGAGGAAGAGGAAACAGCAACAACAGCCGCTCATGACTCAGATCAGCGGAATGATGAAGGTCGCACATGGACCAGGCATCTCCAGCAGCTGCAGCGTGGCCCGATTTGGAGTCAAGACTGACCTGGAAGACCTGCTGGCAAAGGTAAAATTCACCATGCATCATCAATTCACTCCCTGACTCCCAGATTTCCCAGTTGCTAGCTTGAGCCAAAGCCTCATCTCCTTGATTCCTAGTGTCCTTGTCTGAAATTCTAACGTTTGATGGTTTTCTTGGTATCTGAGGTTGCTGATTTCCTAGATTGCATGGTTTTAAACCTTTCACTGTCTTGCAGTTTCATGGTCTCCATGATTCCTAATACCTTAATCTTCTAGTCTCTTGTTTCCCAGTTCCATAGTCTCCTGGTCTATTAGTTTCATAGTCAGCTACTTCTACTCCTTCTTAATAACCACAACTCTCATCTATTCCCAAGGACTTGGAGAACATCAACAAGTGGGGGTTGAATATCTTCAGGATTGCAGAGCATTCCCATCAGCGCCCGCTCACCTGTGTCATGTACGCCATTTTACAGGTCAGTGCCTTGCTTTATCCTTTAGGGATTTTATCCAAATAGAAGTAGTCAGAAAGTCAAAAGTAATCGTGTGGCATTTGAGCCTGAACTAATATGTACGATGTTGTATGATCTGCAGGAACGAGCTTTGATGAAAACCTTCAAGATCCCAATGGACACCTTTGTGACCTACATGATGACCCTGGAGGACCACTACCACTCAGACGTGGCTTACCACAACAGCCTGCATGCTGCTGATGTCGCACAGTCCACGCACATCCTCCTGTCCACCCCTGCTCTAGAGGTGAGGGATGATCCGTTATTTCTGTAAAATCTTCTTGTTGTAAACTGTTTGTAAACATGCCTTGGAATTCTAAAACTAATCCCAAAATAACGTACCACGTTTTGTCTGGATTTCATTCTCGTGTGCACGTTTTCTCTCACTGGAACATAAACAAGCTGAAGTCGAACTCCTCAGATATTATGAGATCGACGTTTTGATTTCAGTCTGCTAATTCTCTTTCCATATTCTTTTCTCCTCTTTCCCAGGCGGTCTTCACAGACTTGGAGATTCTGGCAGCCATCTTTGCAGCAGCGATCCATGACGTGGACCACCCGGGGGTCTCGAACCAGTTCCTGATTAATACCAGTGAGTGCTTTTGCCCTTCCATTCCTCCCTTCACATGCAGTTTGAGTAACTAGAACCAGATGGAGACCAAACATTCGGCACGTTGTGTCTATTTTATCTATGCTGCCGTTTAGCCGTGTCTAGTAAGACTTTCGAGTAAACACACCCGGCTGTTTTTTTGTTTGTGCGTTTTATTTTCCTTCTGTCCTCTTAATTATTGAGCTATGTCTTCTTTACATATGTTCTTTTATCTTTCATTGGATATTATGCTTTTGGTTTACTTCTTTTCTCGTTGTTGTTAACATACTGTGCAGAAGTTTGGAGGTCTTTATAAATAAATTGGACTCCTCTCGACTTGCAGATTCAGAACTGGCGCTCATGTACAACGACGAATCTGTTCTCGAGAACCATCACTTGGCCGTAGGCTTTAAACTCCTACAAGGGGAAAACTGCGACATCTTCCAGAACCTAACAAAGAAACAACGGCAGACCCTTCGGAGAATGGTCATCGAAATGGTAAGTCGACTAAAGTCCTCCTTTTGGTGATACCATACAATGCATTTTTCTTTCTTTTGTAGAACCTCTCAGCTAATGTTGCTTTGCTTATTCTTGTTAGGTGCTAGCGACAGATATGTCCAAACACATGAGCTTGTTGGCGGATCTAAAGACCATGGTGGAGACCAAGAAAGTGACCAGTTCAGGAGTGTTGCTGCTGGACAACTACACAGACAGGGTACAGGTGAGATCTCATGGAATCCAGGAAGTGACTTTTGCATAAAAGGGTCATTCTTGAAGAGTCCCACATTAATTAACCTTTGTGATGTCTACAGGTTCTGCGCAATATGGTCCACTGCGCCGATCTCAGCAACCCCACCAAGCCTTTGGATCTTTACCGACAGTGGACAGATCGCATCATGGACGAGTTCTTCCACCAGGGTGACAGAGAGAGAGAGCGCGGCATGGAGATCAGCCCCATGTGCGACAAGCACACCGCTTCTATCGAGAAATCCCAGGTAGGAATCAAGCACATCACCTTCAGGGCACCACTGGTAATGTTTTCTTCAAATTCTTCAAGTTCAAGCCCTTTAGTTTCTCTTTCCTCCATGTACACATCGATTAATTTGGTTCTGCTTATCCTCCAGGTGGGATTCATCGACTACATTGTGCACCCTCTGTGGGAGACGTGGGCGGATCTGGTGCACCCGGACGCCCAGGACATCCTGGACACTCTGGAGGAGAACAGGAACTGGTACCATAGCATGATCCCTCAGAGTCCGTCTCCTCCATTCTATGAGGCAGGAGGAGACAAGTTCCAGTTTGAACTGACTTTGGAAAGTGAAGATGGGGACAATATTCACCTTGAAGGACCTTCAGAAACAGCTGACATGGACATAGCTACTTCTTCCTCGCCAGCTGAGACGTAGCAGCCCACTACGTTGACCATGTTGGTTTATTCCATGAAACGGAGATCAGCGAAACTCCTCGTAATGAAGAAGCTACTTGCAGACTTGACTAGTCCAGAGGCTCTTTTCGCAGAGTGTGATCGGAAGGTAACGATTCCTTGGAGCTGGTGTTTGTAGAACTCAACTAGCAAGTTCTCAAGTGGTTTGCTGGCACTGAAGCAGGAACTAAGCAGGACCTGAAGCTTAAACGTGTCGCCAGTATGGGATGCCATGAAGGAGAACTACTGACTCATGATCCGTATGGATTTACTTTATTTTGTACCGCCGTGTCAAAGACACACTCGTGTTTTTGTTGTTGTTTTGTTTTAAACTAGTGTGTATTTTGTAACATTTGTTTATAATAAACACAGCAGAACCCACATACACATTGAACATGAAGGATTTTTTCTGCTGAAAACAAAACCAGTCTTATTTGAACTAGGGAAACAATGGTTTATTGAAAAACCTGTATGTTCACGAAGTACACATTGGGGTTTTTATTTTTGTTCATAAGAGACAGTATTCACTGTGTCAACCTTTAGTTGTTTTTTTATTATTGTTATGGTTTTTAAAACATGGTACACATTTGCGTATTGTAAATAGAAGCAAATGAACACACAATGAAAGCACTTTAATGCTGACACTGAAACCACTTTAGGATGAGAATACTATCCATAACGTAAAACAGCGATGTCGTATTACATCCAAAACTAAAACTGCCCCCGTTTTAAACCGTCGCTCGATGGTAAGCTTGCCAAAATTTTTCAGTGCAGCTGATTTAAGAAATTCAACACGATATGTCACGGTCATGACAATAATCATTGACGTCAATGCACCTTGTTTCTCAGTATAGTCATGCACACACAGGATGTGGTTTAAAAAAATGTCGCTACATGTCGCACATCCTGAAATCAGGTTTAAAGCCCTTGCAGCTGGTTGGCATTGTGGTCACATGCAGCACACTTAAAGCCGCAATGCTAGGAAGAACAATTATTCTCATTTCTCAAATTGTTTGCAAACACATTTAATCTTACAACAGTATGTTTCAAACAGCTCCCATGTAGTATTAACCAGCGAACAAAACAATGATCTCACTTCTTTTTTTTTTTGTATCATTGCAGTGCTAATGAGTATTTACCCCCAACTTCCCTGGTGGAATGTACGCCATTATTCATTTCTTTGTTCTGTTGTATTGTTGTATTACTTTGTGAATTGTATTATTTTATTAAGTGACTAACCGTCCCACACTGTGACATCATGGTGTCCCCGTGTCACTTGCCAAAGAATTTATTAAAGGTGAGGAGTTTTGGAAATCTCTGGTGCCTTGTTCAATTTTTTTTTATTCTCCTGCTGAAATGAATACGCTTTCATTTATTCATTTTAAATGAAATACAGACTACAAACTAAAGTTAATCTAACAGAATTTGTTATTTTTCATTGGCAGATATATGCAACAACTTTTACAAGATACAGTGCATACAGTATAGCACACAGTATTATAGTGTAGTACAGCTATACTTACATATATTCTTTTATATGTAGAACTACAAAAAAAAAAACCCGATACTAACCGCATTTAAGCCCTGAATACGATACCAACCACATTTAACCCCCGAATACGATATTTACAATATTAAACCCTGAATGTGTTACTAAAAGTATTAACACCTGAAAACGATATTAACCACTCTGAGCTGTTTGTTCACATCACTAGCTGAATTTTCCACACACACAGTTTTTCCACCAGTTTTAAGTGGCAGGAGATAGCGATCGTGTAGACGTGACAGCAGCCTCCACCCCAAGGCGAGCGAGCAGCGAAGTGTGGTGTAGAGTAGAACTCACACAGACAGTACGCTATCACACTCCGGCGTGTTCTCAGTTCGTTACAGCAAAGTACTGTCCACAGAGCAGAGGAACATGCTGAGGAACGCTGGACAGTGACTTCTCCACTCAGTGCCATCAGACTGTAAAAACCTACAGCAGGTTGTTCATACGCCTGAATTCACCACCGTGCAGAGAAGCGATTAACATGGACTCATTCAGCATAGCATTAACAATCCATTATTACTGCTGTAATAGTGAGGAGTGTAAACCATGAGAGAGAGAGAGAGAGAGAGAGAGAGAGAAAAAACAAAGAAAGAATGAAAGAAAGAAATGAAGACAGAAAGAACGTGGCAAATAGAAAGGAAACAACAACAACAAAGAAACAGTATTTATTGTGTTAAACATGATATTGTTTCTTTGTCTCACCGTGTGTCAATATTTCTGTGAGATTTAAAGAGTTAACATTGACTGGAAGTGTGGCAAAGTTAGAAAGGTTGTTGTTGTGGTGTGGGTGTGTGTGTGTGCGTGTAAGAAAGTGACTAAACACTAAAGAGAAGTCTGAGTTTCTGAGTCCTGAGAAGAAAAGCAGTGTGTTTACTAAAGCAGCAGTGACTCCGAGGCCAGCATTTTCCACTGCACTTCCAGCAGGAGCCGAGGAATCCTGGGAGTTTATTTTTGAAGAAAGCAGTGAGGGCCGAGGTTCGCTGACGTCACGTTCCCGGGGAAGCGAGCGTGGAAAGCCGAAAGACGAGGCGCAAAGCCAAGTCGGGGCTTGGAGGAGGGCAGGGAAGGAGATAATACCTGAAAACAAGTGCTCTCGGTCGACTTACAGAGAAATTTCCTGCTTCCGTTATCTCTTCCTCAGAATGCAGGCCCAGGGCCAGGACTCATATCGGGGGGGGGGGTGGTTACACAGAAGTCATTCAGGCAGAACAATAAGGGTGTAGACATGAAAACAAGCTGAAGGCCAGCGAGTGACAAAAAGAGTCCTGCAGCAAAGGAAAATTACATTTCTACATCTGAGGGGCAAAACAGCGAGGGACAAAGAGCTTAAAAGAACAAAAAGAAACAAAAATATATGCAAGAAAGAGAATACAAAGAAAGAAAGAAAGATTGTGTCTCGTTTCTCTATGCCAGGTTGAGGTTTTCAGGTGTCAGTGATCACGAGGTTATGAGTCTGAATCCCAGCACAGAGCGGCTGCTGAACGCTGAGGGAGGGTTCGGGTGACTGAACACAGCAGTCTAACACTCAGTGTGAAAGTGAAAAGCTGCATCTGAGTGCTGTGATGCGCATCAGGTGGAAACCCTGCTTTAAAAACACTTCTGCTTGTGTGTTTATGCTAAACACCCACTGACCGCTTCACATCACTGCTCTGACGTCTTTCACACAGAACTTCATCAAGTGCTGTTGTTGTGGAACCATACCATTGTGTGTGTAGATTCAGGATTTCACTGTGCCGCTATAATTTTTCCACAACTGTCTTTATCTAAACTCATAAACATGTTCGACACGTCACACCTTTCCCGCAGAGACTGCTGAAGAAAATAATCCAATACATTTCATATACAATCACGCAGTGTATATGAAAAACTACCTTATATAGGCCTTTCATTCTGGATTGCGATTGGTCAGGAGGCGTCGATTCATTTTCTATAACAGCAGCTCTGAGAGTAGCGCAGCTGCACATAACAGATTTATATTAAAGTGCTTGGAACAGCTCATTCACTGGGAACTTTAAAAAAAAAAGTTGATATGGTGAAGTTTTCTGTCATTTATGTAACATTTATGGAAGGAGTCTCCAGTGTCAGTGCTTTGTAACGGTCATATTTAATTCTTTGGGTTTTAATGTCAAAGGTTGCACTCGATTTCAAAACAGTGCCAACAAACTGCATTGAAACCGAATACACATGATACACCGAGGCAAGCAGTGGGTCATTTACCACTTTATCCAGCACTGACAGAGCAGCCTATAATTAATTCTGCTTGTTATTTCTACTCAGAAAAGAAAAGAGCTGTCGGACAATTATTTTCTCCAAAATTTTAGATGGAAAATTCATTTTGGAGATCGGACTGTAATTGGAGGGGTCAAGATGTGTTCATAATGGCAGGTAAGCACCCAGGTGGCTCGGCTAGAGGACGGTATTAAGGCACAGAGATCGTCACACCCAGAAAGACTGAATTCATCAAGACGTTCTGGGTGATAATCATTTGGACAGCTGTTCTCATCCCCTTTTAGCCAGAGACCTGTAAAATAAAGTCTGATTCCTTCTTTCCACTGGCAGAACACGTTAGGTCCGAGTTGACTTTGGTGCTTGGACCCCTTAATAAAATAACTTTGATAATGTGGGCTGTGAGTTCCATTACTGTAACAAAAATGTCAAAATCATGGATCAGGAGTAAAACAGAGTATTAACTCTCCATTCTGAGTGAGAGCGGTGGAGTTACTGTGTTACTCTCTCCTGTCAATCAGAATGGCGCTAGCCAATTGTGGCCATCTGTGAACTCAGGTATGCGGAGGAGGGCAGTTAGTGCTTTCCTCTGAATGTGTTTAATCAGTTCATCTCTCTGCACACACACACACACACACACACACACCTCTACACAACAACATGAGACGATTTTCCATAACAGGCTGCTTTCTTTCCATTCTGTAACGAAGTACATACTGAAATAACACATGTAAGTTTATCGTTTTATACTATGTGTATACTATAAAAAGATTGAGTGCTCATATCATTAATCATTACAACAATTTTGCATGTTGATTCAAGAACCTAACTGAATTTTTAGCCATTGTTGGTATATATTTTTCATTATCACTACCTGCAGTAACTCCACAGTGTCAGTGACTATACCATGAACTCGAGCTGATCTCAGATGACCAGGTGTAAAGACAAACAGCGCAACCTTGTGGCTATAAAAATATCACACACACACACACACACACACATACACACACACACACACACATACACATAGACATACACACACACATACACACACACATACACACATCTCTCCTGGGCTTCCAGAGCTTTCCGATACATCACTAGTGTTTTAATCCATGATTCCAATTTTATATACAGAATTCCTTCAGCGACTCTAATGTCAAATTCAACCTTTGAAAAACAAGTACATGATTGGAATTAAATAAAGTTGTAAGCTTTCTGATTCACAGCATCATTCTTGCTCTTGTAACCCAAATGTAAAGAGTTATAATTGACAAAATAAAAAAAAAGGAGAAAACCAGAAATTAAAAGAAGTAAAGCAAAAACAATATATAGAAGGGAAAGAGAAAAGCACATGAGAAAAATGAAAAGGAATGAAATGGAAACAAAGCAAAGAAGAAAGTTTTAAAAAGCAAAAGTAAATGTTAAAATAAATAAAAAGGAGAGAAAATGCATTTTAAAATATTAATCAATTATTTTAAAAAAAACCATACAAATTATCCATTATTGAAAAAAATCAATTTTTTTTACATTAAAAAAAAAAAGATTTAGAAAATTTTAAACCAAATAAAAATAAAAAGCAAAGAAAATGGAAAGGTAATTGAAAAAAATTAACAGGATATTAAAAAAGAAAGTTTTTTTAAATAATACTTTTTTTTAAATGCATAAAAAATTTTAAAAGAAAGAAAATTTTAAAAATAGTCGTAGTAATTTAATCAATCATCAAGCTTACAATTCAGTTCAATAACCACATTCTCATGTATTTCAAAATTCATTTGCATTTTCATTTGGAATGCAAACATTATGGAAAATGTTTTCCAAAAGAAAACATTATTATTTTAATGTATATTCCTTTGAATGAATTCCTTCTTTACTTTGCAGCTAATCACCTACAGACGAATGGCTCATGACTGAATGACTAATAGACAAAATGAAACGCTTTATCACCAGTGTCATTTATAAGGTATTTCTAGTAAAGTCTGTCCAGTCGGCGGCCATTTTGGTGAGGCTCCAGAACAGTCATTCTCAGTCACACAAGACCAGGCTCATCTCTGCTGGATTGGGAAGAGACTTGTATAACAGAAATGGGTCGGCCATTTTGATTTGAAATGGCTGTTAAAAGGGCTCTTGGTGCTCTTAAGCTTTAAGTAACACGTAAAAAAATACCTTTTATTTTCAGATTGCTCTGGCTACTGTGCAAAGCACTCTATATTTAATCTGATAGTCCAGATATTTTCTGACAGGTGACTGGCTGTTTTTACTAGAAGGACAGGACTTACATAATATACGTAGCTGCCTTGTTGAGCGTTACACACTGCTCCATTAATACTTTAAGCAGTGTCCTGACTCGACTCATGCTGTCTCTGGTAGAACGGACGATGGAGTTTAAATCTGATCTTCTTTTCCTCTGAAAGTTAGTTTTAAACTGGCATCTGTTGAACTTTTCAGCTGATGTTATCAGTTTTTTTTTTTATCTGTAAGAGCCTACATTTGTTGTATCTCAGACACACAGTTCATTTCAGGTGATTCTACTAATAATCAGTTCACTGACCTAACTCACATCCAACTGTTTATCGAGCAGCTGGATCTCCTTCTCAAGCTTCTTCATCTTCATTTGTCGGTACGCGATTTCCTGTCTGAGGTAACGTTTATACAGTGCCGTCACATCTTCGTCTCTCTGCAAATAAAACTTTCACAACTCGTGACACAGTACTAAAAGAACGCTGCAAGGATATTTTTAAATGAATAATTATTAAACGGATATTTTAAACAAAGACTCACCTCTCCATCAGCAGGTCCCGAGGGTCCAGAAGGTCCAGGATCTTCTTGACTTGTGTACGCTTCAGTCCCCTGCACATGGAACAGGTGAAAGTTGCAGTGGAAGCATGGCAGCGTTACCCTTACCATGTCCACAGATATTCGAAATGATCATGTTATAGATCACAAGTTACCTCTTCTGAATGAGAACACACCACAATGTTCTTCTCATCATGTTCTGAATCAGATCGCTGCCAAGAAATTGTAAATTACAGTCAGTTCTTTCTTCCCCCCCAAAAAAGACACTTAACAACAGTGAAAAATCTAGACCAAAGAGCTGAAATACGTCTAAAAGTTGTGTTCAATTTTTTATTACTTAATCCACAGGTTGCCAAACAGACTGAACTCTATCCCACATCCTTCTTAGAACGAAGAACCTCCAAATCACTAAGACCCTTCGTAGAGTATACTGGGAGAATGGATTCGATCAGGAAGTTGACCAAGAACAACCAGCTACAGGTCTACAAATATCCACCAATCAATCCTTTATGGTAGAGCAACCAGACTCAAGACCTTGAGAAACAAGACTCTGTGGTCTGATGAAACCAAGATTTAAATCTTTGGCCCTTGAATACCAAGTAATATATCTGGAGAAACCCAGGCACCACTCATTAACTGGGAATTCTATCCTTTCACTGAAGCATGGTGGTGGTAGCATGATACTTTGGAGATGTTTTTAGCAGCAAGGATTGGGATGTACACAGCCAGAGCCTGCTCTTGAACATGGTTAAATATCTCTGGAGAAACCTGACAGAGTTTGAGAGGGTTTGCAGAGAAGAACAGTAGAATATCACCAGAATTCACTTGTGTTGAGCTTGTATGGTGGGGAATAATATAATATAGAACAAGTAACACATTAAACACTAGATTTATTCCAGAATTTAAAGCAGTTGCAATTTCTATCGCCCTCTGCTGCCTGTGAGAGGAACTGCAATGAACATGGACAAGTCTTTGATATCCCCTAATCAGCTCCAACACCTCTATTAAAATTCCATATGCCTTGTGAGTTGATGCTTATGTAAAACAGAGCAAGGTTGAGCACATGTCATCTAACTAGAGGTGGAGCTAATTTCTGGGCTGGAAAAATATAAAACAAGGCTGAAACAAAAGACACTAGCCAGATGGAATTATTGTGAGTTGCAGTTTTTCAAAGATATAATAAAACAAAATATGATTATTTCAGGTTAATAAACATTTTTACATTTTACAAACAGCATCTTTAATAGCGAAATAAAAACACTGGCTTACCTCAATGGGATCTTCTGCACAATCAAGAATGGTTGGTGCTGTCTGTATAAGAGTTGCAGAGCTTTCTGGCTCTGCAAAACATTTAATAATTAAAGATTTACAAGATTTATTTTTGTGTAGTCTGGATTGAATGTTGAGAAAAGTCCTAATCAATACTATGGCACTGATACCCGCAGCTATCGGCCTCCCAACGCTAATGCCAGTCTGCTTGGAGGAAAGGCCCAAAATGGTGCCATCTATCACTGGTCGACCTCTGATCTGCCAAAGCGCCACCTCTTCGACGGGTGAAAAGCCAGTTGTCGCTAAACCTCCACCAAACTTCTGCTTCCGTTTCCTGTTCGCTAAAATCGGAGCACATGTTTCACAACAATCGTCACACACAGCAGAGTGCTAAAAAAAGTACTGGATACACTTACCACATTGCACAATGTTTTTGTATTTAATTTTGACCTGCTGCCAGGTGCGCTTTACGTTGTTGGGGTTGGCGCTGTAAAAAAAATTTAAAAAAAAAAAACAAAGAAACAGTTCATTTTCTAATTTTGTTAAATTATCTAATTAACGATCTTATTGAAATAGGCCACACCCACAAACTCTTCTCAGCTAACCTTTAAGAAAATACTTCAAATAGGGCTGTTTACCATGTTTCACAAGAAAAATCCATATAAACAACCCAGTCATGTGGTATTCACAACTTCACAAGTTGAACCTATGGAAAATTTGTTAGTGGTCAATGCTAAGTGTATTTTTAGTCATACAAACCTTTTTCTTAATAATTTACCAAATCATCCGAGAGAAATGTTGATCTTCCTGATGGTTCCTGACTCATTTCCAAAGTCATTCTGCCTGACTTTTTCCTCTCGTTACTTGATAAATACTTCATTTCATTTCAAACATTATTTAATTTGTGACACTACTTTTGACTTTGACTATCCAACCCACAATCCAAGGAAGATTAGTTAGCAGTTGACCCTAAGTGTGATTATAATGGGGGTTTTTTTGTCATAAGGAGTGTTTTCTTATTAATTTCCCAACACATCTGAGAGAAATGTTGATGTTTCTAATCGTTTGGTCTTATTTAGAATGTCATTCGGTCTCTATAATGCATGGGCACGCATATAACCACGCATTCTTTGGGGGGGTTGTGTCCCCCCCAGTGTTGAGGAAATACCAATCTGCCCCCCCCAATATACAAGAGAAAACATTTTCTATATGTCCCCCTTTAAAGAACCCTGCCAACAGATCTGTCCTTACTTCATCTATTCTATTTATTTATGTATATTCCTTTTTAATATATTTCCGTTTGTTAAGGAAAATAGATGTATGCCCCCCCAATTGTACACTTGGTTGCGCCCATACTCAACGCAAGTTCACTGATATATTTTAGCAGCTCAGTCTGTAAGAAATGGAGACAGGACGTCCACAGCACCCTACAATTTCCCCATGCTGTGGGAGCTTCTATCACTCAGAAATCACGTGAATTCAAACGGTAACTGTAATCCTAAAACTATGTTCTAAATATGCGAATTTTCAGTATCAAACTTTGGAAGTTGGGGGGTGGGACCCCCCCAATGTCCATACCATGGTTACGCCCTTGCTATAATGTTTGCGACAGCTGTGTTAGATGGCAAAAAACGTTAGCTAGCATAAAATTATGGTCAACGGCCATATTTGACAGTTGCCTAGCAACAGTGTTCTACAGGGCTGGACAATATGACTTTTCTGAGTTATCGGCAGAAGTTTGAGCAATAAATGTTGAATATTTATGTTTTTTGTTTGTTTTATTTCTGTTTCAGCATAAAAGACTGAAAATGAGCTTAATCTCGGCAGATATACTGTATTCACTGTTGCCTAGCAACAGTGTTCTTGGGGGGGGGGGGGGGGGGGGGTTTAGAAAAAACTGTGGGTGGGGAAGGTGGGGTTTATGTATAAACTAGAAGTTAAGAATGATCCTTGCTTACTAACACCACTCTTGTTCCCTAGTAAATACTTTATTTCTACTTTTAAAAATTATTTTAAATTGTATTTATCGTGATGTTACTCTATAAACTTTCATCAGGTCACCACTGAGCTGGATGGGTTTTATACTAGGCTATATAGTTTATTTCGTACTGTACCAGATTTGAGCTTTTAGGTAACTCTAAATATATAAATAAAACAAAAATAAATGTTTAAATAAATAAATAAATAAATAAATAAATAACAAAAAAAAACCAAAAAACCCTTACGAATTTAATCTGTCCGCTATTTTCTGCCAGGCTTCCACTCGGGATTTGGCCGCAGCAGCTGTGTTACATTTCGCCGTGATGATGGCTTTGTACTCCTCAAAAGTCTTCAGGATTATCTCCTGCTCGAACGGGCTGAAGAAAGCTGCTCTTTCTCTGGCCATCGCTCAGTGTTTTCATAGCTTTTTCACACTGTTTCTGAGGCATAAATCAACCCTCTGGATTAGTTGAGGCAGAATTTCTACATCTTGCTAACACTATCCAGCTAACGCGATTAACCCGAATAAAGACATCATTCCGCGCATGCGCAGTCGACCTACCGTCCGCCATGT
This sequence comes from Stegophilus panzeri, assembly GCA_024331685.1. Classification (NCBI taxonomy): domain Eukaryota; kingdom Metazoa; phylum Chordata; class Actinopteri; order Siluriformes; family Trichomycteridae; genus Stegophilus; species Stegophilus panzeri. The sequence continues at coordinate 10,599,319 of JANDJT010000206.1, read as the reverse complement.
TGAGAAACTCGAAAGCCGCACAACCGCACTAAACAGGATGCACACACACACACACACACACACACACACACACACAT
>JANDJT010000206.1:10580364-10599142 GCA_024331685.1 Stegophilus panzeri | reverse complement strand
ACACCCACACACACACACACGGCATATCACATGAAATATGCATACCATGCAAACATTTAGTACGGAAGTATACTGGTTTCAGCGTAGCCATGGCAACCAGCAAGCACACCAACGCGAGTTGCATAGCCTACTATTGTGATCTTAGATTCATTGAAGTAAAGAACAGTGTAGGCTACATTAACACTAGATTTTTTTTAACTGCAATTTTTCCATGAGACATTAAATTCCAAGTCTAGTGCACCACGTTGCTTCTTTCTCTCTTACTTAGGCTACTTGTACAGCAGGATATAATGTAGTGCGCCTACTTAGGGAGAAGAAGTCATTTGAGATTAGGCTCACGTGTTTGACGTCATCAAGACTGATTTAGATAACCTGATTACTGACTTTTTTAATGTATTATATCATTTATTGACTTATTTTTCTTAAAACAGGCGTTATTATTATTATTATTATTGTTATTGTTATTATTATTATTATTATTATTATTATTATTACTAGTAGTAGTAGTAGTAGTAGTAGTAGACTAGTAGTAGTAGTATTGTTATTATTATTATTATTAGTAGTAGTAGTAGACTAGTACACAGCAAAATAACTAGTGTTGATTTAACACCCACAGTGTTGAATTTACACCTTACAGTGTTTATATAAGTCCATTGGACTCAAATAAACACTCTGGGTTTTAATTCAACACTAGGGATTTTACTGTGTAGTAGTAGTAGGCCTAGTAGTAGTAATAGTAGTAGTAGTAGTAGTAGTAGTAGTAGTATGTCGTTTTTATTCTGCCAGATTATTAGGTAATGTGTAGGCAAATCCTGGGAAACACTTACACAGATTTATATTATAACTATATCCACTTCTGAAAACAATAAATAAAGAAAGAAAGTAAGCTACTGTATTGAAAAACAAAATCGAAGAAAGGTTATTATATATAGACCTGTGCTATATATATTATCATACAGTTATTTATTAATGCATTTATTACATGATTATTTTTTATTAAATACTTTAATAATGAAAAACACAAAGTGTGAATTGAAGTCTTTCACAATCTGTTCCTAAGATAATATTTTTTTAATGTATGATAATAAATAGAATCAAACAAACAAACAAATAAATAAAATTAGTTTATTGCTTGAGATAGATTTCAGATTGATGATGATGATGATTCATCTATTTTCTATACCGCTTATCCTACTGGGTCGCAGGGAACCTGGGGCCTATTCCAAGGAGCATCGGGCACAAGGCGGGGTACACCCTGGACGGGGTGCTAATCCATCACTGGGAACACACACACATTCATACACTATGGACACTTTGGACATGCAAATCAGGCTACCATGCACGTCTTTGGAATGGGGAGGAACCTGGAGTACCGGAGGAAACCCCCACAGCACTGGGAGAACATGTAAACTCCGTACACACGGCGGGAATCGAACCCCCAACCCTGGAGGTGTGAGGTGAACGTGCTAACCACTAATCCACCATGCGCATTATTATTATTATTATTATTATTATTATTATTATTATTATTATTATTATTATTATTATTATTATTATTATTATTATTAGACACTAGGCGGCGCTAAGGAGGAAGTCGGGCGTGTTAATCCGTCACCGCAAACACTGCTCCTTCCTGAACATGCGCACTACATAGGGTACAAAATGAATGGCTTTTGCCCCCTATGTAGCGCACTTCATGTTTAAAGTGGAGCCGTTTGGGACACGTCCAAATATGTGTGTGTCCGGTTCTGGCTTCTCTTTCCTCAGCATCCTCGTCATCATCATCATCATCATCATGACGGTGATGCTGAGCGGCTCCTCGGTGCTGGCGATGGCGTGTGTGGATGCTGCCTGAGCGCCTGGAGAGGAGGAGAGGAGGAAAGGAGGAGAGGTGGAGAGGAGAGAAGAAAGACGGGACAGAAATCTAGCTCGGTGTCGGTGTCGGTTTGATGCGCGTGCGTGCGTCGCTCCGGTGGAATGAGAAGCTGCTGCAACCATGATGGAAGGTGAAACGATGTTGCTTTAACCTTCATGTCATTCCCGGCAAACCCCCCCCCCAAAAACAAACCCCCCAAAAAACAACAAAACCTCATCCTCATTTCACGCAACCTCTGTTCATTTCTCTATCACACCTCTTCCCATTCCTGCTCCATTCATTCATGCGTTATTTCTCTAACGCGCACATTTCAACCTCGTCAGAGGGTGTGTGAGGGAGCTGATGACTCGGGTCAGGTGTCTTAACACAGCAAACACACGGAAATGTTCAGGAAAGGAAGCGAAATATCCTTATAAACCTGTGGAAATATCCTTATAAATATGTGGAAATATCCTTATAAACCTGGTGGAGTTAAGAAGAAAAATGTGGTCAAGAAACCAAAATATGTTCAGTGTCAATGTTTCCTTCTTTAGCTTTCCTAACCGAATATAACCAACAAGTCTGTCTCACCTACAATCTTTTCCGCAGCTTTGGAATTCTGGGTTGTGACCGGTCAGAAGCTGTTGATTCATGTTCAGTAGCAAATCTGCAAATCACAGGTTTCTCTTAATCGTTTCTATAGTAACAGCTCACATGGAGGGACGTGTACGGAGGACGCTCCACGGAACCCAAATATAAACCATGTGTAATCACTGATTCTGTAAGGAGGCGTTTATGCAACGTGTAGGGAAGGAGTCTCCAGTGTCCGTGCTTTGTATAAAGCTGTAACTTTACATTTTCAGATGTCTTCGGGACAGAGGAGTTTACGCTTCTTTGTGGTTTCTCGTTAACACGACAAGCTGCGTTTTGTTTAGTTTTTCTGTCTTATTAACCTCGAGAGAGAATAAAGAAAGGGCTGGTGAGGCTACGACTGTTTATAGCTGCTATAACGTAAGTGACAACAGGAACTCGTTCGAAAGACGTTCCACAACATTACATGTAACGTGTATCAGTAGATACGAAGTACCTGTTGTTCTTTAAGGAATAAAAACCATAATCGTTCGCAAATTGCTGATATTTAAGAGGAATAAAACACTTGGGGCCGTGCTGTTGTAGGAAAATAATCAACTTTCGGTTGTTACCAGTAATTATATAATTATAACCGCATGTCATGCAGTGGTTTATTCTGTGCTTAGGAAAAGTAATTTCAAAGTTTGCCATGCGATATAAATATTTATGAAAAGAGATATTTCTCTCTTTCTTTCACTCTCTCTGACTCCACCCCCCTTCCTCTTCTTCAGGACTGAAGAAGCGAACCCGAAAGGCGTTCGGGTTACGCAAGAAAGAGAAGGACACTGACTCCACGTGAGTAACTCCATCATTACATTTTATTGTCATCCATTTCATTATAGCTACCACTTTAGCATTTTGCAAAAAAAAAAAAGTAGGACACCCTTTGTTTGGCTCAGGAATACCAGAACTATATTATCATCACTTTAGGCCACGCTCCCTTCATGCCCCACATGCATCAGCATGAGAAAGAAAGATGAAGCTACGAATGTTGTTGTTGTTTTTTGTTTTGTTTTTTTACTCTGCAACGTTTCCTCTTTATAAAGCCGATTTAAGAGATTTAGTGGGCAATGCTAAACTGGTGGCTATCAGCTTCTATTACTCGTTAGCTACATTAGCCTCTTAGGTCCAGTGACTAAGTGGCTCATTATATCTGGATTAAAGACATGTGCTAAGCATTCAGAAATCCATCACATTTATATATGAATGATGTGAATTCCTGTTTTATTTGATTTTAGGGGATCACCAGAGAAAGGCAGATCAGTGAGTACAGCCATGTTAATAAGTTTGACTGTTTGAGGTCGAACGTTTATCGCTAACATTGATGTATTCGAATGTATACGGAGCTACTGTAAAAAAAAAACACGTCGTTTTCGCTTTGTGTCATTCCCAGAAAAAAGCCAACGGTGCTCCGAACGGGTTCTATGGCGAGATAGACTGGGATCGATATGTAAGCGACACTCCGAGTATTACTCTGCTGTGACAGCGTATCTGTATGATCGTATATCGTGATAAGGAAATGTGATATTGTTATATTTTTACTGCTGGATCACAGTATTATCTCATGGTGCAGCAGCACATATTGAGTTAGGAAGTTTGGCCCATTTTCATGTTGTAACAACGTTTGAGGTAATCGTTTGTTGCTAGATATGACTTTTCCCTGACTAATCCATTGATTGCTTTTGTCTATCCCAGAATTCCCCTGATGTGGATGATGAGGGCTACAGCATCAGACCCGGAGAACAAGGAGGAAATATCCTTTCTCATGTAAAAACAATATCATTGAATAGATTAATGTTTTCATGGCTGTGTCTCAACCCAGCTGGTCTACACTGCTGCGAGTGGCTTTGTTCTCAGTGTCTTATGTTCCTAGGGTTCCATGTTTCCAGAGCCCTGTATTTCCAGGATCTTATGTTCCTATAGTCCTATATTCCCTGTATCCTGCATGCCCAGGGTTTTATATTTTCAACGTCCTATATTTCAAGACACCTTTGTTCCTAAGTCCCAACATTCCCAGGCACCATATTTCTAAGCTCCTTGTCCCCAAGATCCTGTCTTCCCAGAATCGGGTGAAAAGGGTCCTATATTCCCAATTCTTTATATTTACATAGTCTTGTATTTCCAAAGTCTTTATGTTCTGATCCCTGTATCCCCACAGACCTTTACATACAGCCTTCTGTATTCCTTGTTCCCAGAAACCTATGTAGTCCTAATGTCATGTATTTCCAGGGCCCTACATTCCTGGTCTTATGTTCCTTATTCTTATATGTTCCTTATTCCTAGAGTCCCATATTCCCAGGGTCCTTGTTCCCATTGTCTAATGTTCTCAGTGTCACATATTTCCAGGGTTGTATAATCCTGGTTTATTGTTCCAAGGTCCAAAGTTCTAGGATCTCATGTTCTAGGTTCCCTTGTTCCCATGATCTCATGTTCCCAGGGTCCCATGAACCTTGACAAAAAGAATGACTTGAGAATATAGGACTCTGGGTACATGGAACCCTCAGTAACCCTAGAAAATGGGACTCTGGGTATGTGAGACCCTGACCTTTGGTAACCCCATGGGCCCAACCCTGATCTTAAGGACCCTTTCACATGTATAGTATAAAGGGGAACATTGAGACAACATTCAGAAACATGCTAAACCGGTGTTCCTTAACGGAGCTCCACCGCCTGCCAAAGCCAAAATGTTCTTCTCATCCAGTGAGTCAGAGGGTGAGGATGAGCCAGGGAAGAAGTTTAAGATCAAGATCAAGCCCCTGGCACCAGATAACGGCACTGTGTCCACAGTGGATGAGCTGAAGGCCTCCGTGGGCACACTGGCCATCTCGACCTCGCCTTTGGTAAGAGCCAACAAGACAAGAGCGTTCCAGTTCTCAAATCCTGTCATGTGTTGTCACAAATTAAGCTAATAGCTAATGCTTTAAACAGACTTTTTTATGGCTAGGCCAGCATCCTTAAAACAATTTAATTTTGCTGTCTCCCTTTATTTGTCTCACAACAGATGAAAAGTCCGGTAAGTCTGAAGCGTGACTTGATTGTTAGCGTGTTTAAAGATTAGCAGGTGTAAATATCATCTTGAGCTTCCTAGCAAACTTGAAAAGTGTTATTATTAAATAACAAAATAGAGCTTGAGCTAAGGATGTAAAAAAAAAAATGGATCACTGTATGTAGCATGTAGTAGAAAAGTGTTGTTGTTTTTTTTATTTACTAAAAATAATAAATGTAATGGTGTCTAAAATAAAGCGCATTGTTAAACAGGTAAATACTGTGATATATTGTATAACTAATTATTGTCACTTTTTCCTTCCTTTCTTGCAATCACAGAGGCGCAGCCCGGTAAGTTTGCAATTTCCCATTTTTTGAGTCATTGCAAAAAAAAGTTGGACGGGGCTCACTGTCAGTACTCAGTGCTGCCATTCAGTACAAGCACAAATGTGGCGGTCGCTCTGTGATGGACCAAACGTGCCACCCAGTGACAGGGCACGGCAACAACATGGGTCATTAGGCCAAAACATCTGGGAAACACATGTTTCTCCACAGAGAAGCCCAAAAAAACAGTCCTTGATTCAAAGTTAGGGTTGGCTACTGGAAACTGGCTCCATATTTTATAAAACTGCCAATTTGCTAGATTCAAAACATCAGATGGCGACGTGTCTTGTGACACTTTGTGGTCTAGGTTTTATGTGCATAAGCTAGACAAGCCTAGTTTGGACAGACCCCAGGTTGTCAATCAGACATTGAGAGGTTGGTGTAGCAATCGTAACAAAATTGTTGAGCTTTGTAGCATTGGAGATGATTGACTTTATTTTTCCCTACTGATATTTACAAATCTGTTTTGGTGGATATCCATCTTCATTTTTCACAGCTTTTCTTCTTGGTTATCAAATCAGAGTACTGATTCTAAGCATCATATAATTCCAGGCTCCTGGATTTTATGTTCCCAAGACCCTAGTTTCCAAGAATCCCATATTCCCAGGAATGTATGTTCCCAGGATCATATATTCCCAGGGTCTCATGTTCCCAGGGACCTTCTTCCCAAGAACCTATATTCCTGAAGCCCTATTTCCCAGAATCATATGTTCCCAGAGCCTTGTGTTTCCAGCATCCCATGTTCCCAAGGTCCTATACACCCAAAGCCCTATTTTCCCATGATAATATGCTTCCAGGTCCCTATGTTCCCTATAACCTGTATCCCAAGGAGCCAGTATCCTCAGGAGCCTATGCTGTTTTGCTCCTCCGCTTTTAGAATCAAGGAAATGTTCCCAGCGTCCTGTACTCTAAGGTCCTAACTGGTCAGAATCTTATGTTCCCAGGATTTTCATTGCCATTGGGGCTATGTTGCTGCTTGTAAGGACTGCTGGTTAAAGGGCAGGATTTGTTGGAATTTGCGCATCACTAGAAAAATAATTACTAGCAATTCATAGAACCACTTACCTGACACTTATTAAAAAAACTTTGCTGTCTTCTTTTCCACAGTGTCCACTGAAACGAACTATCTCAAGTAAGTGTGAAATGTGTGAACATCCTGTTGTTCATATTTTAATTTGAAAAAGCATAAACAGAGCACGATTTGTGGATTCCACCCTAAACTGTTACTCCTGGTTGTCCCTTTAGGTGAGGAGATCGCCAGGCCGAGACGTTCCACTCCAACACCGACTCTAACTCTAACGCCTGGTCCGGACACACCAAGGTTAGCCGCTAGCTATCATGTAGACACACAGAGCTTTAAACATCAGTTGTTTTTAAGATCTGGTCAAATTAGAATGAATAGTCGTTCATTTTGCTATTAGTTCTTGCTAATATTTCGATTTTGTTGTCCTGTATGTTCTGCAGTAAAAGGTTATCAGACAATGCTTCAGCTTTTTTTGGCCCTCCGTTTGAGGCAAACTTTGAAGCACCGAACTCAGAAGGTAAACAAACCCAACATGCAACCATTTCTGATTCCATATGTCTATAAAAATTTCAGCAGTAATATTTCAATAGATAAAATGCTAGGTGAGTTAGCTAGCTTTAGCCTTTAGCAAGTCAGCTTACTATCTCTTTTTCTTGGAACATATTGAGAAAAGTCCTGTTTCACCATGTTTAGTGTTCATAGCGGAGCCGGAGCTGTGGTGTCCATCGACGCCACGCAACACGTCCCCGTTGAACAGACGCTTCCCCACAGGAGGTAAATTAGTATTGATAGTAATTTTTTTTCTGGGTTATGAAGTCGGCCATGTTGTTTAATCACAAATATGTCCTTACAGCTCCACCTCCTCTTCCGCCAAAGAACATTCCTGCCACTCCACCCAGCTACAGATCCAGCTCTCTGGAATCATCAGGTAGGAAGATCTGTACTGTACTACCATTTGGGTGGGATTAGTTTTCCGGACACTCTGAACTCATAGCGACATCTGAATTTAGATTTTCTCAACTATATGCAAATTAGATATGAAGCTGTAAAGTGACCAATCCAAACGATTGGCTCGAATGATTCGAGTCCTATGGTGTCTTTGTTCCTACCTGCAATTAGTTATCAAATGACAGTGCTAATATAAAATATGAAGGTGAAAATCCTGCAATTAAAGGGTGACATCCAAATCAAATATTACATCCAGCAGCTCATCCAGCAGGAAAACACAGATTCTTCAAGGTTCTGCTGTGGACTGAGAAATTTAAGACCAACTTTTAGTGCCATTTCTGTTCCTGTCATTTTTGGTCAGAAAAATCTGAACTTGTGACAGTTCATTAGATTTACTTTCTAACCTTCAAAGCTATTGTTGAAGGCCCCAGTGAGAATTGAACTCACATCCCCTGGTTTACAAGGCCAGTGCGCTAACCACTGAGCTATGGAACCTTACAGTCTATAACTTGTTATGTCAATAAGTTCACACCCTGAAAAGTCATTTTGTTCAACTTGTATATACGTATGCACTGAGGGTGTGACTGCTTTTATAAACATGTTCTTCACATTCTTATAAAGATGTCTCACATATAGGGCTCTATAGTTCAGTGGTTAGTGTACTGGCCTTGTAATCCAGGGGTTGTGAGTTCAATCCTCACTGGAGCCTTCAACTCTACTTTTGAGAATTCAAATATAGAAAGCCATTCCAGGTTTGCGGGTTCTATCCTGAGCTCAGGTTACTGATTGTGTAGAGTTTCACATGTTCTCTGGGTATTCCTCCAAGTTCTCCAGTTTCCTCCCACTGTCCAAAAACACAAAGTTGGCTAAAGTAGTTGTGCTAAATTGCACCTGTGTGTGCATGACACAGTTGACCGGTGCTCCTTCTGGAGTAAAATCTCATCCCTTTGGATAAAACATGATTGTAAGCCCTAGAATCTGCTTTAACGTCTATATCTACATTGCATCACAGAAGCTGGAATTGCGAATTTGAGGGCTCAGAAGTGCTGGACTCATGAGCAGCAGTTAAGCAGAAAGTATGCTTCCCTTTTTATGCGTACGCCCGATTTTTCTACTTTGTACGTGCAGGTCGCACATGCGCATTTATTTCTTTTGCGCTATTAATTGTTCCACAAGGTGGCAGCAGTGACCCTGGACCGTTGATTCTCAAGGTAGTTGAAGAAAAAATGGAAGAGACGGAAACGAGTTCAGGTTAGAATGTACACGCATTTGTATATTTCTAGCCTCAAAGAGTATAAGGATTTGTATATGGGCGCTAATCGTGGCAAGAGATTGCCCAAGCATTGTTCTTCTTGTTGTTGTGATTCTTCTTTGTTGTCGTACTTCACAACAAAAGACCTGCTTTACTGCTCTGTATTGATTCTTGTAGGCCAGGAGAGGTAGTGCAAGTTGTCGTAACACGCATGCGTTGACCGCCTGTGTACACGTACATGTCAAATAGAGTTCACTTTGAAAGGCTATGCGTACGACTGTGCACATCTGTGTAAAAACTTTTCAGCCAGGGACTTCAGTTCCCAAAGCATTAGATCAGATACATTGGAAACTAGGATGGTCCATGAGGTTATCACCCTCAAGCTTCATAGTGTTAACTGAAGGCCCCCGTGAGAATTGAACTCACACCCACTGGTTTACAAGACCAGTGCTCTCACCACTGAGATATGAAGTCCTGTGAAAGGGTTCATTCCACCAGTTAGTGCTACTTATTGTGTCTGCTCTTCTAGCAATATTTTGAATAACCAACACCAGAACCTGAGATAATTTTTTTATCTGCAAAACAAGGTCCCAGCTAGAATCAAACTCACAAGCCCTGGTTGACAAGACTACTGCTCTAATCACTGCTCTATGGAGCCCTACATGAGTCAGAGTAAAGAACAAAAATGAAAGCTGTCTTCGGTCACACCCTTGGTGCTTATGCACACACAGAATGAAAAGAGTGATAACGTGTTTGCATTCCAGGGTGTTTACTAATTTACATACCAAAAGGCCCACAATGTAATAATCTAAAAGCTTCTGTAGGTTTCAAGTCTCACCCAGTCTCACAAACTGTGGTTTTCCCAGCCAAGTAGTCCATTATGAGTGAGAGATCACTGATATCATTTTCTGTCCCATCATAAATGGTTGGACAGGGTTAAAAGGGCTGAAGAAGTAGAAAGACCTACTTGCTGGAGTGTTACCAGCACTGTAGAGGTAGGAGTACTGTAGTTGCACAGTCTGTAGATGATTGCATCATCCCTGCTGTAAAAAAGGTAATCTGCCAGACTTAATGTAAAGGAGTTTATCGAAATATAAAGTGCATAGTGCAGGAGAGTGTATGATGGCTACAAGGTAATTTTTTCAATGTGTTCTTCTCATTCCTTTATCTTGGTGGGTCCTCAACTGTCCCCACTCAGTCCCAGGTCAGCAATGTAGACCTTTCTGTGTAGTTAGGATGCGTGAACCTCTTAGTCACACCAGATTACAGCCCATTTTCAGGCAGATAGTGTCATTTCTTGAACCACCTAGGATGGGATTGATACATCAACTGTGGTATCCCCAGGGATATTTGAGGTAGACTAGCACCAGTCTTTCCAGTGTTTTAACATAGATGATAGTACAATAGTCAACCTAGTCAATATCCTAGTCCTTCTTCACTTGTCTGTAAGAATCAGTTTGACCTGTTGATGGTATATCGTATCACCATGCACAGCAGATGTCAGTGATGATCACATTTGCCCTAAGTCTAGTATTGTGAAGCAACATCACAGATGCCAAAGCACTTCAATCTGTACAATTTCACCTTCTCTCCAGTCTTATGTGAATCCTCTATGTTTTTTGGGCAGGCTATTACAGTGTTGTTCCGAGTGTAAGAGGAGAAGGATCATCTTCTATCTATCGGGACGTTCTACTATCAGATCCTACAGGGGGACCTGCTCTTCCTGACATGGACAATGTATTTACCCCATCGGATAACCCCAAATCTGAAGCAGAGATGTTGCAGTCCAACTGGGTCAGTTTCACCGATGGGACAACCTCCAGGCCTCCACCACCTAATGAGCCTGCCCCTTCCCCACCTCTCTCATCCTCTTCTGAGGACACGCCCCCTACTTCACCTCCTGCCTTATCCCCTCCTCCTCTCCACCCTATCCCTCCACCTGAATCTCCTCCTCCCCCACCCCCAGATTCCTCCCCAGACTCCCTATCTCCTGATGAACTGCCTGAGCCTCAACATTCCACATCCCACCTTCAAGAATCCGGCTTTTCCATGACTACTCCTCTCAGTCTACCCAGCCCTGGCATGCACCCTCTGCCCGCTGTGCCACCTCCTCTGGGGCTGCGAGATGATGCCAGAAGAACACCAGACTCTTTTGGGATAAGAGAGGAAATCCTCTCACTTTCCACCTCACCCAAGGACATTGGGATGGGGGGTTTGCGTGGCACACCACCTCCACTGCCCCCTCTCACCTACAGGAGTGTGGTTGTCTCACCAGGGCCTTGTAGCCGTGAGTGTTCCACATTCTGATAGTCTCTTTTTAATCCATATGTTCTGTTTGTTATGTTGGGGGTGTTCTCTATGGTCCAAAGGTGTAAATGTACCCTCAGAAGGTACACCAGTAGTCCAAATATGTATGTAAATTTTCTCAACAATGTTGTTCTAACTAAAGGTAGGTAAGATGTCTTTTTGAGGCTACCACCCAACTAACATTTCTTTAGTCCCCCAGCATACCATTTTTGAACGTGCATAGCTTCTAAACTTTAATAAGAGAATAAAATTCAGATGTAGAAAAAGGGTTTCAAGACCAACCCTTTAGGAAGAACTTTTAACTGTCCATAGAACCCCTTAAAGAGTGTACACAGACACAACAATGTAACTCTAGCATGATTTTCAGACAGGTAGACAAAGAGAATACATAAGAGAAAGTAAAATTCAGGGTGGACATATTGCCAAAAATTGGCCAGTGAAAGCTGAAGATATTAGGTACCACACGCTGAGCTGTGCTGTATATTACTGTTTTAATTTAAGACATTGGTAGCCCAAAGAATTTCAGCAACTAGATCGTCAAATACATAGGGAAAGGTGTATGAATATAGTGCTTACAAATATAACCATTGTGTCAAGATCTTCCTGTATCTTTAGTGATCATGACCAGCCATAATGTTTGTTATTTCATTGTTTGGACGTTTCAGGGAGTTAGACATTTTTTTCTTCTTCAGGGCCTTCATCACCTGCTCGTCCTAGCACTCCTTTATCAGCAGGTAGCCCAATACCACCACTCCCACCCCGGCCATCCTCGCGGCCCAAACTTCCCCCTGGCAAACCAAACATGGCAGACTTGGTACAATATGCTCCTCTCTCCTCACACACCAATTTTATATATTTTAAATCCTTGGATTTCAACTAAACCATCATTGGGTTTTTCTTTCTGAAATTGTGTACTGTTGGCTCCCAGGCTTGGCCCTTCAGCGCTCCAGTCCACTCATGGAGTCCTCCTCCATTCGCTCCCCTGGCCCGAGCAGAGAGCAGCTCCTCCATTTCTTCCATCACTTCTCTCAGTGCCGCGTCCACACCGACGCTCGGCAGAGAGTTCAACCTTTCTGTTTCAGGTGAGCTGCTAAAGATCTGCACCAGGAGGCTTCCAGTTTGTCATGTTTCGCCTGATGACGTTGGTCAGATGAGTGGCAAAAGCTCTTCAAGACAAACACCATGATTTACAACTGCTAGACTTTCAAAATGACCTGGATGACCACATACCTTCACAAACATGCAGAATTTAAGTTTAAGGCTAGAACCGGTGGTCAAGAAGATCTCAATTTTAGTCTGATCTTCCTTAGACTTAAACTTAGAGTATACTGATTTAAACTTAGAGTATACTGTAGATTGAGTCAAGACTAACTTAGTGTAAGGGTGTATCTGCTGTTATCTCTTTGATTTAGCCTGTTCCCGAGGACCAAGTCCACTTACCATGGGTCCCCAGGACACTCTACCAGTGGCAGCAGCCTTCACAGAGACCATCAGCGCCTACTTCAAAGGAGCCGACCCCAGCAAGTACGGACTACGCTGAACAAGTCCAGCTGAACCATGAACATGTCTCAGTCATGCACGTTGACTCATTAATCCCAACTATCCCTCGCTCTGGGTCTCTGCAGGTGTGTGGTGAAGATAACTGGAGAGATGGTTCTGTCGTTCCCAGCAGGCATCACAAGACATTTCTCAAACCAGCCGAGTCCTCCAGTACTGACCTTCACCGTCAACCATTATGGCCGTCTGGAGCAGGTCCTCCCCAACCCTCAGCTCCTCTGCTGGTAAAATCAATGTGTATAATGTCAGAGTTTGCAGAAATTGACTCTGGAATATCATTTTATATTTAGGAGGAGCAACAGGGGGTCCGAGGCTGTGAACGATGTTGCACTGTTCCCTTCTTGGATTCCAGCTAAATCTTCCTGTACCTTAGGCTAAAGCTTTCTGTACTTGATGTACAAAGCCTCGGATATTTGCATTTTGCTGACATTGCTAAGATTTGCTTAAAAATGTGAAATCTTTAGGTTTTAACAGTGAGACTTATGCGCAGTGACCCGATGCCTGCCGTCTCCGACTGTAAAGAGTTTCGGGTGAACATGCCCAACCTGATGGCACATCTCAAGAAGGTGGCAGACCAGCGGCCTCAGGCTACCTACTACAACGTGGACATGCTGAAGTACCAGGTGAGCCAAGAACACACTTTATTTCAACAAGTATCAACGACTAATCAAATTGTATTTCCTTAAATGACAAAATAAAACAGTTATACCATAGCACTTGATTTCTGGATTCTGATTGGTCAGAAGGTGACATTTGCCCTGTGTTTTCATGCCCAGGTGTCGGCGCGGGGCATCCAGTCAACTCCGTTGAACCTGGCGCTAAGCTGGCGTGGCGATGCTAACAGCACAGACCTCAGGATAGACTACAAATACAATGCAGAGGCCATACACAACCCCACACCCCTCACCAACATCCACTTCCTGGTGCCGGTGGACGGCGGTGTTACCAAAATGCAGGCCATGCTACCTCCAGCCACATGGTGAGTATCTGTTGTTAATCCTGTCATAATAACTTAACCATTATTCATGAATGTTAGCTCAGCATCTAACATTTTGTGCTCGATGGTTGTGAGTTCAAATCCCAGAAATGCACAGCTGCACTCTTGATGTTTTGATCCACATACGCTTATGCTACCATGGCTAATTAATCTGGTTGAACGAAACATATCTTTTGTTGTCTCAGGAACCCAGAAACACAGAAGATACTGTGGAAGATCTCTGAACTCTCGCAGAAATCAGAAAATGGAGGTACAAGACGTTCAAGTCCTTTTTGACTATAATGATGTTATCATTTTTGTTCACCTAGTCCTCGTTGGTGGTGAGAAGAGTACTGAAAATCCTTGACTTATCTGAATGACCTTTGGTTACTCAACTTCTAATTTGTTTCTTCGTGTTCATAGTAATTGTTGAGTAATGAGCTGTAAGATTATTATATTCGGCATAACACACAACGGGCTGTGCTGTTACTGGAGACTCCTTCCATAAATATATATAAATAAACTCCTCCTTGCCGAAACTGTCACCAGATCACATGGATTTTTAAAATCAGTTTTATATGTCGCGTCTTCCGTAAGTCCCTGCGATTGACCTGTTACTGTAAAATTGATCGTTAGAATGAGTCCATTAATATAAACTGGGCTTCATTATAAATGGATGGGGGAAAAAAGTCGATAACTAGGAAAGCAGAAAGCTAAGAACTCTCATGCTGTCCCAAACGGTAAAATTCATGTCTCATTAGTGTTCATTCTATAAGCATTCTGTTGTGTTTACCAACAACTGTAGCCCAACTGTTGTTCTTAATGAATTTATTAGCCCCGCCCTCTCTACTAGGTCAAGCCGTGAAAATGCTGTAAAGTGTGTAAAGCCAACGTGATGGGTCACATGTGTGTGTCTGTTTTTTCATGTTAGGAGTGGGGGCGCTGTTGTGTCGCTTCCAGCTGGCCGAAGGTCCGAGCAAACCATCCCAACTGGCCGTGCAGTTCACTAGTGAGGGGAGCACGCTGTCCGGCTGTGACTTCCAGCTGCTGGGAAGCGGATACAGACTGTCCCTGGTTAAGAAGCGCTTCTCGACAGGTGTGTGAATTTGATAAATAAGGAATGAAACATGACAGGAAAATAATCAATGATGTAACGCTGGAGTTACTGTTACAGCCTTGAAGTTGAACATTTCCAGCACACCTCTTACACCGCTGCAGTTTGACAACGATTAAAAGTATAACCTGGCATACTTTTTTATCCATTTACATTCGGTGTTATTAGATATATATTGTCTGTTTTTTCAGTGTTATTTGATCTATTTTGACAGGTAAATATTTGGCAGATAACTGATGCCAGTTAATGACGACGACTCGTGGAACAGATGGAGTGACGACGCCTTCAAACTCACCACTGAAGAGACTTAATGTTTTTAACGTTCAGAGGATTTCCTTAACTTGGAATTTCACAACCAGTGTCTTTCTGACATAGAAAATTGTGTGTGTGTGTGTGTGTGTGTGTGTGTGTGTATAAGTATAAAGGCAATTTCAGGACAAATGCAATACAGCAACATTGTTTGCTGGGCTTATGCACGAAGGCAGAGTTTCCTCCTAGAGCTTGATAATATGTGTGTTTCTTTGTGTGCGAGAGAGATTTTTTATCCCTGGCATGTGCCGATAATCAGGTATTTAAAATATTCCGATATTCACCATGAACAATTCTTAGTAGGGGCGCTTTTTTATTTCAAGTCACGATAATTCTGTTCATCAGATAAAACTTTCTGAAAATCTGACTGAAAAATTTAAAGATGTATTTTTATTTGTGATTCACGAGGTAAAATTATTGGCACCCTGTCCAGGGTGTACCCCGACCCCGCCTTGTGCCTGATGCTTCTTGGGATAGGCTTCAGGTTTCCCCCGTGACCCTGAAAAGGATAAAGCGGTATAGAAGATGGATGGATGGATGGATGGAGGTAAAATTAGCTAGCGAATGTAAATGTACCTGAAAGTTACTGTCTAATTTGCTAGCTAGCATTAGATAGCTTTGTTTAGATAGATAGCTACCTATGAAACATAGGGATAAAAGATTCACAGTCGTTCCTAGGGTGAATTTTAGCATGAAATTTACCTAATGACAGGCTAGCTAGCATTAGTTAACTAGCTAGTTAACTAATACTACAAGTTATACCCAATAACTGAATCTTTGGGGAAGGCTAGCTATTTGTTTTGTAAAATAATTAGCTTTAGTTGCATAGCCCCTTACAGTTGCACAATATTAGATAGCTATTTGCTATATATCAACAGTGAATGTAATACAACACGACTGGCACTGTGTTAAACCAGTTAGTTTGATATTTGATACGAATGCTAAAATATCAGGAGGAAATCATCATTTGTCAAAAGTTATTTCCTTAGTTTCTAGCTAGCATTAGTTAACTACTATTAGTTAGCTAGCTAGCTATGTTTTCTTGCTGTTTAATATAAAGGGGTAACATTTACTGAGATATTAAAATGTAAAATCGGCACATGCCTGGCGATGTCGTGTACTGTTAGTCCGAGAGTTTGATTAGCCAATACAATAACAGAAATGCTGAGGTGATGTTCAGTTATCTTTTAAATATTTATCCCCCCCAAAAACAAACAAACAAACAAACAAACAAACAATGCAAATATATTACTGATACTGGACTTCAAATTTACTTCAAATTTTCTAACCAAATGTTGAATTTAAGAGGAACTTGGGGATGGGGGGGATCAGTGAAGAGACGGGAACGTCGTAGACATCAGATTAGTTTCATATGACTTTTGATATTCGTGTCGGTTGTGAGGTGACGTTATTGTCTGTGAGGTCAAAAAAGCGGACATGATGTTCCATAATTAGATATCGATAAACTCTGGAATTTCAATTTTCATGCAACATAGCGATGCCTGAACATTTTCTAATCACATGTCTTGAATCAAAATACGAATAATGTTGATAATTAAGCGACACAGAATCTGTGTCAGGATTTAATGCAGCATTCCGTAGTATGAACTATTTACCAATTTGATTTTCCACAATGTGGACTTTTTTAATGTTTTTTTTTTTCCTGTAGCAATATCGACGATTGTGTATAAATGTAAGATAAGAATTGTTATATGTATGTCTAAACGGATATACAGCTTCTAGTAATTTATCATAAGTCAATGTTTAGTAGTTGAAAAAAATTTCATGACAGCACTTTATTTCCCTTTTATTTGATGTTATTTTTCTGCATTTAAAAAAAAGCACATTATTTATTAAGTATACGAACAGCCATTTTATATATATCAAAGTCAAAACCACTTTTTCAGCTGGTACTGTATGATGCTTTGTATTCTAGGCAAAGAATTGGTTTGAGTTTGTTCCTCTGAACCACCAGGTGGCGATGAGAATCATATGGATAAACCCCAGATACCCACCTTGTCATTCAGCAAGATGGCTGTAGATAGGTCATACGTCTCCCTGGTGGTTATCTGTTATTTAGTGTCTAAGATTCCTCAGTTCAAGAATTAGCCACATTGCTAGCTACAGTGTTTTTCCAAAAAATGTTAAATATAATATTTTCATTATAACTTTTCTTGTTTAAACACATTTCACTACATGAAGGCCACAACATGGTTGCATGCTAGCATAACATAGCAATTTTAGGTTAGCAAAAACTCTTTCTGGAAGGTTCTAGACAGTTGCTTTTTTTGACTGTAAATTTAATCAGTCACATTGTTCTGGGTGTTCTGAGGCGAATTCTTTCATAACATGGAGAAATGTACAAAGTTGCAGACCAGAACTGAATACGTAACATATGTGACATATGTCTTATGTGTTCCTTTCTTTTTTCTTTTTTTTTTTACATAAACAGAGTAGCTCTTCAATTGTTAAATAATACGTCGTTCTTGTCTGATTTAATTGATAACGATTAGATTGTGTTCATACATAATTTGTAGAAACATTTAGAACTGTACAAAGGTGCTGCAAACCAGTTGCATATGCTCAAATTAATCATACTGTTAAACAATCTGTTTTCGCTGTATTAGTGTGTTTATGCGCTTCCTAATTTAAAAAAAAAACAAACAAACATTTAGGACAGGTCTGAGAAAATTCTCTTATGAGTTTACGTTTACACAAAGTTTTTTAATAATATAAAAGAAATCTGCTACCGAATTATATATAAAAGTAGCCAACCAGCTAGAAGAATGCTAGCTGCTAGTCAATTCCTAGCTAACACTGAGCGATATTAGAGCACATAATCTGAAGTGCGAACGTTTTCTGAAGGTTATAAATATAATGTTTGTGAGATATTGTGAAAATGTGATGGTCTGTGTTTACAACACTCACGATGAGACAAAGACTAACAGTATGGAGATGTTTGTGTTAATGTTCACACTGCTAAAATATCATTCGTGCAGTAGCACTTCTACAGTGTTACATTTCTAAATGTTTCTGAATGTTATGTAAGAATACTCCTCAGAGCCCTGAGAAAACCCTGACAGAATGAATGTTCACAAAACTAAAAGGTAATTAAAACCTTTCGGAAAAAGCGCATCAATTATGCTTACATCACACTGTTATAACAATGTTGTTAGCATGCTTTATATCTGAACACTGCCGGAGCTAGCATTGCGGCTAGTTTTTTTAGTCAAGGAATTCAGTCAAGGATTCTGTTGATGCTTACTTAGTTTGAAATTAACAAAAAACAAAACAAAAAAACAGGGTTGTGTGTGTGTGTGTGTGTGTTTATCACGCTTCAGGACGATGGTGTTAATTAGGTAATGTTGATTTTGGAAAGCTGTGTATTGTGTATTATGTTGGGGTTTTTTTGTTTGTTGGGGGGGGGGGGGGGGGTT
>JANDJT010000206.1:10550606-10570371 GCA_024331685.1 Stegophilus panzeri | reverse complement strand
GTGTGTGTTATTTGCTGAACTCTTTTGACCTCTAGCGTGTGCATGTGTTCTCTTTAATGATAACCTCTGGCCTTTAAGCTTTGCCTTACTGTGTTCCTCACAATGCGCTGAATCACACACAAAGTGTGACCTTAAACGTTCTCGGATTTGGTGAAACTGCGAGACGGAAATGAAAGGTGAACTGAAAGAGGAGCTTGACCTTCAGCACTTTTTATGATGAGTGTTCTGCTCCATGATCCATGATCCAAATCGATTACAGCTGAAAATCGATCGTAATTTCTATTGGAATTGTAAACAGCAGAATCGCTGGCATAAAAACAATAAGCAAGTGCACACATGACAAATTTAAAATTCTCCACTCAAACAGGAAAAACTATCTAAATTCGTTCTAATAAAGATTATTCTAACAAGGTTAGCTTTTTCTGTTTCACTGAGATATAAAGAGGAGCTTGCACACATATGAAATCTAGAGGTGTAACTATACAAAAAATTTACATTTCAACATTATCGTTAACGTTCGACTTTAATAGAAGCATAGTGAGAGTGTTTACATGATCCAGTTTAACTAACAATAGCCAGTAGTGTTAGCAAGAAGCTAGCCAGCTAACAAAACCCTCATTTCTGATGATTAGCTTCTCAAAACATTTATTAAAACACAGTCAGTGTTATAAATTTAACAGAGTACTGTGACGGTATATGAGCTGATCTAAAGTTAATACTGCTATAAACGCATATAAAAGTAGAGGAGCAGAACTTTACTTCACACTGTTCACCATGTGAGGGGCCATGTTGGTTTGATGTCACTCGGTAAACAGGGAAGGAGCTGGTAGTTGAGAAGACTCTTCAAAAGTTGACGAGTTGAAATTTCAAGCCGAGGGGGGTGTTTTCAGTGGGTTTTACAGGTTGTACGTGTGGAATTACAAGTTGTGACCTAGCTGTGCTGTCAGAGTCGTGCCACTCTCTATCGCACTAACCGTGTTTTTGAATCCAATACAGATTATGAACTTCTCAAATCGCCATGGTGATTGCTCACCATTGGAGATACAGAGGAATCTACGTTCTCAGACAAGCGAGTGTTGGCTTGATTAAGTTTAAAAGTTGATCACACCTTATGTAATACAAGTGCCATTTTATGACAAACTGCCCACTTCGTTATGCAGTCTGTTGAACGTGTTGTCCGATACGCAGACGTATCGAATCGAGAGCGTCGTATCGCTTGCACCGGATCATTACGCCCCTAGCAAAATTCCTTTGCACCAGCCACCATGTTGCTCTTTGTATTTTTAGTTATTACTCGTTGTATTTAATATACCTGTGTTAAAATGTGTGACAGTGAACAGAAACCATATCAGAGCCCAGAACTTATTAATATAGTCGCTTTAACGATCTCACAACCAACACAGAGGCGAAAAATTTACTAAAATCCACCCACAATCACAATATGATCAATCATGTGTCTGTGGTGTTGTAACTGCAGAGCTAGAAAGACCTGATATTTTGTGAATTTATTTTTATTTTATTTTATTTTTTAAAAACAGCATAATATTCACTTCACTACAGTGACGGTTACGCGCACGTCTCGCTTGAGGTACAACTGACGAATCTGCGACGGTAAAAAATCTCGATTGCGTAATGATCATGATTGCGCTGCCTGGAGGAACACATCACCGAGGAAGAGAAGGAAGAGGGGAGCTAAATCATATCTGGTGCGACACGTTTTAAATATTTAAGACCAAAACTTTAATTAATATGCATGTGTGTTTTAAACGTAGATTGGTTTAAACGTGTGAATCGGACACGCAGCGATTAAAATGAAAAGCCATTGAGATTAAACGTAGAGTTATGGAGGACACCCCCGCGCGGTGTAAGAGTGGATCAGTCCGGTGGTGGAATTCCGAGAAGTGAGAGCTGAGCCTTCAGAGAAGTTCAGATTCCAGGAACAGCCGTGGGACTGATTTCTAAGAAAAACGCACCAGGTGACTTAAACTCTGTTGTCTGATAATAATAATAATAATAATAATAATAATAATAATAATAATAATAATGCCGGTCTTTACACGCGATTTAAAACACTACAATTCGTTTTCAATGCTTTTATTTGAACCACGCTGGTATTTTTTAAAAATGTCTTTAAGCTGCTTGTAGTTTGTTTTTAAACCGACGCAAAGTTGCCCGTTGGCCCGAGTCTTCATTTCTGCTCGTGTTTTAGGAGAATATTAGTCGCTTAAAATCTTAAAAACTTATGATTTATGATCATACAGAGCAACAGTAATTCGTGCATGAGGTTTTATTTCACTTTTATGAAACATGAATTAGTAAAAGTCAGCTGTGGGAATGAAGTAGTTTCGGGGCTGGGAAGAAACTGCTCTAATCTGCATTCTTATCCGTGTGGGATTTATTTTTATGTAATAAATAAATACACACACGTCATTAAAAATAGCTTTCAGATCAGTTTGTATAGTTTGAGTATAATTATTAGAATTACAATGACAGTATGTTAAGTTGTAATTACGTCACAGGTCTGGATTGTGATTGGTCGTTGATTGTGAAGGTTGTTGATTCATTTTCTATAACAGCAATGCTCTGATTCTGATACCTTATTGTTTCTATAGTAACAGTTCGTTCACAGGGACTTATGGAAGGAGTCTCCAGTGTCAAAAGTGAAGTTGAGCTTTAAAACTTGAGGTTTTCCGACATCTTCAGGACAGAGGAGTTAACGTCAGTAGCTGCGTGAGGGAATGACTGTTTATAGCTGCTGTATAACATGAGTGACGATTTGTTTGACGTTAAATGTAGTCGCTTGTGGTGTAAGAGGAATAAAAGACTTTGGGATGTTCCGTGATGATGATGATAATGATTTGATACCAATTTCTTTGTCTTTTTTCCCCGTGCCGGTCTCACGGTTCTGGGCTGGTGTTAGTGGACTGAACGTGTGTGTGTGTTTTCCCAAGCAGAGTGTTAGCATGAGCAGCACAGTGGACGGCTGCGTCCAGTTCATACGGCACGCAGGTGACGTGCTGTTCAACTTCAACCGCCTGCGCAGCCGGAAAATCCTCACCGACGTCACGGTGCGGGTCGGGGGCCGAGAGTTTCACGCGCACAAGACTGTCCTCATGGCCTGCAGGTCAGTCAGTAGTTAAATACGCAGTCATTACTTTGGTGTTTTTCTGCACGTCGTAACTCTTCATCCTCCTCCTCCTCATCTTTTCTCAGTGGCTTCTTCTACACTGTCTTCATCAACGCACACAAAACCGACCCCGCGGTGGTTAGCTTGGATTCTAAGGCCGACCCTGACGGCTTCGCCATCCTGCTGGAGTTCATGTACACTTCCTGCCTGACCCTAAAAGAGCGCTTCATCGTGGCCACGCTCAACACGGCCATCTACCTGCAGATGGAGCACATGGTGGAGACCTGCCAGCGCTTCATGGAGTCCAGGTAACTCGCTAATTACGGAGCTAGGTGCCATGAAGGTGACATGAATCCAAGTTAAAGCAGCCAGTTGAAATGAGACTTTGACAGTGGAAACGGTTTTGTCTTCTCACAGGGGTTTGAGCGTGAAGCAGCCGCAAGAGGAACCACCAGCTGGCTCCGCCCACTTACCTCAGGACATGACCGTTGACCTCCGTGACGTCACTCCTCCTACAACGCACTACGCAGTCAGCACTCCCCGCCTTCCTCCTCTGCCTTTTCCGATGGGCTCCGTCTCAAACGCCAAGCCGCTTTCCTGGGAAATTCCGAAAGACTGCCGAGCCGTAACTCGCGGGCCGTGTTCCAACCTGGGAGGAAGTCGAGGAAAGTGTTCGAGTATGGACCCTAATGTGCGGAGTGCGAAGGTGGAGGAAGCTGAGGTGGAGAACTCTCCTCACGTGGTCACTCCTCGCAGCCCTCTGAAGTCGGACTGCCAGCCGAATTCCCCGGCCGAGTCAAGCGGCTGCAGTCGAGAAGCCATGACTCCTCCGAAAGTGCGCAACTGGAAGAAGTACAAGTTCATAGTGCTCAACTCTGCTGAAGGAGACGAGAATCCGCTCCGGAATTCGAACCGGTGCGTTAAAGATCTGCTAACCGTTGTTTCCTAGCTAATGCAGCAGCTGCTCGGCGCCCTCTAGTGGCGTAGTGTGGTTTCATTTTTTTTTTTAAATCCTGTTTATCTATGTTGCTTTTCATTGTCTGTTTTGTTTTTTCTACCAGTATATAAAATTATTATCAGTTAGCACATTAGCATTTTGAGTATTAGCCTTTGCCTTGTGTCTATAGAGCCCTGGAGAAATGCAGCGAGACAGCGAGGAAGCAGACGCCTGTCTCCATGTCCACGCACGCCATGAGACATGAGAGCAAGGCCGAGACGAAGACCGGTTAGTGTTTTAACTTTGAATCGAGTTTTTAATTTAATAAGTTAGCAAATGATCTGTTCTGATGTAATGTTTTAAAGAATGCCCTCTGTTAGTGAAGAAGTTGTGGCCTCTGTACTTTAATTTCAATGAAGAGGAGTGAATTCAGACTCGGAAGGGGCGTGGTCTCTGTGCTTTAGTCCCAGTGAACGAAGTGTGGCTTCTGTACATATTAGTCCCAGTGAAGGAGGTGTGGCTTCTGTACATATTAGTCCTAGTGAAGGAGGCGTGGCCACCCATATCTCAAGTCTTTTTGGAGATTGGCTTCACTTTTAGGTGCTGTAAGGTGTTATAACCTGGTTATAGATGTCGTGTTGTGCTTTTCACACTCCGTTATAACTCTTAAACCTCCAATGAAGTCTCAGAGTGAAACATACAAACCGGTTTCCTGTGCTCCTCATGTTCATCTCCTCCTGCAGGGAGCACTGATCTGACCTCCGGTGAGTGGGACAAAATGGAGAATGACTCTGAGAACCATCAGTGTCTCCATGACGCCAAACCGTACGACTGTGATGTCCTCAGAACCTCCTTCACCTCCAACCACAACCTCACTAACCACAAATCTGTCTCTCCAGGTAAAGTCATCTCACTTTGTTCTATAGAAACCAGACCAAGATCTAACATCATCGGAGAATCACGTTTCTGTGTCTCGCCGTCAAGTCGAGACTTATTTTAATTAAAATAAAAATAAGTTTGTTACTAAATAATAAACAATTCCTAGCTAAATTAAACAAATTATTTAATTCTCAACTAGCTTGTTTTGAATAACAGCTTCCTTTTAATAATCTGTGAAATGATTGGCTGTGGGTTTTAGTCCTGGCTCCACTGAAGATGGAGAATGTAATTATTAATCACTTGTCTATATTCTGATTTAATTTAGTTTTAAATAATCAGTTGTTTAACATAATAGCATTTTATCGATTCATTTGTTTGTTTTTATGTAAAAGTATTTTAAGCTATGAATAAATAAATATTCTATATTCGTTAAGTGAATACGTTATTACATAAATATACGTAAATTAAATCATCATACAAATAAATAAAATGGATTAATTCACGTTATAGCATGTTAACAGTTATTAATAATTGCATTTTTTTTTTAATTATTGTTTAGAGGCAGAACCCAAATAACTAAATGATTATTAATTAAATATTCCTTTCAGTTTTATTTATTTTTATACATTTTTTAAAATCAGTTTATTTTAGCCAGTTAGAACTTTGTGCTTCTAGCTATTTACTTGTTTAACAGGAAAATATCATTTAAATCAAGTTGAGTGAATAAATGATTGTGCCGGCAGGTGAGAAGCCGTACCGCTGCAGTGTGTGTAGCGCTCAGTTCAACCGACCGGCCAACCTGAAGACTCACCTGCGCATCCACTCGGGCGAGAAACCGTACAAGTGCGAGACGTGTGGCTCTGCCTTCGTCCAGGTACGACCCCGCCTGAGCATGAACCTCGCATGAACGTTTGTAAAGTTCCAGCTTTCTGACCATGACTCGTTCCTAAATCTGTCAGGTGGCTCACCTGCGTGCTCACGTGCTGATCCACACCGGCGAGAAACCATACTGCTGCTCCGTGTGTAACACGCGCTTCCGTCATCTACAGACGCTCAAGAGTCACCTGCGCATCCACACCGGAGAAAAACCCTACCACGTAAGTGCAACGTCGCTCACCTTAACTCTAAATATGCGGCGTTTATATCGTTAATGAGTTTACAATGAATATTAATGAGCATATGAGGAATATTAATGTGTACAAGTAATATTAACTAGCAATGAATATTAACAAGGGTACAATGAATATTAATGAGTACAATGAATCTTAATATTATATCTTAATGTAATATTAACAAGTGGGCAGTGAATATTAAGTGTATACGGAATATTTGTTTATAAAACATTTATAGATTGTAGTGTCACAGGGGGGAGATTTATGTACCCACCGTAGTGTTTTATCACTGATATTTAGCTCGAGTTTTACATTTCTTTAAGCAGTTTGAACTATATATGCTCACTACATTAAGTGTTTTAAGTTATACCCTAACCCCTACATAGTGCACTTGGCATTTGAGATTCAGCCACAAAAACAAGCCAGTTCATAAATGACTTAAATGTCTGACTTATGACTTTTTTTTTTTTTTTTTTTTTTTTTTTTTTTTAAATTCATGTTATGTATATTTAATTAGTATTTATGTGAGACATAATTCAAAATAATTGTATGTGTTTGTTCTCTCCAGTGTGAGACTTGCGATCTACGTTTTAGGCACAAGAGTCAGCTCCGTCTGCACTTGAGACAGAAACACGGCGCTGTGACCAACATAAACTCCAACTGCTGAAACACTGACACATCAATTTTCTCTCTCTCTCTCTCACACACACACACTCTAATACAGTGGTATGTATACTGTGGGGTTTAAATGTCTTGAGACCACTACTAATGACTCATCACAAAACTAACATCAGATTATAATTCATTGTATCTGTATATAATGACTGTTGGGAAATACTCTGTTCTGATTGGTCAGTTGTGGTATCCAGGGGTATGTTTATTTCTAAATCTGAGCTGTTCACTGTATATAAGAAATTTCGTTCATATCGTCTCCCTGTTGATTTAAACGCAAACATTTCTTTAACACTGGAGTGTAGATAAGCGCTGACTTTAGCTAGCCAATTCTGTGCAAAAATAAAATATATACGCAAATATATAGTAATTCAACCATAAAAATGCCGAATAGTCTAATAATAATAATAATAATAATAATATTTATAGAGCACTTATCAGTATTATGTGTTACTTAACATGTTGGATAAGTGATTGGTAGTGCACTCAGACTTAGAGTCGTATGTGTAAAGGTTCTGGATGTTTTATGTATTATATGACATGTTTTTATGATGTTATAACGTACACTTATTTTTGCACTTGAATGTGGTATATGTGAGGTACTATAAAATTTACATTAAAAAAAAAAAATTCTATTTATAGATGTTTTATAGCTTTTCTGTACAGTATTTTGATAAAAAATAAGTGGAAATGGGTGTTGTAATAAACTTTTTTAAGATAAAATGTTGCTGGGTTGCTGGTATTTTAATTTCCTAAAAATATAAAATGGTGGGCGCACGGTGGCTTAGTGGTTAGCACGCTCGCCTCATACCTCCAGGGTCAGGGGTTCGATTGAAGGGCCACCGTGGCCCTGTGTGTGCAGAGTTTGCATGTTCTCCCCGTGCTGCGGGGAGGAGGGTTTCCTCCGGGTACTCAAGTTTCCTCCCCCAGTCCAAAGACATGCATGGTATTAATTAATCAATTTGTAATTGGCAAATCCAAAGTGTCTGTAGTGTGTGAATGTGTGTGTGTGATTGTGTGCCCTGTGATGGATTGGCACCCTGTCCAGGGTGTACCACGCCTTGTGCCCGATGCTCCCTGGGCTCCAGGCTCCAGGTTTCCCTGTGATTAAGCGGTATAGAAGATGGATGGATAATGGATGGTGATAAACACTCGCCACATGAAAATTCATTCATGTTTGTTTTTATAGTTTTATCGTATTTTGGCTTATAATGTAAGAGTGCATTTGGTCTCTACTTTTAGGAGGAATATAATTTATTCCTGAAGCTGTTTGTAGTAATGCTGCTTTATAAAGGTATTAAAATCTATTCTATAATGTTAATGAGTGTTTTTAATGTGCACAAGAAACAGATTAAGTCATTTACCTTTGCTTAGTTCACTTAGTTTATAGAGATGTGTCGTTCACGAAAGAGTCAACTCTTTGAATCGGCTCTTTTAGTTGAAAGTTGGGAGCCGTTACACAATTCACGCAATTCTGAAGAGTTGTTTAAAAAATGGGGACAGGATATATTTCCATCTAGACTATATGTACATGCATATTTACAATTCATTAATGCCATTAATTACATACAGAGATCCAAAACGCATCCAGTGAATCTTCGGAGTCGTTTGTGACAGCGTCATGATTCCGAGTCGGTTCTACTGAGATGCGTAAAATGTGCGTTTGTATATCAGATTAAATCGATTATATACTTTATATACTTTTATGAAAGATAAGTGCAAGTAGGCTATAAAAATACTAATACAGGAAAGTGGAAAAGTTCTTATGTCTATTCATATATACAGTATATGTAGCTCCTATATGGGTTTTTTGTTGTTGTTATATTTAAGTTGTGTTTGAGTTTATAACAAACACAATGCAAAGCCTCCTGTAATGCTCTTTTAATAATCACAAGGTAGAGACGGATTTCACGGAAGAATTTAAGCGATCGATTTAATTGGCTGCTTTTAAAACAATAGCAATGAACCGTTTGGGAGTCGACTCCTTACTGGTGAACTGAGTCAAATAATCTGATTCACTTCAAATTATTAGATCAGGGGTTCTTAACTTCTTAACTCCAGTCCTCATCTTAAGAAACACTTACTGAGCTGTTCCAGGTGTGTTCAGGGCCGATCACAAACCTGGAAATTAAGTGACTGATGTCGTTTCTCATTAACTTTAACGTGGCTTTAGGAACTAATCTATAATAAAGTGCTTTATATAACACATACAGTCATAGGAAAAAGTAAGTGCACCCTCCTTCAATTCTCGGTTTTTAATTATCAAGGTCTAAATAACATTTGTGTTGTCCTCACCAACGTCTATAAAAAAATAATAATAAATAAATTTAAAAAACCACCAGATTTCAATATGTAACCAAAAAGTAAAACCAACGTTCAGAAACCTGGTGAGAAAAAATAAGTACACCCTATAAATGAGTAACACGTAGCACCACCTTTAGCAACAATAACCTGACATAAATGATTTCTGTGATAAATTTTCCATAGTTGATAGTAATAATAACTGATATAAATATGTGTATTTATATACGTATGACCACCGTTAAAAGACCAAATTTTATGAAACTAAGAGGACTAAACGTACTAATAGTACTTAATACCATTCCAGTGGAAAATGTGCTTTAACTCTGATGTGCTTTGGATTTTAATGCTCTACAGGAATATTGTTCCTCTCCGTAATATTCATTATTAAGAGAGGAACGCACACACACACATACACACACAATCCCTCTTAAACAAATAAAAAATACGTGTAAATTTGTAAAAAGGTAAACGTGTGAATAAATTACTCATAGAGTCGTCGACACTAAGGAAAGTCCTTCAGGGCAAAGTCAGCAGGATCATCCTTCTCTGTCGAAGACTGACTTCACATCGTCAAAGACCTGCACAGCAGATCAAGAAGACAGCAAATCAGAAAGCTTCTGGATCTGCAGAAATATCCGTGAAGGAAAATAGCAACCTATTAGTGCAATCTAAATCATCATTGTTATTATTATTATTATTATTTGTTTAAGCTCCTCCTCTACTGCAGTCTCACCTCATTGAGAGAGCGTGAGGCGTCAATAGTGCGCACTTTTCCCTGCTTCTCGTACCGCTCTATGATTGGCCGCGTGGACCGCAGGTACGTCTGGATCCTGCGGACGAAAAGTCAGCTCGTCCAGTCAAATACAGGACATGCACACACAGATGGATTAACATATACATGTAACACAATGTTTATAAGAGTAAAAAGTATCACAGCCCCTCCTAGTGGCGGCTGCACAGCATGCTAGACGCTGCAAAAAAATTTCAAATAAACACATGGTGTAGCATTAGATGTATATTTTCAATTACTTATTGAAGAAATCTGCTGAAGAAGTGTGTCACTTGGACAGAAGGTTCAGTAATCTGATACGGCAGACAACAATGTGATAAATGCTGACAGTGTACGAGATTTTATAGAAAAGTCACACTCAAAAACATCTTGCTAAAAAAATTAATCATTTGTGCTTTTTAAGCACATGATTAATATGTGAACCCGTGATATTTTTAGACTGGATTGTTGTACTGTGCACATTTCAAACTGTTAACCCCTCCAGATGAGATGGTGAGTGAGGCATTCTGAGAATTGGAGCGTTTGTGACGATAGAAATCTTTATGAAAGAGTGGATTAAAATGGACAGGAACTCTCTCAAAACACAGAAGTTCTTACCTGACAGGATGCATAACCAAGTATTTCTTTTATGTATTTTTTTCTGGGAAGCTTTTATTAATATATTATTACCTTTTCTCCAAGCTCTCTTTGTTGTCATCATCCCTTCCACTAGTCCTCCCTCTTTCTAGGCACCTGTTGATGCAAACCTGCACCCAAAACCCACAATAATAATAACGATCAGTCACTAAATACTCACGTTACACCATAGTATGAAAAAAGGCTAATAAGAGTAAGAGAAAATGACTCACTTCATTACTACAGTCCAAAAAAAGGACAAATTTGACATCTGCTTTGCCATCCATGACCTTCATCCAGCCTTGCAGGTTATCCTCGTTTGGAGGGAAGCCGTCGATAAGGAAGTGGAACTTGTTCTCGCAGGTCTTCATGGTCTCCTCCATCGCCTAGAGATGGCAGAAAACGGGTTGTTCAATCTACAACACTTCGTCCTGTAAGAGCTTTTCAAAACAGATTAATTTTCCATCCATATTGAGGTCTATCAAGATCACAGTGCTAGTCTGTTTCTACACATCTATGGAGTTAGGAGAGCAGAACCAAGAACCAGTACGTAAAACTGGTTCCGTTTCAACGCCAAAAGAAATAACTTTATAAACTTTAAAGTTTACATGAGCAGTACCGATTTCAAACGATTATACGATGGCTTGGATGTGAAGCAGACTGTGTTTACAGACTGACACACTGAAAGAGTTGATTAGCTCTAGGTTTGTGTCGGAAACTCTCAAACTACACACCTTTCTCAGTAAGGTGATGGTGATCTCCACAGGGGCGAACTCTCTCCGTTTAAAGCAGCTGTCGATGATCTGGCTGAACTCAGAGTCATTTCGGCTGCGCTCTTTTCTCAACAGATCACCAGCGGACAGGTGTGTATAGCTGTAGTGCTGAGAGAGATGGACACGGAGCGCTATGAAGCAAGGGTATCTTGCGTCTCCATTTAAAGTTTCCATTTACTGAACCACAATTTTTACATAGAGAACATTTTTGATCAAACTGATTGATTCCTGTCCACCAGGAGGACCACTTAATGGACAAGCAACTCATCACTGTTAGGTAGAAATCTAGTTAGGACTGTACAGCCAAGGGGTCAACAACTCTCGGACCGAGATCTGGATGTGGAGTGAATCGAGTACTTGAAACAATACCGTAGCAGAACCGATAAATGTATGGAGGGAGAAAAAAAAAAGCACTGGCTGTCTTTGAACAATTCTAATTTTCTAAACATGAACCAGCGCAGCTTCTGTAGCAGATCCTTTGTTGCGGTTTATCCAATCACATGCATTTGTCAATAAATTTTCAGACCAGAAACTAGCTACAGCACTAGAGATGGTCAGAAATGTGACCGTTTTTAACATATTTTGACAGATTATTTCATTTTATTTACACTATTTACACTATGAACATGTTTTTCCCCCATGCACTTGGCTTGAAAAATGACCTAATCCCAAATCCAGACTTCCCTCTTCTGGATTTAGTTGAATACAGCACAAGCACAAAACACACTCCATTATTTTTTTCCAGATACACTCTTTAAATGTAAATGCTTGAAAGCATGTTTTCTTAGACTGAAAGTTGAAAAGTGGTTGATTTTTAAAAAAAAAGAGTTAAATGGCCACCACAATCACAGAATTATCCAGTTGCATGATGTTTTATAAGATGCTCTTTGTGATAATAATGCATGCTGTAAAAAACATTATTTCACCCCCTTGGTAGCGAGCTCATACAGGGAATGCGTTAATGCGCGCGAGACGCCCTCAGCTCGGTGCAACACAGTTTACGCGCGAGCTTTGTTTCTATTTTAATTTTTATTAAA
The DNA here is from genome assembly GCA_024331685.1 of Stegophilus panzeri. NCBI lineage: Eukaryota > Metazoa > Chordata > Actinopteri > Siluriformes > Trichomycteridae > Stegophilus > Stegophilus panzeri. Next base: position 10,558,125 of record JANDJT010000206.1, on the reverse strand, counting down.
AATTACCTCAGCAATTTTGGAGCATTGGGTTCCTTTTCCGGCTCCGGGTCCACCCAGGGCGAACACAACCTGCGGATTCATGGCGAGAAAAGAATAATTCCTGGGATCTTTCTGATATCTCGAGTATGTTTTACTTTCGGTTTCTATTCACGTGAACGCAAACTGACTAACGTGGCCTTATTGGTTAATATGCTGATTTGTTAGACCTTCCTACTATATAGGGCACTTACATTAGTCCATTTATTGCGCTGCAGAAAGTATTGGCACCCCTCTAAGCATCGGTATAACCTTTTATACTGCTTGGTGGGGGGTGCCAATACTTTGTAACAGATTGACTAACCTAAAGCATCACTGAGCAGATGTGTGTGTGTTGTTGCTGGTGTTGTAAACAATGTGCACGTGATTACACACTTCCTGTTGCACAGTGTAAATAAATAAATAAATAACCCACAACTTCTTGACGTAGGAGACATCTTTTAATTTCATTTTTATATCACTGTATGATCTTGTGACTTTGCAGGGTTCAAAGGCATATCAAGATAAAACATTAGAGCTAACACCAGGCCGGGAAGGCTGCACAATACGTCATTTGTTAACGATGTGTAGTTTATTGCAATTGTTAATAGTAATATGACGGAAGGCTGCATTTGTAAACGAGCTCTAAAGTGTAATTGTGTAACGGGATCCTTCTGACCAATCACGTGCACCAGATTCTGTATGTAAATTAATACATTTGGTCCAGATAATGCAGGACGATTTTGAACAATGATGGGTTTTCAATATATTTTGTTTAATATACTGTCGCGACGGTACAACAATACAATACGGTGTCCGTATAATACAGTCCGACTTAAAATTAAATTAAGAACTATTTTAAATGTACTTTTCATATATGATGTAATCTAGCCACGGTCATTCTTGGCCCCCTGTGATCGCTGCTCAGGCCGTTTTCCATAGTTAATAATAACAACAACAACAATAATAATAATAATAAGAAGAAGAACAACAACAACATAACGATATGACACACATTAATATCCATATGGCCACAGATAAAATGCCAAATCCCATTAAACTAAAAGTACTAAGAGTACTATAAGTACTAAATACCATTCCTATGGAAATGTCCTTTAATTGGATTCTATTGCTCTACTTTTATCATTGTTCTACAGGAATATTGTTCCTCTTGGGCATTATTAAGCAAAAATGGACACAAAGTCATAGAATGTCCCCCTTTCACACACACATACATTGGGTCTTAAACAAAAATACACTTAAACGAATAAAAAGATAAACGTGTAAATAAATGAAGTGTAGCATCGCTGACATCACTGAACTTAATTCAGGGTGGACTCAGCAAGTTCAACCTTCTCTGTCGAAAACCGACTTCACGTCGGCGAAAACCTGCACAAAAGACAGCAAATCAGAAAGCTTCCAGATCTGCAGTATTATCTGTGTCATGAAATTATATTACTGTGTCCCTAATTATTATTATTTAACTCCGCCCACTGCAGTCTCACCTCACAGATGGCACGTGAGGCGTCAATAGTGCGCACTTTTCCCTGCTTCTCGTACCGCTCTATGATTGGCCGTGTGGACTGTAGGTACGTCTGGATCCTGCAGACGAAAAGCGAGCTGGTCTGGTCAAATACAACACACACACACTGTATATACACATACATGGAAACAAAACACAGTGAAGTTTTGAAAAGGAGACAGACGTAGTGGGATTATAAGATTAAATGCTGGAGGGAAACGATGTGCTAATACAGAAAAGGTCATCAAAGCTATGAAGGATGGATAGCGGGATAGTGAGCTGGGTCCATGTTCGCAGGACCTACTGTACAGAAGGTAGGTGCACTGGAAACTTTGGACCTTTGGGAATGTAGGATCTTATTAACATAGGGCCCTAGGACCATGCCTGAGAACATCAAAAGTGTTATGAGCCCTAAAAACTGAATATTAGCCCTTTGAGAACGTAGGACCGTGTTAAGTATAAGACTTAGCACTGTGTGCCCAAAAATGTTGAGCCGATGGCTAAATAGGACCTTGGAGAACACAGGGCCTTTGAGAATAAAAGACCATTGGAGACATAGAACCTTTGAGAATGTAGGACCTTTGGAGACACAGGACATTTGAGAATGTAGGACCTTTGGGGACACAGGACCTTTGAGAATGTAGGACCTTTGGGGACAAAGGACCTTTGAGAATGTAGGACCCTTGGGGACACAGGACCTTTGAGAATGTAGCACCTTTGGGGACACAGGACCTTTGAGAATGTAGGACCTTCGGGGATGCAGGACCTTTGAGAATGTAGGATATGGTTAACACAGACCTTTGGGAATGTAAGTCTTTGGGAACTTAGGATATTGTTAACATGGGGGTGGTCCCTGATAAACTTGTAGGAAGTAGGACCTGTGGGAATGTAGCACCTGGGAACCTTGGGTTTTTGGGAACTTAGTACATAGTATCTCAACACCGGGATTGGGAATGTAGGACTGTGGAACATCAGCTTGTTGAGCACTTTGTTGATGTGCATTATAATAAAAAGGGAGCTGGATTTTACACAAATGTAAAGATGTTGATGTTACCTTTTCTCCAAGCTCTCTTTGTTGTCATCCGTCCTGCCGCTGCTCTTCCCTCTTTCCAAACACCTGTCGATACAAACCTGCAACCAGGACCCAAAATAATGCTGATCAGGTTCTAAATCCTTAAGTCACACGAGACTTCTTTAATTAGATCTTCATAATGACCTGTCCATGGGTGTGTCCCTCAGCAACTACAAAAACCCACCGGAAGACCAGAAAATGACTCACATCATTACTGCAGTCAAAAAATAGGACGAATTTGACATCTGCTTTGCCGTCCATGACCTTCACCCAGCCTTGCAGGTTATCCTCGTTCCGCGGGAAGCCGTCGATAAGGAAGCGGAACTTGTTTTCATCTTTCTGCATGGTCTCCTCCATCGCCTAGAGATGACAGAAATGAGAAAGATAACAGTTTTATCATGCGACAAACAATTTGAAGACTCACAGCTGTTTTGAGGAAACGGGGTGTCTTTGGTTGCGTGGTGATTTAAAAAGACTTTTAAATACAATATATTGAATACAAGTTATTTTTGAACTGCGTTGTTGTTGTGGCACATCTTTGACTTATTATTCACTATAAAATAGGGTTGCTTTTGTTTTTGGTTAATTAATTCTCTAGTTTGTTTGAATGCAGTTTAGCTTTTACGTCTCTTACATAATACTAAGACAATTTTTTTCTCTCTTTTGACATTAATAAGACACGTACAAAAAACAAACAAACTGAGAAACCCTCTTCCTCTGTCCTGAAGATGTCGGAAAATTGTGTTCACACTGGAGACTCATTCCATAAATATTAAACCAAATACGCAAACGTCACCATATTATTTATGTGGAGTGCCAGCTGTACAAGTCCCTGTGAACGAGCTGTTACTATAGAAACGATAAAGTTATTAGAACGAGCGCGTTCATCCTAAATAAACCTGCACTACTGCCAGAGCTGTTGTTATAGACAATTAAATCAACAACAGTGTGATATAATGTACTACCATTATAGTATAAGTATGCGATAATATAATCGCAAAGTGCAATAATTATTGTGTTAGAACAAATTCAATATATTTGGTGGAAAAGAAAAGAAAAAAAAGAAAAAAAAAAAAAAAAACCAACAATAAATGGCCACCATGCCGTCCAATCAGTTAATTGTTACTAGGGAGTTTCTGCTCGACAGTGTAACATCATTGGTGGGTGTTCATGCAGAAGCTCTCTATGATTGGTCCAAATCCCTGATGCCACACGTAATGCATAACTTATTTTGCTAATCTGAAATACAGTTTCAGAGACGAAACACCTTGTCAACGCGGATGTGTCTGCTGAAGATCAAAGTGCACAAATAAAGTAATAAAGAGAATTACAGAAGGAGGGCGAAGGACAGAGCGAGCTCATACGAGACAAAATATCACACACGCTGCAGTAAATATTTGGTTTGAGTCGTGTCTGTGTAAAATAACTCTCCAAAACAGAAATCTTTCATGTCGCTCGACCCGACAGCTGCAGACACTAAACCAAAATAAAGGTGACCTTCCTAAAGATGTCAAATTCTTTGGATTTAAAGAAAAAAAAAAATGATGCTTAAAAACTGTAATGAGAGAAATCTTTATCTCCCTCCAGAATGGTTGGAATTTATTCAAATAAAAATGATTTTGTTAAAATGAATTTGTTAAAAATGATCCAAATTCAAGTAGTTCTGCTTTGAGACAATGTCCATTGTAAAAAAGTGCTATACAAATAAAATTGAAATAAAATAATTACTTCTTTTGCTAGTTTTAAATGTATGTACATTGATGTAATAAATTCAGATGATTGGATTTAATTAAACACTTTCATACAAGAAGATATTTACTATTCCCCATTCCAACTATTTTATTATGCTAATATGTTTGTTTATTTTATTTTATTTAATGAATAATTGATATTAGTTATATTTAGGCACCCTTTAGACTCATTCTATAGCATTTCAATAATTAAATAAAGTTATTTATTAATTCTTTATTCTCCATAGTAGTCCATCAAGGTCATGCTTTTCTTTTTTTTGTACGTATATCGTGTATGGAATTAAAGAACGGAAATTATTTTGCATACCAAGAACCTGTATGCAAAAGTAGCTCCGTTCCAGCGACCTACATCGGTCAGTCTGAATCTGAGGAACCTGAAATTCAGGGAGCTTAGTAACTTCACAACAACGCACAATAAACACGAGTCGACGCGGCATTAACACATTCCATACTTTGTGTTTAGAAGCGCTGCTGTTGGCCAACTAAAATTCTTTAGAAAACAAACATTCATGAGAGCTATTTTTGATAGTAAATTACTTATTCATAGTGATGCACAAAAAAATCATACTAAATATTAAATCTCAGTTCATTTCAATTTAAAGCGTTAATTATGCAAGAATTTGCAAGCCTAACATACAAAACTTCCTATGTATCTTCTGTCTTTTGTTTGTTCGTTTTGTTTTTAAATTGTTTTCAACCTCACTGCACCGGTTCTTTCATTTCCAGACCAACCTGATTTTCCGGAATCGTTCAAAAGGCTCGTTGCGTCAGCGTGACCTACTGACCTTCTTCAATAAGCTGATGGTGATCTCCACGGGGACGATCTTTCCCTCCTTGATGTAGTTGTCGATGAGCTGTCCGACCTTGGAGCCCGTCCGGCTGCGCTCCTCTCTCAGCAGGTCTCCAGCAGACAGATGGGTGTAGCTGTAGTTCTGGTACAAACACACAGGGGGCGCAATGAGAACCGATTACACACCTAGCTGTAACGGTTATAGTATGTAACTTTATAATATAATATGTAACTTTCTATAGTAATCAGTCCCTCCAGGATCCGCAATTTTGCGATCGCAGAAATTACTGCAAAATCAGGGAAACTCCGCAATCTTCAGAGAGGCTCGTGATTTTTCGACGTGTCGTATTCAGCCAAAGCCCTCTTCGATTCACGTGCGTCAAACATGAGTACAGCTAAAAGGTCTTGTTTACGAACAAATATCACTGCGAAAGATCATGTAGAACTATTGCAATTTCTCCAAATTCAAGTAGTTTTCTGCAAAAATTCTTTTTAAAAAAGCACCAAAAACTCCAAAGTTGCATCGCAAATTTGGAAAAAAACAAAACTCAGCAAATCAAGCATTTTTGCCCACAACAATCACAAAAAAATCCTGTACGGACTGAATTATAGCTGCTATAACATAAGCGCATAAGTGAAAACAGGAACTAACGTGTTTTGGGAACATTAAATGTAAAAGTGATGAAAAGTACGATGGGTTCTTCTTTAAACAAGACAAAATTTAAACTGTTGGCAAATCGCTGTAGTATAAGAGGAATAAAACAATTCTGGGGCATGCTGCTTTAGGAAAAGAATCAACTTTAGGGTGGTAACAGTAACAGATGAGTAGAAACATGCGTGGAGCCACTGATCAATTTTACTTTTCAGCCATATCACACAACAGATCAAACGTGACGGAGTAAAGATGCTTAAGCTTCTTAGGGGAAATGAGAAGAGAATAACAGGAGTTTTGGCAAGTAACAGGATCTAATGGAGGCAGAGTACATTTGAACCCGCTGTCACACCACCACCATGGATAAATAGGCCTTTATAAAACTGTTTGTTTACTTTGCAGGGTTCAACAAAAAAAAAAAAAAAAAAAAAAAAAACACACACCCCCCACGGCCTTGCACTGCCACATACACAATGTGGAACAGATTGGACAGAATATATCCTGTCTAATACAGTATAGTGATTGAAAGGTCCTAGAGGACGTGGTGAAGGGTGGAAGTGATTTAAGATTTGATGGTGAATTTGGGAGCAGACCTAGGTGACCCGGAAATAAGCCGGATGGAAGGAAAACTGGATAGCAAACGGCTTCCCATGACCCTTATAGGGCACTTGGTAGGGTATAAAAAGATAATGAATGTTTATGTCGGTATGTAGGGAGTAGGAAGACATTTTGGGGACAGCAAAGAGAGAGAGGTGTGTGTGGTATCCAGCCCTGCAGTTCTTGTACATCACCTTTTCCGGGTGTGTATTATTATCTTATATTATTCTAGCACGAGACCGGTTATGTCCGATGTGGCGCGAGATCTACCTACCTCGACGATTTTGGCGCACTGGGTTCCTTTTCCGGCTCCGGGTCCGCCCAGGACGAACACAACCTGCGGATTCATGGCGAGAAAAATCCTCGGAGCTTTCTTAAACAGGCTGCGGAGCGGTCCAACGATCATAAACCCCGCAGGAAAAAAACCGTCGAAAGGTCGCCGATGAATGAGCGGAATGAGTTGGCCGGCGAATAGGAAGTGGTGCTCGGAGCTGATACCTCTTCCGCTGTGACGCGAGAGCGACCAATCAGCGAGCAGGAGGGGTGTGGCGTGGCGTTGGCATGAACCACGCCCCCGGTGCTGTGAACGCGCACGCTTGATGCTGCTGCTGCTGCTCCGTGCACGTGACCTGTATAACCATCAGCACTAGCTATGACTGAACAGCGACCGTCGTGACCACCGTTTCGGATTAATTGCTCGGTTTATGAGTTAATATGTATGTTTTATTCATCTAAAGATGCATCCCGAGGATTATTCAGATTCGACGGGTTTGTGTTTCCGGTACCGTCATTCAGCGCGCGCGTGTGGCTCGAGCAGGATCCCTTCGGCTCGGATGCTGCCTTCGCCGCCACCGCCGCCGCCGCTCCTGCTGCTGCTGCTGCCGCCTCTTTCAGCACCTCGCCACTGACATGACGGCGGGGACAGAGGGCGCGGAGACAGGCAAGGTGGGGACGTTGGAACCGGAAACCGAGCGCATCCGAACCGCGTCGCGTGCACAACCGAGCGCGGGGACAAACGCCAAGGGCAGTGCAGCACTCCGCGCGAGGAGAGGTGGAGGAGGAAGAGCAGGAGGAGGAGGTGGTGGAGGAAGAGAAGGAAAAAGGGGGGGGGGGGGGTCGG
>JANDJT010000206.1:10539084-10550596 GCA_024331685.1 Stegophilus panzeri | reverse complement strand
ACTCTAGCCCTCCATCTTCTTTATTCGTTTCATTTTTATTGTTTTTCCCTCCAAAATGGCTTAAACTCGCACGACACCTGTATATCATTCACTTTGGTTACTTGGTAACCCGCAGTGGCGTTCGCGACCCATATATTACTCTGGGCGAATGAATAGATCTTAAATATTCTCTTTAAAATCCTCTCTCTTTCTTTTCTTTTATTTATTTATTTATTTTTTTTTTTACAAAGTCGAAGTGTTGATTCAATAATTTATGTCATTATCGATTTCTTATCGATTCTGCTCCTTTAAGATAAAACAACAACAAAAAAAAATAGCGACAGTTATCCCCATTAGCTAACTAACTAAACCTGAGTATTTGTTAATTTGTTAATTAATTTTTTGGTAATTCAGAATGGTTTGGTGATCTAACTCCACAACTTCATTAATATATTCAGGGAAAGTTAGCTAGCAATGTTTGATCCTTAGCTAGCTTAGCTTATCTTAACTACTGCTACAGCTATAGCTACAGCAGGCTAGCTAACTATTTAAAGACATCTATATATGTGTTAGTAAGAAATGGCTATATGTGTAATGTTTAATGAAGAAAATTATAATATTATTATTACTATTATCATTAACCAAACCTGTGTAATTTCAATCACACTGCATAAAAATTACCTCAGAAATAGGAGCTTAGTGACGAAGCTAATTTTGTAGCCTGACAACAGCTCACTGTGTGTGCGCGTGTGCGCTTGTGTAGTTCTACACTACAATACATCATTAGCAATACGTCAACGTTTTTCCAGGCAGCAAGGTGCGAGTGTTACTGTCACGTTGCAAAGAGACTTGAACATATGAACGTACGGCTCCAAGCTGCCTTGTTCCTGCCGTTACTCCTGGCGCTCGCGCTCTTTGTAGGCGGGGCCATGGGCTGCCTCCAGAGCGTGGCGTGTAAGCCGCGTGTGCGGCGTGAGAACATCGTGGTGTATGAGGTGTCGGCATCTATCGACCGGAGCCCCACGGTGGTGGAGGAGAACTCGCCCATCGTGCTGCGCTACCGGACACCCTACTTCCGCGCCTCTGCCGGGGTCGTCATGCCACCTGTGCCCAGGAACGAGACGTGGACGGTGGGCTGGATTCAGGCATGTACGCAGATGGAGTTCTACAACACGTATGGAGACGCGGGCGCGTGAGTATCTGCAGTGACCCGAAACACCACAACAGCAGCACTCCTCAGTAACTATAATAATAATAATGATTATTATTAATGTTTTGCAAAACAATACTTCTTCTACTACTAATAATAATAAGAAGAGAAGAAGAATTAAAGCTGCAAGTAGTATTTTCGGGGGCCAAGCACCCAGACTTAGTGAGCCGCACATTCATAGACACGCTACAGGAAAGCAGAGCCATACCTACAGGCAAAGTGATTCAAGAGTGATTTGTAGTTTTACTCATGATATGTATGTTTTAACCACGGAAATCACGGAAGTTGGACTTCTCTGGCTGTAGGAGGAAAGGTCTAGATGAACAAATGGGCAGCAGGGTGGCATTGCTGTTGCAGATGCCGCTACTGCCGTGACCTGTAGTGTTGATATTTTTTCTGTTCAGTCTGGAAAAGCCTTTTTTCCCCACTTTGTGCAAGTATCTGCACCAAACATTTATCTGCTTTATATTGTTTTTGTTTTTTATTGAACATTTTTCAATAAAAATGCTATTTGACATTGTCAGCCATGCGTTGTCTGGATAACAGCACACTGAATGGCTAGAATGGCAGTAAACAGTTGTATAGACAGGTCTCAAGATGATGTGAGCCAAATTTGGTGAAGATTAGACAAAATTTGGAGGAGGAGGAGGAGCAAAAATGGCACTTAGATGGAAGCATTTTTTTGGAAGCATGTTATTGTAACTTTTGACCAGTGGCACTGTCATGAAATTAGTTGCAGAGCCTCAAGTCATGGTCCTGAAGTGCATACCAAGATTTGTGTCAGTGTGCAAGATCGTTGCTGAGATACAGCCTCTCTTCCTGTTTGGCGCCTTTGGAATATCAGCATTCTTCTGAAAACTTCAGTGAGGCTTACTCTGAAGATGACGTGTGCCAAATTTTGGTGATGAATGGATAAAAATTGTAGACGGAGTAGCGTTTTTGACCAAATCGAAGACGGCGGAAAATGTATGTAGGCGGAAATTGATGTCATAGCATGCGATGAACCTGTCTTGACCCAGGGATCCTGGATTTAAAATTTTGAACACCCGGATCAAATGTTATGATCATAAACATAGTTCCAAACTAGGCCCAAATTAGACTCAATGGTGGCATTAGAGTGTCGGAAGTACTTGGCAGTCCAAATTTTGTCAGAATGTTGCTTAGACCCTCCCCAATTTATGTGCCAAATTTTACAACTTTTTTACCAGACGGTTCTATGGGCTGCCGTATATAACCTAGCCAGAAAAAGAAGAAGAAGAATAACAATAGGATCCCTATGCACCTTCGGTGCATGGCCCCCTATTAATAATGCTAGAATGCTTATAATAACAATAATAACAATAATAATAATAATAATAATAATAATTATTATTATTATTATTATTATTATTATTATGAAATAGTCAAAGGACAGCTATAAAGTTTGGTGAATTTGTTTTAATGTACCATTTTGACATGAACTGAAATACTAATTGGTGTTTCCAAACAATGAGTATTTACTCAGCCTGCTCCTTCTGAACCACACCAAAAACAAATAAAAAGAACAGTCCATAATTAATAACCTGTAATTCAACCACAACGTTCAACATTCCGCTATTGTAGTTCAGCGCGTGCTCAGTAGGGGGCGGTGTGGTGTGGTATTACAGAAGGAGCATTAGTGACTCATATTGTGTACTATTCTAGGTGATGTATGAGTAGTGTCTAGTGTGTAGGAGAGTAAAAAGACGGGGACAAAAACTAAATAAATATATTTTATATCATGTATTCCAAATCATTGTGTAATTATCTTAAAATTAGTTTATTAAATTTTAGAAATTCGATTCTACAAACTATTTTCTTAAATGCATCTAGGGCCTTTTTGGGGCACAAAAAGTTTTGAAATATGGCTTTCAGACGTGTCTTCTGTCCCAGTGCATAATGAATGATTAATGAAAAGGAGGACAAACAGACCAAAGCTCCTGCACTTTTCATTCACCGAACAATTCATTATGTTTTATTAGCGCTTGAATGAAGCTCTTCTCTATCCTCCATCTCATCTTATCTGCTCTGGTTTCACTCCTCCATCACTTTCATTTGAGAAGCTGATTTTTGAGAAGTTTCCGTGACCCCTGACCTTGTTTCCTCGTTGCATGTTCATCCTCAGACCCATCTTTAATTCATTTTTTAATAAACATCTGAATGAATGATCACCCTCTCATTTCTCCATTCACTCACCATATTTTGTTGGAGAAGCAAGACTGCATCCTTGTGACCTCTGACCCCTGAACATTTCCTCCCACCGCAGGTCGAGCTGGGAGCTGCCGGAGCTACGCGAGGGCCACGTGAAGGCCATCAGCGACTCAGACGGCGTCAGCTACCCATGGTACGGCAACACTACGGAAACAGTGACCATCACAGGTCCGACGTCCAAGCCGTCACGTCTCACTGTGAGCATGAACGACAACTTCTACCCGAGCGTGACGTGGGCAGTGCCCGTGGGCGAGAGCGGAGCACCGGCACTCACTCGCGTCACTCGCGACCAGAGCTTCATCACATGGTTGGTGGCATTGAACAATGTGACGCGTGAGAAGATCCTGCTGCAGACGGTGCGGTGGCGCATGCGGGTTGACATCGCCATCGATCCCATGATGCCGCTGGGCTCCCGCGCCACTCTGGTCAGCCAGACGCACCAGGAACAGCCACTCATCCTTACCAACAATGAACCTATTCCTCCAAACGCACTGGCTCGACCCAACGCCAATGACGCGCAGGTGTTAATGTGGAGGCCGAGGAGGGGGCCGCCGCTAGTCGTCATTCCCTCCAAATAGACCGGCTAGTCAAAACTGGATCATGGTGCAGTGTGGCAAAAAATGCCTCCGTTAGCGTCTGTCTGCCCTCTGTGCAGGAGTACGGCGTCATGGGAAATCATAGGAGGGTTAGTGGACGGTTTTACAAATGAATGGTCAAAACTCGTCTGTGCATGAGCAATGGATCATGGGAAGGCATGGGTTCCTCAGTCATGGACTGCTGATGAGATAAGGTGAAAAATCAGTTTAACAGTTATGTTGGACCGCTAGATGAAGCTCCTCAGTACAGGAGGTTTAGTACTCAGCTCTTGAGCAGTGATCGATTGATATGGACTCTGTCGTGCACAAGTGAGTCACGTGACGTGAAACAGATTGAGTGGCACTGAATGACACCGCACCCGAGGAGTATTATTAGTATAAGAAGCTTCAGATCTTTCGCACCGCTTTAGAGGACGCTAGCATAGAGAGATGCTTAGCAAGCAAACACCACACAAGCAGTGATTGAAAGGTGTAGCATGATTAGCGATGTCTCACACACACACACACACACATACACGGAAAGCTGGTAGGAGTGTGTTTCTATCCTCCTGCATGATCTGGAACTAGTTTCCCCTCACTCCTCTTCACTCAGGTGCTGCACTGTTGGCAGTTTCCATATTAGTTCACACTCCATCTGTCCTCCATTCCTCCTGCATCCCTCTCTCCCATCCCCCATCTGTCCTCTATCCCTCCTGCATCCTTCTCGCCCGTCCCCCATCTGTCCTCCATCCCACCCTTGTCCTTTCACACCGACACTCAGCGGGTCCTTACAGTGTTCATTTTCCATCACGTGAAACTTCTCCAACCAAACATAGCTAATTATTGGTAATCACCACACACACACACACACACACACACACAAACACACACACACATACGAAATGAATGTGGAAATAAACTGTGTTTATTCCTGGCTAAAGGAAATGCAGGCAGTCAAAATGAAAATGTCATCAAAAGTTAGTCTGCATGTGTTTAGATTCTCTATCAGTCTGTCTTTCTCTCTATGATTCTCTTTCTATCTCTGTCTCTATCTGTCACTTTCTATCTATCTATCTATCTATCTATCTATCTTCTCCAATTAGTTCCCAGTTTAATTCCGACCCTTTAACCCTTTCAAGCTTATAAGGTAATCATGTGACTAAGCTGATCATGTGACTGGAGATCTCTTACACACACACACACACACACACATGATGTTATACACCAGCAGCATATTTGGACGTCACACCTGAAAATCATTTTGATCTTAAACGAAGACATTTTCTTAGAGCAAAATTAAACTAGTTTCTCAAAAAAATGAAACGAAGGACGTTTCTTGAAGATCAACACTTAACGCCTCCACCGACGGTTTCACTTCGCTTCTTTGTATCCATATCAAGTCTATGCAATGGCTACACACGTGCTAGCTAACTGCGGAGAACAAGAAGGAGCCTCGGACTCCGAGCATGGAAAGTTCTTTAAGCGACGGAGGAGATTCACGTTTCTTGCATGCCAATGGTTTTATTGGAAACAAACTGTGTTGTGTTTCTGTTGTTTCTGTTGAAAGTTGGTGAGGTCTTCAGGTCGGCTTTGAATAAAAACAACACTGAGGATCTCTAAAGCGAAAGCGTCTCGCTTTTATTACAGTACATGAGAGCAATTGACCATCTTTTATGTTGACCACGTTCAGGCAGATGATGAAAATACAGATTTCCTCAGGAAACCATTCAAAATCCTGCACCCTACCATTTTATGTAAACCTTAAGTGAGTGAGAAGTTTATAATCAGGCACAATCAGTAATATATAACACATCAATATTAATATTAATACTTAATATTAATATTTAATATTGTGCAGTCTCGTCTTTTTTTATCATCCTCCAACTGGAAACCACTTTGCATAGTAGTACATCGTCACATTTGATCATCACAAGTAAAGGCCCGTTCGCACCAAGAACGTTAACTATAAAGATAATGATAACTATATTAGTGTCCACACCAACGCACGACATCGTTCTTTTTATTCTAAGCAGGCACTGCAGTTATGCCGTCTGCTGCTTTAAATGCGCGAGCTCTCTAAAGCAGGATGGATTCTGATTGGCTGTCAATGTTTTTATCGTTCATCAGCAGGACAAAATCGTTCTGAAAGTAATTCCAACGATTTTGTTTCTCTGTGCCGTCTATAACATGGTTATAGTTGTGGTGTGGACTCTTATATTTAGAAAGATTTTTAGAACTATATCTTTTATCGTTATCATTATAGTTATCGTCCTTGGCGTGAACGGGCTTTAAAAATCCCCGATCTTCATGGCCTCTTGTCCGCTTCCTTCTTCTTCTTCACTGGTCGGTGATTCCATGTCTCTGCAGACCCTCCAGTGACTGCTCCGTCACGTTCACGCCACTTCCCTCGTCCCATGTTTGCTAAAGTTCACACCAGATTTCCAATCATACCCATAGAGAAACGTGGCTATGATGACCAGCACGGCCCCCACGAAGAAGAAACTGTTGGAGAGGTGGGAAAAAACCCCAAATTAATCCTAAAGTCTAAAGGTGTTCAATTTTAATATTAGTGCCTCACTCACTCAGCTCTAAATGAAGACGTGTGGGATACCTGGTAGGATAAAAGTCCTGCATCCAGAAGTAGGAGATGAAAGTGGATAATATGATGGAGCCAGATGTGGCAAAGCTCTTCAGGATGTTATCTGCGTATTTGATGACTGCCGCGACGATCAAGCCACCCATAGCCTAGAGTCCAAAACAAAGCCGGGTTAAACCAATCAGCGAGTGAGGATGTCAGGAGGCGAAACGATTTGCAAAAAACGTACAAATGAGCCACCTGTAGAATCACCACAGCCCAGGTCACGCTGTTATAACCCTGTAAAATTCCGTTCTCCCGGACCTTCTCCCCATCCTGCGCAAACACTCCGATTAAGCCAAAGAGTAGACCAAACAATCCTGCAGGGAGGGGCAGAAAGAAAAGACTGAGTGCATGGGTTGAGTGAATTGTTGCAAACATCACACCAATAGAGAGTGTTAGATCAAACCTGACTACTTTCAAGACTCTGATGTACGAAACGTGTGAAAATGTTTTTAAAAAAAGGTTGAAATTCTCCCTGACCCAGCTGAATGTTACGGATCCAGACGCTCTGATTGGTCTCTTTGAGGATCTTCTCAAAGTAAACGCCGGCAAAGCCACTGGAGAAACACGCAAACAGCACAGCGAGCAGGCCGATTATCTGCGAACCTGCAACCATCTCCTTCTTCTCAGAGTGTGACGGCCACTGTCGGTTACGAGAAGACAAACATAAACACATACATACATATGTGAAGCTGCTGAATCATGTTCATGTGTCAGTTGTTCTGTTATCCTTGTGCATACAGACTTTTTTGGTTAGTCTTATCTGTTTGCAATGTCGGGTGTGTGTGTTTACACTACACTTTTGAGCCCTGGTTCAGTCCCTGATTCTTGTGTTCTTAAGCCTACAACCAAGGAAGTCATTTTCATTTGTGACACAGGCCTGTTGGACACCATAACGAATTCACCTGCTCCCCCCCCTCCCCCAACCAACCTTATATGTACATTACTCCTTTAGAAGAACATGCTGCCATCAGGAGCTTCAACACGGGGAAGAAGTTGCAGAGTTTACTTCTCGGCCAATCAGTTTACAGCACAGATGTTGTGAAGAGAATATGAGGAGCTTTACATCATGTTGAGTTGACAATATTCCAAGAATGAGCACTCTTTTTGGAACTGGAAATGTTTACACATAAAGACACTTGTTTTTTTGTTGTTGTTCTTAAGAACACAAGATGGGATGGGTATCGATACTCAAGGTTTCAGTATTGATATTTGTATCGGACGGTTAAAAAGTGGTATCGTGAACACAGCATTAATCGACCCACATTAAGCCAATGGGCTATCAGGGTTATACCCTAGGGCCACGTCCCTTTAGAGGAGGGCCACTGCATCACAATGTAACATAACTCATGACATTAGTGCCAGTAATATAATATGAATTTCAAATGAGAAAATATGTTATTTGTCGTCTTCAATTCTTAACAAAACGGCGTAAGCTGGTTAGTATTTTGTAGTTTTGGCTGTTTTGATGTACTCCAAAATGTCAGAAAGGACTTCAGAGTATACAGTTTATATGAAACCTTTCTCTTCTTTTTCTTAGCCTGCCTGAGAGACAGGTTTCCTTTTCTGTTTTCTACAAATACGGTGGTGAAGGTAAGGGAAAAAAAGAACCTCATTGTTTACATTGAAACGATTCGAAAGCTGAATGAACAAATCACGTATAAATGTCACAGCCAGGTTATTATCGTCTTGTTATTACCTGTACGAAAGCGATGCCTGTCATTAGAATGAGTAACGATAGCCACTGGAAGACGCCAAGTCTCTTCCCAAGCATCGACACGGAGAACAGAGCGGTGGTGAGGATCTTCAGTTGATACGTAACCTGGAAAAACAAAGCCACAATTCAGGATGAGGCTTTCTGCTCTTCAGCTCGTGAAGGTCGGTGAAGGTCCATGTTTATTAGATTGGATTAAGTGAGATTCTGGTTCACCTGGTACGTAGCAGCATCCAGGTTGGACAGAGCCAAGTAGAGCAGGTTATTCTGCAGAATGTAGATGCCTGATGGGATCGCCAGCTTCATCGTGTCTAAGGGTTTTTGAATGATCTCCTCCTTCAGGACCTGATTCAGGCCTCGAATACTAAAACCTAAGAACACCAAGCAGTCAGCGCTAGAGGAATGGTGTGTGAAGGAAATATAAAATACTGGATGCCGGAAGCGAAAGGAAACTAAATCATAATTTAAGTAGGTTCTTGTACTATTTGCAGACAGAAAATTATAAAAATAGTACTGAGTATTAGTCACATTATTTACAATAAAAATTTGTATTAGAACTTTTCACTCACAGAACATACTTCTATTTGTCCAGTGGACATTATTTACGTTAGGGGTGAGATATACTGTATATGACAAGAAAATAGAGGAAAACAGTAATAATGCATATAAAAATGAACCTTTAAGAATTTTACTTTTACTCTTACATTTATTTTATGTCTATGAAAATAAGTTAACAGCAAAACCAAGGGGGTGAAAAAATCAAATCTGTAAAAACTTTTAACTTTTTAAACTTAGGTTTTTTTTTAAATAGTTTTAAATTTTAAACTTTGACATCAAATCAACTGCTTTCCTAATTTGTAATTATTATTTATTTTTAAAGTTATTAAAAAAAAAAAAAAAAAGATCTTGTACTACTTGTAATATCTCAGAAAATATTGTAGCAATTTTATAATTTTCATTTAGGATTGTTTAAGATTCATAACAATAGAAAACCTCTATCATCATCATCTTAACTGGCATTTAAAATTGTTCTTAAAAAAGAAAGAAAGAAAGAAAGAAAGAAAAAAGTTGTATAAAGAGAACTTGATACCTGCTATATCTCAGAATAATACGTTTAATCAATTTTAGAGTTTGTAATTGTTTTAAAAAGTTATTTAAAAAAGATATTGCAACATCTATTATGCATATCTCAGAAAAAATTTAATATTTTTTATAGTTTTTGAGATTTGATTTGAACCCGTTCAATAAATATAATAACTTCGATAAAAAATGGCTTGTGAGTTCCACCAGTGGAACAAACCTGAGTCACGGAAGCCATTTTGAGAAGCATGAATCTAGAGCATTGGTCACCAACCCTCTTCCTTGAGATCTACCTTCCTGCAGGTTTCATATCCAAC
This sequence comes from Stegophilus panzeri, assembly GCA_024331685.1. Classification (NCBI taxonomy): domain Eukaryota; kingdom Metazoa; phylum Chordata; class Actinopteri; order Siluriformes; family Trichomycteridae; genus Stegophilus; species Stegophilus panzeri. Next base: position 10,540,854 of record JANDJT010000206.1, on the reverse strand, counting down.
CACAATCTAACATGCCTGTTGTAGTCAATCAAGAACTTCTTAAGGCAATGACTAGATGGTCAGGTGGGCACCATTATGATTGGTCTTCAGGAAGGTAGATCTCCAGGAACAGGATTGGTGACCACTGGTCTAGAGGATTGTCTAAAAGCAGACTGACGGAGACTCACTGTTGATGCTGAAGACAAGCAGGGTGCAAGTGAGGATCTTGAGGATCTCGGAGAACATGACGGCGGAAGAGGCGAGGTATCGCGGAACCTCGGACTGCAGAGTGCGTGAGTAGCGCATGGTCAGGACCAGTGAGGTGGTCTGGAGCACCAAAACCCAGAGAGAAGCATGCTTCAGCCGCTTAGCCATGGCCACCTGCGAGATGCTCGAGATCTCGTCAAGGCTGAGTGGAGCCTGCTTAGTGGAGAGGGTTGAGGGGAGAGACGGGTGAAACACACACACACACACACACACACACAAAAAGAGACTTTTACAACAGACGCTTCATATAGATGGATTAAAAATCATTAATATGTAAGGAGACATTTATGCAACAGTTATGGAAGGAGTCTACAGTGTCAGAGATAAAGCTGTAGCTGTAAGTTTTCCCCAACATTTTTCACGAGCAAAAACTATGTTTTGTTTTGTTTTTGTCTTGAAAGAGATGCCAGTAAGGGAATGAGTGTTTATAGCTGCTATAACGTAAGAGAGACCAGGACATGTAAATAAATGTAACTATAAAGGGATAAAAAAAAGCGTGATATGATGTTCAGATGCTCTGTGGAGGTTTAACAGCACTGTTAACATGTTTTCTTCTGTTAGCAGTTTACTCTGCACACACACACACACACACACACACACACACAAAGATAACTGATATCTCAAAAATGTAAACACCCTGAGTCTGTAAGAGAAAATCTCAGTGAATCATGTGGTCTTACTCTGACCAAGGTGTTTTGGTCGAGGTGTTTTGCTTTTTGTTTGTTTTTTGTTTTTTTTCCATCTGAGGAAAGCTGAAAGGCTTACCTGCTCCTGCCCCTGCCCTTTCAGCATGGTCACGCTTGTGCTTCCCTGAGTTTCCAGTTTCCCTCACACTCAAAATATCAGCGCATTTCACACACAACCCTGAAAACAAAACACATTTTTAAGTTCCCAACCAGGAACCTGCAAATCTACCAATTTAAAAAAAAAAAAAAGTGCTGCAAACCTAATGCCTTTAAAAGGCCTGGAGGAACAGTTCATTCATACTGTACGTCTGTCTGTTGTGGTTCATTAAATGTCCTTTTACAACTTTAAATTCATTTGAACAAGTTAAAAATACTTGCTAAAAGGTTTTTGCGTGAAGTTTTTCATCGTGTAGCGAGATATTATTAAACGGCCGACACAGTTTTACAGCACCACGTCACGGATACTGAATCTGACCTAAAAGTATTTCAGTTTACTTCTGAGTTCATTGTTGAAATCATGCATTATGGATAATAAAATAGTGAATGGATCTAGCTCAGAGATTCCGACGGATCATTTTGCCTTCGCTCTATAAATAAAACTAAATTCAGAAATGAGCTAACAGTTCGTTAAATGTATACGTAGTCATTCCTGGAGAACACAGACACCATCCTTTAATTAGATATACTACAGGTTGTGTTAATGATACATTAAATTATATTTAAAAAATTATACAAAAGATTCTCCAGCTCGTCTTCTAGCAGTTATGGATTAGTTGTATATACATTATATATATATATATATATGTGTGTGTGTGTGTGTGTGTGTGTGTGTGTGTGT
>JANDJT010000206.1:10510745-10528401 GCA_024331685.1 Stegophilus panzeri | reverse complement strand
TATATGAATAGTTTTTTTTTATTTTAAAGAAATTACAAACAATGAACTCTTTCGTTTTAAATTGCTGCTTGGCTGGGTCCCAAATGAACAGGTAGTGCGCTAAGTAGCGCTTTAGCGTCTCGTTACATCACACCGTATGTAGGGCGCCTACACAGGAAATCAGAGGGAGGTTTGGGACGCGTTCGGCGAGTCTTTTCGATTTCAAATGTCCACTGCTGCGGCTGGATTCACATGCAGGACGCGGAGGACAGTAAAGCGTTTTTTTGTGCAACTCGCAACTATTTCCACCGAAACACTGAGTTTTGTACTAAGGTAAGACTGCGCTCGGATGAAGCGAAGGAGAATGTAATGGTGTGTTTGCTGTAATCTGGGTGTAAAAGTAGAAAACACTTGAGGGCTTGTTTTCATTGTTGTGTGAGGTTTTTTTTCTCTCCTACCGCCGCCTCTCTTACACAACATGCTGAAATATCCACACATTAGCGTCGTTATCATTAACAGCTTTATTTCTGTAGAGAATGGGAGTCTGAGGAGGATTCTGGTTTGCTTTTGAATCTCAGTGTTGTGTGTGTTTCGTGTAAAACGCCAGGCCGTTAATTATCATTAGCTAATGGAAACACAGCGACAACACCACACCAGCCGCGCGGTTCTCGGTTTGTTTAGTTAATAACAGGGACTCCGTGTAAACATTTTATTATTTTATTTGTACATTTAGTCTCTAAGCCTCGTTCCAGCAGCCGCCGGTGTGTGGAAATGTCTTCCATGTGGCTCAGAGGAGGAAAAATTGCGTTTGAGATTCTTCAGTTTGGGCTCCGCTCCAAATCTCTCCGTGCTCCCTATAGGCGTGAGGCGAACACCGTGTGATGTCATGACGTCTTACGCACTACCTAGTGCACTGTGTTTAATAGTTGGCGGTTTGGGGTTCGGCCACGTAAACAAACTCACAAACACGACGAATTTACACCAGAATGCACAAAGTTTGCAAAACTTCCTCATCTGCTGTCAAAACATTCAGCTTCCAGAGGAATCAATTAGCAATAATTTGATGATAAATCTTATTTGATCTTTCTTAAAAGAGGGGAAAAAATCTCGTAGCTGTAAATGAAAGTCGTATTTGTTCTGAGGGTGTGCAAACTTTTGTGCCTGACTGAAAGTCCACAGATGAGTCATGGTGTTTTATTCCTCTTGCACCACAGCGACAATAAACTTAAGTCGTGCTTTTTTTATCCGTTTATAGTTACATGTAATGTTGCGGAGCATTGGCAAAACTAGTTTGTTCCTGTTCTCACTTATCCTCCTCTCTCTCTCTGCAGGTGTGGAGGACTGTACCATGTTGGAGAGAGAGGAGGGTGTGAGTGAGTGATGGGCTGCGCCTCGGCCAAGCAGTTGTCGTCCGTTCCTGGAGATGAGGAGGATCGGGACAAAGCCCACAGCAATGGAGATGCCTTCTCTTCAGGTCGGGAACACCTCTCTCTCTCTCATTCATTCACTCACTCACTCACTCACTCACACAGTCAGTCTCCTGACTGACCTGACGGATCAGAGTCCGATATGATACAATTGGTCAATAAACGTGACCATAACCAGGTTGCCTGATTGACATTGCAAATGTCTCAGGTGACTGTTAACCAAGTTACCACGGTAACAGCAAAATTTTGGTGGGGAGATTTATTTAGTTAGTGTAGATGGTTGTAAGATGCTAGTGTTCCCCTCCAAATGAATTTTTAAACATGATGCAATGTTGTATATCAGTTGCACATTGATTACGGGGCGCAGATCAGATGGTTCTAGAAGCGCAGGCAGTTTGGATGGGACTTTGGACGTGATCATCCAATAAAAGGCACTCTAGACCGTTTAGAGTGTGAAAGCCCCACCCCTGGAGGCGGGTCTTTATTTAATCTCTCTTTTTTTTTTTCTTTACAAAGGAACAAAAGTTGACCCTGTAAACAGAAATGGAAAATTTGTACAAGCTAAGAAAAATGGCTATCAGGTGGGTGTTTGTGGGCAAAGCTTACACAACCCCTGCCCACTGTACACCAGGCCAATTTGTTCTGCAGAAATCAAGTTGCTGAGTTTTATACGGAAACTTTATCATGTAACATATAAACACCTGCCGTTTTTTCCCCCAGAAAGGAAACTAATGGAAGATGAAGTTTAGAAAGCAGTCAAGTGTTTAATGAAATCTGTCACTGTTTCTGTTCAGACGAGTACAAAATGAAAGGAGTGGAGAAGGTAAAGTACATGCATGGAGACGAGGAGCGGATGAACACGCGCAACCAGGAGCACCTGGTAACACACACACACACACACACGTTTAAACTGGTAATAAACCACAGTAAAATAAAACAGCAAGTGATGGCATTCCTGTTATCACGGTTACTACACGTTGATTATTTTCCTATAACCACATGTCCGCATATGAGTGTTTCATTCTTGTACTTATTAGTTTTTATTTAGTAAAGAACATCACATCGTACTTTTTATCCGTTTGTAGTTAAGTTTTTTTTTTTTTTTTTTTTTTTTTTTTTAACTAATCCAGTCTGAATAGGGCTCGTGTCAAATCGAAGAACAAAACCGCCCGTCAGTCATATTTGCATATAGTTCAAGCTCCGCCCACTTCATCACACTGCACCAAATCCCTTTCTTCCTGAGTTCTGGCTGCTTTATCAGAGCATGTGACTTGTCTGTGTGGTAAATGCAGTGTTTTCATTTGTCACTCTTTGAATGTTTTTTTTTTTGTTTGTTTGTTTTAAGTGAAGGGGTGTGTGTGTGTGTGTGTGTGTGTGTGTGGTTTCAGGAGAAGAGCACATTTTTGCACAAGGGCAAACACAAAGAGGCCAGCGGGAACACTAATAAAATAAGGTGAGTGGTGTATAGCGTAGAGTGTAATACAACACACTGTCCCTGACTTGATGATGATGCGATTCGTCTTCACATAGCATCCACTCGTCAGAAAGCCAGCAGGAGTTCTTCAGGATGCTGGACGAGAAGATTGAAAAGGTGAGCCGTCTCACAAGCTCACCAAGTTGGCAGCAGAGCCGTGATTAGCTAACGACGTGGTTTCTGACACAAGGAGATAAAAACCGGTCGCAGGTCCATTACTTCCTTCCTCAACACAAGCATAAAGCTCAGTTTGGGGGCGTGGCCTAAAGCCGGACTTGCTGCAGAAGTGTTTCAGATGACGATCTAGTTCAAAGACGAACCCTACATTCAAGCAAGAAGTCACTATTGGGCGTGGCCTGTCCAACTCTTTTTTCCGTTCAGATGAGAAACAGTAATGGGTATAGATCACTTTTAACGCGAACTAATTAAACACAAACGAAGTAACGCGTTGCTCGCTAGCATGATCTCTAGGTGCGAGGCGGAACGACGGAGCCAAAATATCGTAGCGATTTCCTGCGCAGTAACGTTAAACACACAGACGCTTTGCCGTCGTCACGATCCGTGTCTCAAATCAAAAACCCACACCGTACATTCAGAAATATCCAGAACGATACTCTTGAGCAGACCTTTTGGCGAGTTTAAAGAGGTTTTAGAAATTCAAGCACCGACCTTTTAACATGAAAAGCATCATGGTTAGTACGCAAGTGTGCGATTTGAGACGGGACACCAGTTTGTTTAGTTAGAACAGGAAACGGCATCAGACGGTGCGCCGCACTAGATGACAGCAAGGTACTCAGTGGCCATCTTGTGTACGCGCAGTTAACAGCGAGTATAAATCAGGCTTCAGTATTACGAGTTATTTTTTTCCCCTATTAGATGTTCACGAAATGTGTGTTATCAATCCAGTACAAAAGTAAAGAAGTAAATGTCAGCCTCAGCTGATTTCTGAGGTATTTGTTTGTTTACACTATGTTTGGTGATTTTTATTTTATTTTTTTCCCTTCAGGGACGCGACTACTGTTCGGAGGAAGAGGAGGACGTGACATAACCGGACACTATTGTACCGCTATTTCTCGGCGAGATGATCACTCCTTCCCTCGTCTCCTTTTCTCCTCTGAGTGCTGAGCCAGGTTACCCCCCACCATCCAGCCCTCCTGTTTACATTCAGCGTTCCGACCACCAAAAGCCGTCTGGAGGGGAGGAGAAAAGGGGATATGGGACAGATGTGTTGTTGTCATGGTTACAGTGCACTTGCCTTACACTAAGACTTTCTCTTGAGTTTCTCAACATTTTTGAGAGAGCGCGCAATGAACATAACACTGTCTGGGGACTCGGTGGCTTTACATCTCTTGCACGTGCAGAATGAAACATTTGTTGAACATTTAGCTTTTTCTTCTTCTTCTTCTTCCTTGGAGATGAGATGTCCTGGGAAGCTGCAGACCATCATGTCGAAAGAAACAAAAACAAAGGACAAATTTAGTTCCATCCCACACATTCCAGACATTTTTTTTTATATATATATATACACGTGTGTGTGTGTGTGTGTGTGTGTGTGTGTGTGTGTTGGAAAAGTATTTTCTCACCATTAAGTCTACAAGTGTTATGTTTTGTTTTTAACTTTCCAAATGTTTTTAGAGTGTAACCCTGCTCAGGACTGCGAGTGTCGTCCGGAGGAGGACGTTTTGTTGTTCATCGTGTTTCAAACGTCATACCGCAATCGCACACTTTCGAATTCCAAACACATGGTTTGAAGGCTGCTTTCACGCCTTGGGGCGGGTCGTAACCATAGCAATGCACTCCTCCCGGTCCCAGCTAGTATCTAGCATCTACCTAGCCTAGCTTGCTCTCTCGATTATCACTTTACGTTTGGAATGTTTTGAACATGTCGTAAATCTCAGAGTCGCCCACCTTTAGTTTTAGTTTTTCCTTGCATCCTGATTGGTCGGGAGATTAAAACAGACTGACGTGTAATACGTACCCTGGAAGTCGAGAGGGGGAAAAATAAAATTAACACTAAGCGTGAAAGCAGCCTAATAGACTCGAGTTGCTCGACGCAGTCTGTGGGCATGTGCCGATAAAATCGCCAATCACGTCTACAACTGTATAAAAGTGTTATTTAAAAAAAGGAGGATGTTGTGGTTTTCGGTGTATCACAGTATAAAAGCGCTCTGTTTGAATCCAACCCTGTCCCAAAACCAAATAACAATAAAACTTTTTATAATAAACGAATAAACTCATCTTTTTTCTCAGCGAATTGTAGCTAGCGTTACACACAACCTACACAAACAAGCATATGGATATTATAACGGTATTATAGTATTTTCCTAAATGTTAACTCGCTAGCGTTACTGTGGAACACTAACTTTTGCAACGTTAACTTAAATCCGGGATCTTCTCGGACATTGTTTGAGGATATTTGCTAACGTTGGCTAGATTTTTCTCATGTTAGCTAAACAGCTTGTTACCAAACTACTTTTGGGCAGTTAGCTCGCAGCACTAGCTGGCTTTGTTTATAATCATACGTTAGCTAGATATACGCTTATTTGGTGTTTCACGTAACTACATAACTCGTATACAGAAACCAAAAGTCCGGGGTTGTTGTTTTTTTTTGGCCATAGATCATAAATCAGATGAAATGTTGAGTCCTATTTTCTTATGCTAGCTAGCTTAGTAGTTTTGCAGAGTCATATTTTCTCTGCTGACATTCTTGGAAATTAGCTAAAAATAGCTGTTATGGGATATAATTATTATTATTATTATTATTGACTGTAACCTAGCTTTGTGCATATCCTTTACTATTAGCGAGACATGAGGTTTTACAAAACCTGAAACATTTTAATAATTGACAAACCAAAAGTCGAGAAATGACAACGTTACGCGAATGCTGCGTAGTTCTAGCGAGGGTTGATAACGTTGTAATAGCGTCTTAATGATAAAATGTTACGCAGTTATCATTTGGTGTAACCGTAATATCGGCAAATGCCTCCGAGTGCAAGGACGCAGCTTGGTTCCTCACCGTTTCTCGTTCTGGATGAAATAAGACTCGCACAGCTTTAACACAGTAAACGCTCGAGGGTTTCTCTCGGCTGACTGAGTAAAGAACGTTTAAAACGAAACGGGTTTACGGAATCGAGCGCGTGTCAGGAAACGAACGCCAATCCGACTCGAGTAAAAAAAACCATAAACACTTGCACAAATCTCTCTGCTTTTCACTTTTTTCCCTTTTCTTTTTTAATCTTTAATAACTTATACCATGTGTATGATAATGAATTGCCCAACGTTTGTGCCAAATTATTCCACAATGAAGAAACATTGAGTAACCGTGTTGCTGATGTACTTTTCCCCCCTCTTTTTTTTTTGTTTTAATTTGATTTATTTTACATTCGGTTTTATTTTTATATAATTTTCTCTGCAGGTGATGAAATACAGAGTATTATATTTCATAAATCTTAATTCATTAAGTGAATTTGAAATTTATAGCCTTAAAAAAAAATGAAACTACTATAAATAGTTACCTTTAAAAATATGAAGAAAAAAAAATCAAATCAATTTTAAAACTATTAACTCTGAACCTAAAAATCACACATTAATCACAAATTTCTCGAATACATGTAAAATATGCAGAATATCTGTTAATAGACAATTTAGCATTCTTCTATATCTACGTTCTGTCTCTTTTCTTCCCTCATGGGCTCAAGAAATTTCCACATTTTCTAGAATGAAAGCTATCAATTCTATGAAATGAATAAAAATATTAAATATAAAATAAAACACACTGAGTCTGTAAACATTAGTAATCCTATCCATCCTTTTGGGTTTTTTGTTAGAATGTGTAATGTTTAGACTGCAAAATGACAAATTTATAGCATTTTTAAACATTTTCTAGGATGTGAAAATCTGCGCAGCGATTGGAACATTTATATCAAGATTCACATTTCTTTACAATCTCCACCTGAAGTTTAATACAATTTTAGAGCACAATTTTCTTCTAGAATTCGTAACAGACCTTAAACGGTAAATATACACAAACTCACCATTTATAAACGTCATGTTTGGAGTCTGCGTTTGCGGTGCTGGCGGTGTCCCAGGTCTCTGACGTCCACAGGGGGGTCAGGGGTCATCAGGCCATCGCTCAGCCGCTGATATACCAGCGTGGAATCCGACGCCACTGCGCAAAGGAGCATACGGGTTCCACGACCCACAATGCACCTCAAACTGAGAGAAACACACGGAGGCGGGGTCGTTATAAGACCATGTGTGATTATTATCAGAAATGTCAAGAAACTGATTTTTATTTTTCTTTAAAAACGCTGCTTAAGAATTCATAGCGGTGTTATCTAAAGGTTCTTAAAGCTACGTAAAGAGTGACATCATGACCCGGGGTCAAACATGAACATTAATTCCCATTTCCCACAATGCATTGCAAGTATAAGGTTTTAACCAAGCAAACTTGACATCAATGCAATTGTAATTAATTTTTCCCTGTAGAACTGTAATGTAAAAACTGGCACAAGAGGGGAAAAAAAAAAACCCACAAAATTTTCTGAATTTTCTTAAAAATGTCAAACAATGAGGTAAAAGACTACAAATAGCATATTTAAATTAATCTTTAAGTGCTAAATTTATCACATTTTCTAGCATAATTTGTCAAATCTTTACAGAAAATGTATCAATTTTTAAGAATGAAATGTATATAATCTTTGTCTTGTATAATTGGTAAACATTTATAGCAAACATTTCTAGAATATCTAAAACATCCACAGTGTACAACTGTAGCTGTTAGCTAGCACACTGTTACCCTGTTAGCTAGCACAACTAAACAATATTTAGTCTCAAAACCTGTTTTAACTGCGGCTGCGTAGAGGCATGAGCATTCTCCGTATTCACTCACTCTCTGTGACTGACACTTCTGTGAGCAGGAAGTGGATAAACCACCTGAACCTCCCCGCCTTCTTTTTCACGACCTTCCAGCAGAACAGCCTGCAGTTCAGGACTCGGCACTGCGACCACGCCCGTCCAACGCCGAACTGCAACACAGGAAATGCTTCAGAATCAAATTTTCCAACACATTTGAGGAAAATGTTATTTTCATAATCGCTGCGCCTTTACATGGTCTGTAAAGACGGCGTTCAGGAATGCTTCCCAGTAATGCTACACAGTTGCCTAGCAACAGTGTCCTGATGAGTTCATGAGTTGTACAACAGTGTTGGTGTTTCTCAATATGCCGACATGCGCTTATCGGTTAATGCTAACGTAATTAAGGTGTCACTTTAGTCATATGAAGCCTTTTCTAAATAATTTACCAACACATCTGAGGAAAATGTCAACGTGCTTGACGTTTTCATCTCGTTTTCATCATAGTTGTAGCTTTAGAACTTTCTGTATACAGGATTTGACAACTGTGTGGTAGTTAGCCTCACTTTCACCAGCGATCCGTCTTTTTGTGCGGCAATATTTCCCGGTTGCTTAGAAACAGCGATGTTCCTCAGTGTGGCGGAATTTTGCTGGAATGGTTAATGCTAATGTAATTACAGTGCAATTTAATTCACGCCGAGCCTTTTCTTAGAAATTCTCCAACACATCTGAGGTAAACGTCGATATTCCAGACAATTTCATCCCGTGTTTGCGGTCACGGCGCTTTTAGAACGGTCTGTAGAAAAGAGGAAGTCGATGAAAGCTTTGGTAAATGTGTAAGCACAAGAAGGAAATTCGCCAAACTGGGCCGACGTACAGTACTGTACAGCACCCGCAGTCTCTCACCTTCGGTCAGGTTGAGGTAAACCAGGAACGCTCCGTAAACCTGTGCGCTGTCATCTACGCCCAGATTCAGCAGGTCTTGGTACTAAACAAGAGATCAACAAATTGTTTGTGTAATAAAATGCTACGTATTATGCAACATTATCGTCGATATAGCTACCATAGAGGATTGTGTGATGTTTAGCACCCTCTGCTGCCTACACTTATATTTCACAATTTTTCTCTCCTATTAAACCTGTGCTAGCAATAATAAAATCCCCCTGTGACGTCAGCGAGGCACATAACTGCCACCTTCTCATAGGAATAACGAAAACACAGCACTGACCAACAAATCATTTAATGTGTTTCTGCATTGAGATAATACCTCAGAAAAGCGAACTGTGACGTCTTTTTAATCGCAGTACTGATATTATATCGTCATATTGTCCCACCCTATATGCATGTCAATATAGTTTTTTTTTCTACTTTATGCAAATTAGCATATTACCAGCCTAATAATAATCGGAGCTTTTTTCTTCAAGCTGTAATATTTCTTATAAATGACAAAGTGACTTTATATTAAATGAGCACATAATTTGGGAAATTCTTTGCAATAAATAAATAACGTCGACATCATCATGCCCCCCCCTCACCAAGGGATGCTGTGTGATCCAATTCGATCCAGCTCTTGCTCGACTTTCTTCGTCCATCGCGATATTTTTTCCTCTCAACACTTTCCAAATCGAAAGAAAACTCTTAAAACCGCGAACAATTAAACAGCAACACGCGGCTATCTGTTATGGTGCTCCATCTAAAACGCACTGGACGGAAACACGAGCCTACCTCTTAAGGTTCCGCATTAAACTAAACTAAGGGGTTCGTTTCGAAACGTTCTCCACTAAGCTTCCGATTATATTTTTTTGTTTAAAAAACATATACATAGTCAAATATTAATATTTTAGCGTATAAAAAGATTAAACTCAAAATAAATGTTTGCTTCAGGAAGAATTAGCAAACGAATGACAAAGTGAATAGAATTTTTTTTCACAAAATTTTTTATTCAGTACACACAAAGTGCCACCGATGTATAAATTTAGATAAATTATTCTGTAAACTCTAATAATAAATACAGAGTGCATATATGAAACTTAGTAGACTTTTTTTTTCTTTTTTTTTTTTAAGTTTTAAAGGCTAATGACATACTAATGAGCTAGCGTGGCATTTAGCTAGCTTGCATACTAGCTTGCAGAGGAAAGGAGCTGCTACATAAAACCCAGTTGTAGCAAATGAAACGTTAAATATTTTAGATATCAAGTTTTTTATTACTTCTGTTACGTTTAGAAACAGTTTGTACTTTTCTTTTAAAAAGGGAAATTGTGTCTTAATGGTGCACCGTTAAAGTTACCACCACTTTTACATAATTTGTGTTACTACATGTACATCATTCAAGAACTTATCAACTTTACACAATTCAAATTATCATTTGAATGATCATTTTCCATCAAACAACAAAAAAACTATAGAAACCATCCCAGAAATTCTAATGGTATCCACTACAAATACCATTACAAACCATCAGCTGTTAACCATTAAAACCATTACCAAGGTATTCACATGAGTTCTACTGGTCCTTTATGGTATCCACTAGGCATAACATGCCAAAAACAGAAGGCAACAAATTACCTGTAGAGACCCACAGGGACCATTACAGTTTCCATTAAAACCAATACAATTTCTATTATAACCATTACAAATTCTATGAGGGTTTCTATTGTGTGTGGGGTTTTTTTTTAGCAGGGCTAAACCTAAACCTAGACCTGACTCGATCCCTTAGACTTCCGGTGTAGTGATGGTGACGGGGCACTATCAGGACCGGCACGCAGTCATGGTGATGTTCAGAGATGTTTCTGGTTGAGTTAATATTTCAGCAGAGTTCTGTTTGTCTGCGTCGTAGACGGCTTTATAGCTTCATCTTCCTGAAAGTGAGAAAGCAGCCTGGGTGAGCTGAGCTGCACACGCGAATGTACACTTCACATCAGCTTTATTTCACTGCACTTCCTTTCAGCACATACAAATTTCATACATTTTAATCTGTGAACACTAAATTCACATTGTTTAAAATCTACTATATACTTATGTGTTGCACAAACCTTTTCCTCTTAAGGTAAAGCTGAGCTAAGAAGTGCGCTACAAAAGGCCAGACGAGTAGAAATGCCGCTGAGATTTGGCAGATGACTGATGGACACATGGGAAGCAGCTAGTAAATAAGACAGGTTTAATAAACTGAAGATGTTTAAAGAAAAAAAAAGAAATCATTCACCAATTTTCCTTCTCTTGCTTACACTTACCTTGTTAGCCAGAGCTATATGAGGCTCAGAGCGGAGAGCGATCCTTTGAACCTGAGAAAAACATCACACAGTTTAATCAGGATTTCTCCTTCTCCTCACCAGCAGAGATCACTGTCTCCTCATTAATGACGACTCTGCAGTCTGATTTCAAATAAAATGATCAGAACGCCACAGGAAAACTCGGTTCTGCTAGACACACGGAAACATGGTTTTATTTATTATTACTATATTTTATATATATGAGAGAGAGAGAGAGAGAGAGTATCAAAATAAGATCTTCCTCACCTGCAACACAGCCCGAGCCTCCAGTATGTTCAGCCTCGCTAACACGCTCCGCATGTCGTCCTGTAGCCGTGACAAAGCCACAACAATCTGTGTGTTCACCGGATCCATCACCACACACTCGCTGTCTGTACCATCATTCAGCAGTGCCATGACATTACTGGAAGGAGCGACAGACTCTCCACCTAACTTACACCCTGAAGGAGGAGAGGACGTTTACAGAAACTGTTATTATTATATACAGAAAAAACTTCCGCAAAAGGAAGCACAAAATTCTTAACGTTTGTACATCAGTACATTTGTTAGCATGTTTACGGTAGATGTGCTTTTTGAACAATTACGGTAGTTTGTCTGTTTGTAAGCATACTATTTTGAACAATTACGGTAGTTTGGACATTTATTAGTATTTTTACGTGTGGCACAGAAGTTATGGCAGTTTGCGCATGTTATTTGAACAATCACTTTAGGTTGCCCATTTGTTAGCGTATTTACGGTAGGCATGCTATTTGAACAATTACGGTAGTTTTCCTGTTTGTAAGCATGCTATTTTGAACAACTATGGTAGTTTGGACATTTATTAGTATTTTTACGGTAGCTGTACTAATTGAGCAATTACAGTAGTTTGCCCATTTGTTCGTATTTTTAACGTAGACATACTGCTCCAGCATTTAAGGCAGATTAAAACATTTAGTAGTGCACTTGGAGTATAAGTCATAATGTAATTTGGGTATATATTGGGTAATTTACAGTAATGTAGTGATTTCCCAGTGCACATTTAATTTAGTCTAGCAGCCTAGGGCTCTATTTAGGGTGTGAAATCAAGTGCACTAGATATTAACCCTTCTGTTTTGTTCAGTTACATGGCGTAGTAGGTTAAATACCGGATATTAAAGTAAATCGCTTGCCTCTTCCTCCCCTGGCTGACAGGATGACAGATTGGACCGGTCCATGTGCCGCTGTGCAGAGGGGGGGGAGTGCTGCTCCCTGTGGTTTTCCATCCTGACTCACACCCTCATCCTCTGTGTTTCCCCCTCGCCCCTCCGGCTTTTTGGCTCGAGCTGCAGCTGCTCTGAGGCCTCCTGAACCCTGGGGAGAAGAGAGGAGCACACACTCGGGTTTATACCACTGCTGTGAAAAATAAACACTACGTAAAGAACCACAATCTGGACTGTGGACTGCTGTTTCAATCCAGTACCAAACATTCCAGCTGTGTGCTGCTTAACGCCTGCTTAAACGTTAAGAAAAGACACTCAAGGGGGCGGGGCTAAGAACAATGCTCATTGCAGATTGAGCAACCCCTACATGTCGAAAAACATTGGATAAAAAAAATAATAAACAGAACAATTTGTTGTTTTGGGCGCTGATTTATTTCTCATCCTGCACAACTGCTTCTGTTTAATTTCTCCTCTTTTTGTCATGTTTTCATCAGTAACTGCATAAAATGAAGATTTAATCCTGGTATTTCGACAACAACTATTAAACCATCATTTTGAAGGTATTGAGAAATTGAGGCATAAAATTTAAATGAGTTCACTCATTATTCAGGCTGCAGGGCGTAAATTAACTATTTACACTGACCAGTAATTTACATACAAACCGCCAGCATTGCATATTTATTAATGCATTAATACACATACATTCATCATTCTGGTCATGTGGAAGACATGAAATCCTCCACAGACACTGTTAGTCAATCAGATTGGACATTTCTTTGCAGGTTATATCAAGTTTGCCGTGTTTTTAATTCACGTAAATACGCTTTTGTATACACCTATGTATACAAGTATACATAATAATATAGAAAAGGTGTATCGATCATATAGTTTGATTCACAAGTACAAAAGAATCTGAGCACTGAAGTGAGTTACAACATCACTACTTCCTTCCACTCTGGACCTGGACCAATCAGGAGAGTGCTTGTTGGATGAACTCCAAGTTCTTATAAATAACAGGAGGTGAACGCCCTGGAATGCAAACACATTCTCTTCATCCTGTATGTAAGTAAGCACCAAGGGTGTGACTGAGCACGTTCTTCATGCTCCTCAGCTCAAACTAGCTTGCACAAGGCTCCATAGCTCAGTGGTTAGAGCACTGGTCTTGTAAACCAGGGGTCGCGAGTTCAATCCTCGCTGGGGCCTGCAAGCAAATTTTGAAGATTAAACAACACACGCTCAGGTATATCTCATCCAAAATGTCAGGGACTGAATTTGCTGGGAAATATGTGGCATAACTGCTGGAATTAAACTTTAAAGCCACAGCAGAACCTTAAAGGACTTGCGTCGATCATCAACGTATACTATAGTAGATAAAACCCGATTACAGAAACATCTACGGTTTCTAGAAAATCCCATAAAATGACACACATACTGAATTTGGTTGTTCGGTATTTAAATAGCAATATTATCTAAATGAATAATTTTTTCCAAACTACACAGTACTAGGACCCTGAGGAGAAAAAGTTAATCATTTACATGGCCGACCTCAGCTCTTTCCCTCGTACTGCTGAGCGCAAAATTTGTATCCCCCATGGGTTTTGAATGGAAGGAAAGCAAAAATGTGCCACTATTTTTGATTTTATTTGCCCAAAGTAGAACTTCACAAGTGAAAAAAATGTAACAAGTGTATTCTGCAACAAGACGATATTTCAAGGCAAATGTGGATTACAGAATTTATAAGAGAAGATTTATATCGCATTTAGAAAGGTGGAGAAAGAAGGGGGGGTGCAAACTTCTGAATTGCTGATAATATATTGCTGTAATTATATAATCATGGAGGGAATGTCTGTGAAACTGAATACATTAAAATGTCTTGATTAAAAGAATGTTGTTTGGTTTTGTGGTAAGGGCGTGCAAACTATTGCACATTTCTCAAATGACAGAACTGGAAGACACCCGCTGCATAGGGAGAATCATTGAAATGTCTAGTAATCTGTCTGACCATCTAGGACATGGCCCATTACGGCATACAACACCAAATCACTTCCTTACGCACAAGCTCCACCCACAATCTTTCGACCACACCCCTACTTGCTCTGTGCTAGAAAAAAACTGTTTTGACTGTTTTTATCTAAGATTTTTTTTCCCGTTGCATGTATATAGAAAACAGTTTTTCTGTATGTTGGAATAAGTCCGCAAATCTGGTTGAGGGCACGATGTTGTCAAAACCAGCTCCTAAATCTTAAAACTTTATTCACCAAGTGATGATGAACTGAATGATGGTGTGTTTGTACCTCTTCAGCTCTCACTGAGTCACCATACACTTCACTCGGCTGTTCCGGCTCACTGACATCACTGCCATCTGTAAGGCAATCTGACATCATCAGTGACATCATCACTTAGCACCACCCACTTTCCCATGACAGGGTGATTAATGCATTTATGTCTCGTGTTCATCCTGCAATACCATCAGTGAGGAGGTGAAGAAAGTGATCTGGAGTCTCACGGTTCATCTCGTGGCTTGTCTCGCGGCTCGTCTCACGGCTGCGCTCCAGCTCCTCCTCTTTGTCATCCGTATTTAGGGAGCTGTGTGTGCTTTTAGTGAGAGAGGAGACGCTGCCGTTACATGCCGGAGATCCTCCTCTCTCAGCTCTGTTAGCCACCCTTAGCCCTGTCACATCTGTGCAATAAACATGATATTATAATCCATAATTACAGCAGGAGAATTATAGAGGAGAAAACATGAGAAAGAAAACAAACAAATACATCTTCTGGGCATTAATACAGCTGATTAATATAATTAATACCAACACAATGATTTGATGTAATTTTAAGCAGCTTTTACTGAGACTGATACACAGATAGGCCACGCCTCCTTCACTGAGCTTGAATAAAAGTAGCGACTGAATGAATAAATGTAAAAAGTTTACCTTCAGCATCGTCGTCCTCCTCCATGTCATCATCTACATCTTCTACGGAACTTCCTATCCGTTTGTCACTGCTTCCTGTTTCAAAAAATGCAAACTTACAGGTTACTATTAGTATTTTATTATATTTTATTACTTTGATGAACCGTTTTATACAAAATGACTTTGGAGGCTATTTAACTAACTAAAGTATTTTTTTACTTTTTCTATTATTTTAATTATGTTTATTATTTCATTATTGTACTTTTATTCTATTTCTTATTAATCAAATTATATTATTATATATTTTTACATATTTCCTTTTTCTGTCACTGCTACTATTTGTTGCATTATTCTACAATATTTTATTTTTGATTAATTTTTGTTTCTTTCTGTGTATTTTTTTTAAACTCCTGGACACAATTACTTGGTAAATTTTAAACGACACCTGAGAACACCGATGTCGCAGGTTTGCTGGTCATGTCGTTATCTTCGACGTCGTCCTCCACCACTTCGTAAAACGGATCGAGCACGTCCAGCAGCTCGGACATCTCCTCGGTCACGGGAATCATCTCCAAAATCTAACCAGTGGAAAAGAATGATCCTGAAAGAGTCGATTCTGCAAACGTACATGACTGGAATGAAGCAACTCACCAGCAGAATCTCCTCAACGTACGCCTTCATGGCTTCTTCCTTAGACATGTTACCTAACACTTTCCAGGCCTCCCTATATATATATATATACACACACACACACACACACACACACATTTTCATTTTCCTGAAAATGTTCATTTTCATTTTCATTTTCAAGTGTTACAGTCCTCTCAACGTCATTTCATTGTGCAATATGAATAATAAAATTAACGTTTCTGCAATATAAACCTTGCTGATGAACGTTGACGCTGTTACACTCACCACTTGGCTTTACTCAGGGCGTCCCGGCCGCAGGGTCCGGTGGTGTTGCAGGCTCCAACTGTGGCTTGTTTGTGGTAGGTGTAAAACCTTATCAGCATGTCATCAGACGGCACAAAGGCACCTGAGACGTTACAATGTGCGCTGTTTTGTTACAGACGTACATGCAGTTTATCAGTGAGCTTCAGTCCTACATTTCTGACTCACAGCCATGTCTCAGTCTTTCCTAGTGCATTATGGGTAATGGCTAATGCATGATGAATCTCAAAGCCACAGAGAATAAACAACACTGTATGAATGCTCAAATATCAGAAAGCCTTCTTAAATTGGGAGTTTGTGTGTTCTAGTGTTTGGGATGTTTTGCAAAATAACATATATGATGGAAACTCCTGCAGTTAATCAATGTATTATTATTATTATTATTATTATTATTACTACTACTACTACTACTACTAGTAGTAGTAGTATAAATGTTTAATTGACCAGCTAACCCCATCATTACAAGATAATAACATGTAATAAATAGTTATTACCATCTGCAGGAAAAGTCCTCATCACTTTGACAGCTGCTTCAAATCTTCTCTGATGAATCGACTTGTCGTTTTCCATCGCTGAGGACAGAAACTCAAAAAAAAACCTACAAACGACAGCAAAAATGACATTATAATTTATGATGATGACATAATTATACTTAATTTGCTTAATGCGACCTGCGCGAATTTAAATACATTAAACAAACTCTACTGACAGTTAATTTACAGTAAGACAACACTGAAATAAATCTATCTAGCTTTAATGAGGAATAAACCGTGTAATAAACTCACCACCTGTGCTTTATCTATTTAACACAAAGCCTGGCTGGGGTACAGGGCCTCGTGGAAAATGTAGTTTTTATTCTCTTTGAATTGGCGTAAGAAGTGCAGAAATGGCAAGGTTTTAAACTACAAGACCCACAAACCCCTGCGGCAAGAGTATTTAAGCCCTATTACACGATGGCTGAATAACAAATGACTCCTTATTGGACCTGTGGTGCACTACATAGAGTGTTAAACATGACCTACGTTGTGCTTTTACATATTACATATATATATATATATTAATCTGGTGTTTATGAGTGTTAATACATTTTTTGTTTCAAATATTGTTATATACCTGTTAAAAACCCTTTGTGTGCTGTGTTTTAATAATGACACGAATGAGTTAAACTCTATAAAAATGAAATTCAACACTGTAGCTGTTAATTCATTACAATTAGTGTTAATTTAATATTTTAACTTCACTATAAATGTAACAGCCCATTTTCATACCCCCAAAACATCACTTTATTTGAGAAAAGAAATCACAGCGTCGCTGCGCTTCCGTGTTGCCGTGGTGTTTCTCATCGCTCAACCTACCGCGGCGTTCTCATATTGGACAACTCAATAACGCAGCCAATGAGAACACAGCGCGAAGCGCGACTGCGAAGTGATTAGGCACAAAAACGGCGCGAGCTTCAATCTGTCAATGTTGTTCGATTCGAGTCGACTCTGATTCCAATTCTGATTCCGTGTGTAGGAAAACAATAAAGTCGACTCCTGGAGTCGATTCTACAGAATAGGATTGTCGGATCTCGATTCCAAAAGAACTAAAACACAGAACGACGCTGTGTCATGGC
>JANDJT010000206.1:10492957-10507236 GCA_024331685.1 Stegophilus panzeri | reverse complement strand
AAACCATCTGGTGGTGCTCTAATGTCAGTTATGATGTTAGCTCATGCAATGGCCACCGTTGTACACCGGACGCTCAACTAAGAATAAACGGATAATAACAAACAAATGAACAAAAACCCTGTGTAATTGTTGATATGGTGACGTTTTCTTTGAGGAGATGTTTATTTAACTTTATTTATGGAAGGAGTCTCCAGTATCAGTGGTAATACTAACAGTCAGAGGTGATGCCGTAGCTTTAGGTTTTCCGACATCTTCAGGACAGAGGAGTTTACGCATTTTTTTTTGTGGTTTCTTGATAACATGAAAAAGCATCTTTAGCACCACATTAATGTTTGCTCATTGTTATTGTTGTTGATCACAGATAGTGCAACTCCTGCCAATAAATTCAGAATGAGCGATGCTGTGATTGGCTAAAGTGAAATGTTGCAAGAATGGATATGAGAGAACAGCGCTGTGGTGTGTGTGTGTTTTTACGCTAAATCCTGTGTTCAGACGATCACATGGGCAAGGAGCCCCATAGCTAGCTAGCTAGCTGCAGTATAGCTAGCCACGTGTTGGCTTGCTAGCTATTCTTAGCTGAATAACATCACTGTAGAAGACAAGAACGTATGCTATTCACCACATAGGATTATTTAGATCGACTGCTGCTGTAAACTCTCTGTGGAAGTCGACGAGTCTTGCAGTGTTTCCTAATGGCTACAGGTTATATTAAATTCATTTGCTAATTATCGCTGGGTGCAATAATCATTTGTGTTAGTTCTAAACAAACCTGGGGCCTGTGGTGATTATAGATACAGAAGTTGATTAATTTCATATATATATAGTGGGAGGTTGTGATTTATTTATATAAGCGTGATCGTTGTTGTATTGAATCGGTTAATTAGACTATTTATTTGTATGCATATTTGTTAATTGACTGAATTACTTATGTAAATATTGGTTACTTGAACTAATTGACCTATTTACATATTAGTTCATTGGACAAAAGATATATTTACATATTATATATATATACACACACAAATTGATTAATTTGACTAATTAATGATTCAGATATTGTTTCACTTAACTAATTAAATATTGATCCATTTACATACTGGTTATTGGCAATTATCTACTGTATTCGATATTAATTGGACTAATTACAAACGTATGTACTAGATAATTATACACATTTTTTATTTTTATATTTACACATTGACAAATTATGTATGGTCTAATATTCTTAACATTTCCTAACATTTTAGTCATTTTAGTAATCCAAAGTGAAAACTGAGGAAGAATCCAATCAGATAAAGCAGTTCTCAGTTAAGGGTTTGTGCTTGAAGGCATACTTGGCTTTTTGGCAGCACTGGGATGTGAACTCACAACCTTCTGTTCACTAGACTGTTAGTCACTGAGGTATCACTTGCTGGTTCTGGTCCTGGTTCCATGTCTGTTTTAACCCCCTAGAAATGATAGGAGTACTGTAGACCCTGCTGTGTGTGCGTGTGTGTGTGTAGACGTATAGATCTCATCATTATCATCATTATCATCTCTCTTTCTGTATGTCTGTCTCTCTTTCCATCCTCAGGCTCAGGATAAAAAGAAGGCCTTGGAGGAAACCAAAGCGTACACCACCCAGTCGCTGGCCAGCGTGGCGTATCAGATCAACGCTCTGGCCAACAACGTGCTGCAGCTGCTGGACATCCAGGCATCTCAGCTGCGCCGCATGGAGTCGTCCGTCAATCACATCTCCCAGGTCGGCTGTGTTTCTCTAGGAAAATCAGGAAGTAGTGAAAGTAAAGGATAAAAGCAGGGCTGATATAAACACACAAAAGGAAAAATACAACAGCAAATAGCCGCACGTCTGTGCAATTTCTCCAGGCTGCAAAAAAAAATCACTCGAATTGCATTTTAATTGCATTTTTTTTTTCACTAGCTTCTTATCCTAGATAAGAAACTATGGATTTTTTTTTTTAATAGGATTAGCTTTCACAGCATAAGTGCCACCCAGCTATACTTCCTCCCAAAGGATCTAATCCTGAATAAAATTCACGGGTGGTAAAAATATTTGAAAGTGTCCACACCAACAGTTGTCTGTGTCTCGCCTATTATTAGCATGTTTACAGTTAAAAATTTTTTTTTTAATAATTCCTTTAAAAATCTTTTCTCTGAAGGTTTCACGTCTCTGTGTGTGTGTGCGTGTGTGCGTGCAGACCGTAGACATCCACAAAGAAAAGGTGGCGCGGCGAGAGATCGGGATTTTGACTACCAACAAAAACACTTCACGGACGCACAAAATCATCGCGCCGGGAAACATGGAGCGGCCGGTGCGCTACATCAGGAAGCCGATCGACTACACGCTGCTGGACGACGTGGGGCACGGCGTGAAGGTCAGTATGAGCAGAAACAAACAAGGTTTTTAAATATTTTTAAATGGAACTTAAATCACCATTTCTCTGTTTTAAACAAAAAAACACTTCCGACCGGCTCTATTTCGTCGAATGACATTATTTGTCGTGACATTTCCGTACATGACTTTACGTGACAAAACGGATGCAAGTGTGTAAACTGTATAGCCAGAGACTAAAGTTCAACAGGGTGTAAAGCAGGCGAATACAGGATTAGGAAAAACCAGAAAGAAAAGCAGGGTAAGACTTGGCAGCGAACAGTGACACACAGAGGATGAGTGCATGGTGATTAACGGTTCTAGATTTCGAAAGAGGCTCTTTGAAGAAGAAAATTGTCCGTCCAGACAATCGACGTGACATTTACGTGTTTATCTCTTCGTCTTATTTCCTACAAGCCCCTTTTGTGTCACTAAATGTTCCTCATTAAATAAAAAAATTTAAAAATAACCTGGTTAAAACTGTTTCTCCTTCTTTCTCACCGCACTCGCTCAGTGGCTAAAAGCGAAGGTAAGTGCTATGAAAGTGTTTCTGATTTTTCTTGTTTACTCTACACGTTTGTACGTACGGTTTTGTTCTTTATTTCTGTTCTGTTCTCCAGCAAGGGAACAGTCAGCCGGCCAGGTCCGGGGGCGGGACTTTATCAAGGACCAATCCACCGACGCAGAAGCCACCAAGCCCACCTATGGCAGGGCGGGGCACCCTGGGGTACACATACCGTATTTATATATATATATATATATATATATATATATATATATATATATATATATACACACCACAGTTTTACCTCTGACTTTTACAAAAGCACTGACACTGGAGACTCCTTCCATAAATTCTATAAAATTCATCATAGCAACGATTTTTAAAATCTGTTAAACTTAATTATAAACGGTTAATATTGAAATTTGTGACTAATATTGTGAATCATGTTGCTGTGTGTGTGTGTGTATGTGTGTTACAGGAGAAACACACCCTATAAGACTTTAGAGCCAGTGAAACCTCCCGTGGTGCCAAATGACTACATGACGAGTCCGGCGAGGCTCAGTGGTCAGAGCAGCCCAGGACGCACGGCATCAGTCAACCAGAGACCCCGAACACACAGGTACACAACACACATATATACACACACAAACATCTTTTTTTCCCCAGCGTTTCACACCAGTCGTAAGATCATGTCCCGAATGATAATTAAACCCCACTCGAAGACTCAGAGTGGTGTGACGCACTGAATAGCTGTCAGCGTGATAAGTATTGGCACCCTGAGCGTGTCCAATCGCGGCTGTCCATCAGTGATTTCGGAGCGTTTCAGTACCCTCTCTGGCCGCGGATCTCGTTTCCTCCTCCACACGAGTCCTTTATATTCCGCTCTGAGAGAAAGAGGACTTCAGCACACACCGAGCGAACTGTGAATATTTCCGGGGTTTTGGATCAGCTGAGCTGGAGTAAATATCGATAGTACAGCAGTGACGCATAGTTCTTATCATTTCCCATTATAAGAACGATGTTATAAAGGAAAATATTGCTCAGAAATCGAATGCGCACAATTATTATACAGGGTTTGGAAAATCAGAATCTTTTCCACATGGAAATATTTCTTTTCATGTTGCAATAATCACCTAATAAAACTGAAACAAAATAATACAGGGATCAATGTATTTAAATTAAGGTCAGAATTTCTACTTAAGTAAAATATCTAGCTTTTACATATCAATATAATGTCCATGTTAGTTCAATAAATAAAGATTGTAAATGCACTTGTTTCTTTTTAATGAGTTTTTCATAAACCTGACATAATTTGCGTATATTCTTTTTGCTGAAATTCTGCCCTTCATTTAAATACCTCGATCCACGAGTATTTTTTTTTCTTTTTCAGCGTATTTTAGCGTTTAGGTTTACAATAGTAAGTTTTCTTCCGTGCAGTGGAAGCAGCGGCAGTAGCGGTGGACGGGAGAACAGCGGGAACAGCGTGGGAATTCCTCTGGCTGTTCCAACACCCTCTCCTCCTAGCATGGCACCAGGTTAGTGAGTTAGCCATTTCATTATACTGTATGTTAGCAGTTCATGTCTAGCCTGTTTTGCTAACTTTTGGTTCTCGTGGTATTTGGAGTACAACATCCATATTGAAGATCGGAGCTAGTCACATGGCTAAAATGATATGATTAGCATAACTATATCATTGTACAGTATCTCATACTCATGGTATTGGGTGCGTATTTAATATCTACCCTGTTTCATCACCTCATTATTTTTTTTCACTCTCCTGCTTAACAGTGGTACCTCCAGGTCCAGGTCTGGGTCCTGTTCCGATGTCTCAGTTCGGCACTATTTCTCGTCAGATCTCGAGGCACAGCTCCTCCAGTGCCTCGTCCTCTGCCTCCATGGTGTCAGCGACTGGTACGTACCGCCGCGCCCCGTCCAGCTCGTCCCAGTTCTCCGTGCCCCAGTCGCACCTTAACGGCGGTCCCACGTACCCCCAAAACCCTGCCCCAGGTGAGTACTTTTTATTAAACAAATTAGAATGTCCAAATGACACTGGCTATCTTTTCACATATGAATTATTAATAATATATCTAATAGAAATTATTACTATACTATATTAATAATTATGTGTGTGTGTGTATATATATATATATATATATATATATATGTATATATAGTCTCTGTCGCCCCGCCGCCTCCTCCTGTGGCGCAGCTCACACCCCAAATTCCTCTCACTGGATTTGTGGCCCGAGTTCAGGAGAACAGTAAGTGCTCCACACACACACACACACACACACACACATACACACACACGTGACTATATATGTCACCTAATTATATGCCTGAGATAATCTTACTCCTTAAGTAGTCTTATACCACAGCACTGCTGAATTATGGATACTGGTTGGTCAGTAGGTGTTGACTAACTTTAAGCTTTCCGACATCTTCAGGACAGAGGAGTTTACGCTTTTTTTGCGGTTTCTCTGTAACATGACAATCTTTTTTTTGTCTTATTAACTTCAAGAGAGAGAATAAAGAGAGGCTGGTGAGAGAACGACTGTTTATAGCTGCTATAACGTAAGTGAGAACAGGAACTAAAGCATGACATGTGCTTTAATAAATAAAAAGTGTAATTGTTGGTAAATTGTTGTGGTATAAGACGAATAAAATACTTAGAAACGTGGTGTTATAGGAAAAGAATCAACTTCGGTGTGGCAACAGCTGTTGAATATTTTTCATATAACAACAACGTTTTATTCCTTACTTATCGAATGAAAATAGGCTAGCTAACCTACTAGCTAACGTCAATGACATCAGAGTCTCCACTGCCCATCAATTAATTTATGGAATTGCTTCTCACGTCCACTAATGTCAGCTCTCTTTCTCCTCAGTTTCAGATAGCCCCTCCCCTCCTCCACCACCGCTCCCCGAAGACACACCTATGTTTGAGGAAGCAGCACCGCCCCCTCCCCCACCCCCCGTAGACTACGAGGAAGAAGACGCTGCACTAGTGCACTACAACGACCCCTACGCAGACGGAGACCCTCACTGGGCCCCGAAGTCCTACATAGAAAAGGGTGTGTGTCATCCTACAACCTCGCACTGAGATAAACACAGCTAGGCTTTTTAAATCAGGTAGCTGACTAACATAACTAGCTAGTTTCCTAGCTAACTGTTTTTGAGACAATAGTCTGTGTTGAGTATCGTAATAACCAATTATCGGCATCCCATTTTGGAATTTTCCTTTCAACAGAAGATGCAAATCTTAATTTTCCTAAACGTACCCCCCCACCCCATTTTCAGTGGTGGCCATCTACGACTACACCAAGGACAAGGATGACGAGCTGTCCTTCATGGAAGGCGCCATTATCTACATCATCAAGAAAAATGACGATGGCTGGTTCGAGGGCGTGTGCAACGGCGTCACCGGACTGTTTCCCGGCAACTATGTGGAGTCCATCATGCACTACGCTGACTAACGCTAACTTCCGAATGTTTTCATCTGACCTATTTAAGTATTTATGATGTGCAGTGTACTGAGGAAGTGTTCGGTTCTTCTTGATTCGGATTTTTGGACATGTTTTGTATATACAGTACTGTATGAAACCTGTCGGTTGTGACTAGTGCGTTATTGTGCGTGTTTCGTCAGCGTAAAAAAAAAAAACTTGGTAGTTTTCTTTTAACGTACTGCCAAACTCTTCCTTAATTGTCAGGGAAGACGTGGGTGAATGTTGTGAATTACAGTATAATCTGGTTGATACACCAGGTCATATTTTATTCCATTTTGACTGCAGTGTTAGCCTACGTTGCATTTTTAATTCCATGTATGTTGCTATTGTGAGGCTGTTGCCTTAACATTTCATAGCTATATCATTCTTTTTTGCTATGTTCAAACTGCTTGCCAACAGCTTGCCAACAAGCGAATTATTTCATCTGTACTATATTTGCCCACTAAGTTAATTCCTTTACTGCACTAGCTAGTTAGCAAAGTATGTCGTAGGAAATTTACTAGCTAGTTAGGGCTAAGTAGATCTGTTTTGGCTGTGGGCAGAGATTATATCAAGGGCAGAAATTTGCCAATTTAAGTCCAATCTTGCAAGCCAGATTTTTACACTGATATGTTTTGTTACAAAAAGTTACCAACCAACTACATTAACTCAATAACTCTTAAAGACAAACATTTTTTTAATCCAGTGACTATATGACATGATGTTACATGGTAAATGAGTGATGCAATGTGTCCTTAAAATGATATTACAGGCGCAGAAATACATTTAAAATCTGAATCTTTACTACAGTTGTGCTTACTAGCCAGCTAGCTAAATAGGTAACATTTCGCTATTTACTATTGCCATCAGGTGATTCATGGTTTGTAGGTAGCTTTATTTTAATGTAACACTATTGCTAGCAGCTAGCAACTCGGTTGCCTAGATTTATGTTGCACTTAGCCTGGCTACACCACTAAAATGTTCCTGTTCGACTACCATATGCCTAATTCAATCAGACAGCAGTCAAACAGTGGCACTGTTCATTTAGAATTTTTTTTATTTAACCCAAAAATAACGGAAGTATTAAACTCTGTTCATTCTGCAGGGTGGTTTCCGCTAACCTTCACCCCTCAGTAACAATCACCCCAAATATTTTATTAGTCCTGTTGCCTCGTTTGCACCTGGGTGAAAAATAGAAACCTTGTGAGGGAACTTGACTAATTGTTTACACAATATAATAGTCTAATATTAGCTAGGTTTCAAACCACACTGGCTAATGGTTTACACAATACAGCTGCTAGTGTGATGTTAGCTAGCTTGACTACAATTTTATACTACACATATCACTAATCGCCTCATGTTAGCTAGTTTGCTAGCAACTTTGACTACTGGTTTACACAGTGTAATAATTAGCCAAATGTCATCCAGCTAGCTTGCTGGGGTTTGTTTGCCTAACATGAGCTAGCTAGTAAAGTTAAATAGCCACTACTGAAGGGTTAATATTGTCTAACTAAGCTAAGCTAACTACTTAACAGACTAGCGTAGCTAATAATTGATTCTGTGTATTTGGTGGCAAAATCTGTTTTCACTTGGGTGTGAAAAGTTTTTTTTTTTTTTTTTAAGTTATAACGAAGCACAGCATGAATTTGTAAATGAAATGAATTTGTTTGTCTGTTAAAAACCGATTAAGTTCGGTTTGGTTTCATATTAATATAAATAATGAAGTATCCATGAGAATGTGGTTCACTCAGTTCTGTGTGGAACATGACCACACGGTGTTAGCTACTCATCAATCTCGCTATTAGCTTCTCTCTTATCACTTTGTACATAAATAAAACCTGTTTTGTTTTGTTTGTTTGTTTTTTTCAGTAGATGTACAGCGTTGTTTTTTTTTGTTTTTGTTTTAATAATAAAGTACTGTCCGGTAAAACACGGTGTTCTTTTGGTGTTCTTCTAAACATGCACTGTAGTGATGAGTCTTTCACCAATGAGTCGGCTATTGGAGTCGGCTCTTTTAGGTGAATGTCAAGAGCCGTCTCGCATATTTGGGCTGGGTTTTTTTTTTCTTCTTTTAACACTTGCGGTGTAATTTAATCAAAAATGGTTACTGTATACACAAAATGAGCATCATTTTGTTTCCGTGAAAGCTCTAGCTTGTAATTACATACGTTGGCCACGTGGGTGCGCTAATCCCTGCGGGGGCAAATAGCATTTATTATTTGTTCTACAGGTGGATCTGTAAGAGTTAATTCAATACAAATCCAATCTGGTTTGCTAGCAGGTAACAAACTAGATATTATATTAGCATGTGATGCTTGATCCTGGCATTTTAATGAAGGTGTACAGAGGGGCGTGGCTACAGGGGTGGCACAGGATGGCAGCTTCCACCCTTAATTGGAATAAGCCTATGTACATATGCTATTATTATTATTATTATTATTAGTAGTAGTAGTAGTAGTAGTATTGGCTTCAACACCCAACACTGTCAGAAAGAAGCATGATTGTACTTTTCCTTGTTGCTGGAGTGCACCATAGCTTCACTGTGTGTATATTTACCTAGAAAAGTATACATATAAAGCTTTACCTATGTACCATGTAAGTAAAATAATTTTAAAGGTCACTATATGCACTTTTCTGTAATATTAAAGGTTTTAAAAAAAATAGTGTTCTACCCCAGCGACGAGGAAATGAATAGTAGCTTTTTTCTTCTTCTTTTTTTTAGTGTGAATAGAGAGCCAAATGGGGTGGAGAGTCATGGGTTAAAACGAACAGAAGCTCGAGGGGGAAACCTGGTGCCAATTAACTCAATGGCACGTTAAGTCTTCTTGCAGCGCGAGCGCTCATGCACACACACCGCGGAACTTTCTCTAGTGTGCTGATACACGCTGCTTGCACGTACATCCTCCCATGTTATGATATAATGGTTATTTTCGGATTGCACGTGGTGTCCGGGATGCGCGAGGATTCCTAAACTGGTTGTTTTGTTTTGTTTTTTAAATGGCACCCATCTCGACGCTTTTGTGGCTCGCGATCTGCGTGGTGTCGTTTGCAGGAAGCGCGGCCGAGGTATGCGGGGGAGCGCGTTGCCCGGGCGCGTGTACAGGCGCGCGGTGCGCCTCGGGTCGCGCTGACACGCTGCGGCGCCCGGCTGTGCCGTACACCATCATCCACCCGTCCGTCGCCGCGCGCCAGGTGAACGCCAGGAGCAACAGTGCAACGGTGGAGGCGCAAGCACAAGCACAAGCACGCGACGGCTGTGCTGGCGTCGAGAAGTGCGCGCAGGCCAGGCGGCGCCCGTGCGCTGGGCGCGAGTGCATTACGCACATGCGCGACGGAGCAGAGCGAGCGCCGCGGGAGTTCGGAACCCAGAATGGAATTCAGCTCGCATGTGACGTCAGACCAGGTGAGGAGAAGAGGCAAAAGAAGGAAGCTGTGCTCACGTTTTTCACTTTGTTTCCAGAAGTTGCATTTAATGAGCGCGTGATCCAAAATATGTAGAACAGACCGGGTACAGGACCGCACTGGACTACAGTCTCTGCATGACAGGAATATTATGGTGAAAATTCAAATTCCCACACTGAGTTTTTCTTATATCAGACGTAGTGGATCAGATAAGACGTGTTCGGTGTGTGAAGTTTCCTTCTTTAGATTTGTGCGGGAGCTGTGAGATTAATGTAGGCAACACGCAATAGAAATCTGTCTCACATAACAGCTATGGTCACATTTCCACACCTGTCTTTAAGTTGAATGCACCTGTCCCCAGACATCTGTTCCTTGAGTCTCACCAAGTTCATTTCACCAGGACATTATATACAAAAGTCACCAAAATGTTGATTCATTTTTTTGATCAAACGGTGCTGTTTGGAACGACCTCACCAATTTAGGCCCCACCTTTAAAGCTGGGTTTACACTTTATGAAAATCACACGTGGTAGAAGAATTCTGTAACTGCAGGTCGTAAGAGGATCTCCATCGTATACTCTGGCATGGAGAACGCAGTCTGTTATGAACTTCATGGCAAGATTTAGTTTTGATCTCGTACGCTGTGAATGCCGGAAGTGATGCAGATGACAACAGTTCCACTTAAACATTATTTGATATTATACACTACTGTTTGTTTATAAATACAATTATGATGCTTCGCTCTGTCACTTGGGGTGAGTTTATGAAGATTTGGGTGTGTGTATGTGGAAGAGGCTTCAATGAATTGTTAGCTGCATTATCCTCAGAGCTCTAGTGCAAAATGGAAGAAACAAACATCATCAAACATCTTGGCGAATCAACTGCATTTAGGGTAAAGGGAAACATTTTGTAGAATACATTTTTATCAAAAATATTCCTTTTATATTTTACATACCGTAGCTGTTGGCGTGTAGACAATACTTATGTCTAGGAGATCTTGTATTCTCTTTATTATATACTCTTATTCAATATTCAGCTAATCTTACTCACGATTCAACTCCTCAGTTAGTTAATTTGCGCCTCCCCCCAAAAAAATAAAATAAATAAATAAATAAATCAATCATAATGCAGCTTGATAATGAACTAACATTTAATAAATGCTAATCTAAACGTATCATGTAATGGAGGTACAGAAACATAAACAGATATTATTGGAGTCTAATAAAAAGGTCATGTATACAACAGTCATGGTCTGCATTCACAGCTGGGGTCAAAACCCAAGCAGACATGTTTATCAGTAAACATGTAACTATGCGAATACACGTTATTTTTGCTTTTGATTATTTATACATTAACATTTTATAATAATTCCAAAGTCATTATAAGATACTTTCCCTGTTGCTCATGCTAAACGTCCCAGGCTCTAACGAAGTCCCTTCTGAGGATGCCTTGGTGCTGCAGATTCACTTGGCGAAGGGGCAAGAGAAGCTTGTGGAGGAGCTACGGGCTCAACAGGCTGAGGTCAGGCATCTCCAGAACGGGTTGAAGGATCAGCAGGACATCCTGCTGGGCCAACAAAAGGAGATCCTGGAGCAACAGCGGAGGATTTTTGAACAGATGGAGCAAGTGAAGCTGCACTACCGCCTGGTTACAGACAACTTCAGAAATGTGGCCCAATACAAAGATCTAGAGGGCCATCTGGACACCCTCAGGTCTGAGATAAGGACACACAACCAGGAGGCTTACACCATACCCAAGGTGGACATGGAGGAGAGTGTGATGGAGGTTGGAAGACAGATGCCTGGTTGCAGCTCCTGTCAAGCAGATGAGTATTGCGATTTCACTGGGGATTGGCCAAGATGCGAGAAGTGTACCGTTTGTCTACCTGGATTTTTCCTGGTGTCCCAATGCTCCATTTACACTGACAGGATGTGTCAGGTGCTTACTTTAACTGATCTTTTGTTAATATTTCTTTCACTAAGTGGGGCATCTCTTGACAACTGTACATGTCTGACAGGACCGAGATGAATGCTTGGAGATACAGCACTTATGTGGTGACCAAAACCGGTGTTTCAACACGCCAGGTGAGTCTTAAGGCAAGTTTTAAAATTGGGAACTGTATAACACTGTCTAAAATCATCGTTTCTTCTCGATATCCTTAACAGATAATACAATGTCTTCCCCACGACTCCCTTTTCAAAACAGGTGGATTCAGATGTACAGGAATGTCGGCAAAAGACGCGGCTGCTGGAACGTGTGGTCATTCTTATTACTACAATTCAGAGCTGCAGGAATGCCAGGCTTGCTCGGAGTGCGATTCGCAAGCCATGACGTCTCCGTGCTCAGCTATGAGGGACACCATTTGTTCCAGCTCCTCTGAGACCAGATTGTCCCTTTCCTGGTCCGGGGAGGTGTCTCTGGTCCAAGGTAGTGAGTTTCCCAACATGCAGTTGCGCATCAAAGGGCACAGTGATGGAGCACTTGTTTCTTGCACCAACAATCGGTTAGTTCTGCATCAGCATGGGCTTGTCTGGGTCGACCAGAACCTAGCTTTGAGGCACGAATGCCCTAGTTTTGTCCAAGCGGGTTTGAGGTTGAACTCTAGTGAGGATGGAGGAAGGGACCTAAGCGGAGTGCGCATGGAGCAAAGGGAAGGGAAATCTCTCCAGAGCATCAGTGTAACCGGGGTGACCATTGTGGATCCAGGTCACACATTGTCTCTGTTTCTCAGGAGCACTAGCAATCATTGTAATGCAGAAAATGAAAAGGTGCACCTTCAAGGTGGCCTTGTGGCACCATTCAGTTTGCTCTGGCTCTCTCACGATACAGGGGCTATAGCCATGACTGCTCAGACTGTGGTTTCAACGCACTTCCAAGCCAATTATCGACCTTCTTTCCGTATGTCTTCCATCTCTGATCCCTACATGGTGACTCTGAACCATGACAATCGTGGTATACGCTTTACAGAGAAGGGCACAGTGAAGTTTGTCTTGCAACAAGCGGTCTACTCGATGGGTCAAGCTTGTATATCTGAGGGATTCTTGCTTCTAGCGTATGTGAACCGTAATGGAACCAGTGTCGAACTAAGCCGAGCCTTCAAGCCTGGTGTTCACTACAGAGACACGTCCATATCTCTTTCCACTGCCGCCGCAGTGGACGCTGGGGACACTCTCACTTTTGAAATCCTAGCACCGGCGCAGTGCAGTGTGCGCTACTTCTGCGACGACTCTGGGATTAGCATGCTAAGTCTGATGTGGATCCCTTCCTCTTTGTCCTCTGCCATATCGGCTAGCGTATCCAAAAGAGGTCTTCCCCTCGGTGCTGTAAGGAACAAGCCCTTGTTTTTTCACCAGACATCCCCGACTGTTGCACAACTAGAGCTAGCTAACACAAGCAAGCAGTATGCACATCGTAATTTCATCTTCCGGGAGGCAGGAACAGCTAGCGTTACTCTGGACTTGAAGCTGATACACTCCTGCAGCATGATTGAACTTGCTTTGGTTCAGCTGGGAGCATCACCAATGGTCCTCGTTCGCCAACTCGGAGGTCAGATGCCAGAAGGGAGTGAGTGGGCTAGCTTAGGGCTCAGGGTGTCATTCCCAGTGCAAAACGGCACTGAAGTGTACGTCATGGTGGACTGCGTGCGCGGACGCGTTAACCAGATCGCCCATGATGCAGGAAGTAACATTTCCATCCTTTGGATTGCAGCGTGAATTTAGCAGGACACATGTTTTAAGCATGTTTTAGCTTGTCAACAATAGTCATATATCTAGTGTAGCATAAGTAGCGATGGAGGACGCAGCATTTCCATCAGCATATTTGGTGGGAGTCATATGTCTAGAGGAGCACAAGTAGTGAAATGGGAAGTAGCATTTCCATCAATCACTCTGGGGCATGAATTGAGCAGGTTACGTTGTTTAAGCATACTTTAATATATTAGCGATAGTCATAGGCTAGATATATCACAGACAGTGATGCAGGAAACAGCATTTCCATTCTCTGAAATTCACTGGGAATCAAGCAGGTCACATGTTTTAGCTTGTTAGCAATATTAGCGTATATATAGTGTAACACAGGTAGGTGATACAGGAGGTAGCATTTACATTGTAAATTTTTTTTTTTTTAAAGCATGCTAGCACTAGTTGCACTGCGTATGTAGTGTAGCATGCGTAGGAACACAGGACGTAGCATTTCCATCTTTTCTGAACTATGCAGTTACACATTCTCGCATGTTTTAGCTTGTTAGTGATCACTATACAGGTAGTGATGTATAGCGTTGCCCAGGAAGGAGCCTTTATATCCTCTAGCATGCTTGCAGCTTTATATCTAGCGTAGCACAGGTTGTAGCCATGATCTAGCCTAGCGCAATTAGCATGGTTGTATCCTGCTAGTTCTCATGATGACACTGAATGATTTTATTGATATTGTTCGATTATAGCCTTCACTCAGCTGTATAATTTATACAGTGTTATGTAAAAAATATGCTATCCGTGTGTGTGTGTGTGTGTGTGTGTGTG
>JANDJT010000206.1:10470553-10489930 GCA_024331685.1 Stegophilus panzeri | reverse complement strand
GTCTGTCTCTCTATGTATCTATATCTGTCTCTATATCTCTGTCCCACTATATATATATATATATATATATATATATATATATTAGTTGTCTATCTCTCTCTGTCTATATCTATCTGTCCCTCTATATGTCTGTCTGTCTCTCTCTCTCTCATATATATATATATATATATATATTTATTTATTTCTGCCTATCTTTTTCTATATCTATCTGTCTGTATCTATCTCTCTATATCTGTCTGTCTATATCTATCTGTCTATCTATTTCTAACTCTCTAGCCCTCTGTCTATCTAATTATGTCTTGTGTTTATTTGTTATTTATCTATATCTGTCTGTCTGTCTGTCTATCTATCTATCTATCTATCTATCTATCTATCTATCTACTGTATATATTTCTCAGGACAGAAATAAATTGGACTAAAAGCAGTATGTTTACTTGTTGTTATTTATTGATACACTTGAATGAGTGTTTATTTGCTCCCACAGTTTCTTCACCTTCATCTTGTCTGCATTTAATTTTTATACAGATTACATCACACAATATTAGTGTACACTTGCCAATATTAATATCTTGCACTGGGTTAATATTTAAATAAGCAACTTTTACATCACTTCCATCAGAACTTACCGAGTTTGCCCTGAACAGCGAGAGAGTACATTTCATCATGTTACATTCGAAGTGCTCCTCCTGCGCTTATATAATCAGCGTTAATACAGGATTATTCAGTAGGAACACATACATTTCTACAATATATTTCTGTAATAAGGACTAAAATGTACGAAACACTTTCCTGTTAAAGAGATCAGAAAGGTTCCATTTTCAGTGTTTTCATATTCGTTAATTCATCCTAAAACTGTAAAGGAAAACAAATAACAGGCTTGAGTTCTGTTTCAGTGAATAAACACGTCGCATCTCTTTAAATGCTTTCACTGTCATTGTTTTAAAGTTTTTTTAAATAAAGTTATTTATGTAAATATGACTAGAAGAGGAGAGGCAGTGTGGACTGAATGATATCTGGCATGTGAGTGGGAACGTGTAACTGCTAGTTGTGCGTTCCTGTGTTCATACACTGTTTCACGCCCTCGTCAACATCTCCTTCAAAACCAACCTGTAATTCTGTCTTAAATTAATAGAAATATCGTGGTGATGATATTTCAGTCACTGCAAGATTTTGGACTGAAAGCGTGTAGAAAATGCTGAAAATTGTGTGTTGGAAAATGTTCAGTTTGAGGTTTTTTTTTTTTTTTTTAAATATTAAATGCGATGAAGTATAAAAATATGACAATAACAAGATGTTATTATAATAGAAAATCATGGTCCCAAAATACAAATGTGTGCTTGAGAATATGTTTTATTGTTTTACTAGAAGGTAAAAGCTTGGCCACTTTAAAAAATACACTTTTGTGTATTTTTTACTAGTAAATAAAAATAAAATCCCAAAATCCTGTTGTTTACTAGTAGGTGGGACAACTAAAAGAAAGAATAAAATCAAATAAAAAATCTAAAAAATCTAAAAAATTACTAGGCCACTGAAATTTTTCTAAACCAAACTTGTGTTTGTGTGTTTTTAATAGTAGGTTAAAAACGATGTCACTTTAAAAAAAAAAAAAAAAAAAGATAACATTTCTACTGTTGTGTAAAAATGTAAATAAAAAGTCAAATTTGTCACAATTTTCCTTCACAGACGAGGGGAAGTAGACGAGGGCATGTTAGATCAGTATTGGAACACAGCCTGTGTGTTATTCCTCGAGGCATTGTTGGTGAGACGGTTTGTTACTGGTGTAAGGATTAGTGTCGGACTCTCTTCAGTGCAGGACAGCCAACAGGAGGCGCTTAAAATCTCCGCCGCAGTCCGAGCTCAGCGCGTCCTTCAGCGTCACGTCGAACTTCTCCAGATACATTTCCTTAATGGTCTCCAGGTCCAACTGTACAGGAGATATCAAGCTCTAATGCTTTCATTGTGAATATGCAAATACAACAACGGATTAGTCGCGTAACGTGCAAAATAGGGGTCCAGAAACAAAACGGACTCCGCCCACCACTAGTCACATGACTCCTTATAGCCTTTTTTTTTTTTTTAGATTAGACTCATTTAGGGAAGAAGGCGGAGTTTTAATCATAACTATGGAGTATTTTAATTTACACATTCATATAAAAACACGTGCACATGTGACTTTACTTAATGCCAGTTTATATCAGTAGTAAAATTTTCAGATTTTCAAAGACGTGTCGTACCTCGGAGCGTCCCACTATGATGCGGATGAGCGTGTCCTCGTCCGTCCCTACGCCCGACATCGCTGCGTTCAGGCGACGGGCGAAATAGAGCTGCGGGTTCTTCGCGCACCGGACTGTTCCAACATGTGGAGGATCAGAGTTACTCAGTCGATCGTTTTAAGCAAACATCGTGACGTCTGGCTGTATTTTACATTTTAAAGGAGCAGTTCAGTGAAAACCTGAATATCTACAGACTTCCTGTCTTCTGTAAACATGACCGAAACTTCACCATGTAGCTGATCAGTGGAATGTTATATGGGCAGCCATCTTGAGCGGAAATCACTTTTATCTTCAGCGCTGTTTAATATGAGTCCGCCCCTTCTTCTAAACCACACCTCCAAATACTGGAAGGTGGAGTTGTAGCAGGAAAGCAGGAAGTGATACGGATAATAATATTATTATTATTATTATTATTATTATTATTAAGTTCTTAAAAATATTTAGTTGAAATGGACGTGTATCACGTTAGCCTTGTAACTCCGATGCGAAATAATTAAAAACGTAAACATTAGACACTGAATGTGTCTCAACTTTAAGCCACATGAGAAACGTTTATTTTTCGCTGAACTGCTCCTTTAATGCCGTAAATCAGGTATAGCTGTATATCATCACGTTACCCAGAGTTATGTAGCAGTCCTTTAATGTCCCTGTGGCTTCACTGCTGATGGCATCGAGGATATCTGTCCCAGACATCTACACACACACACAAAACAATTCCATGATGTTATTCAGTCATTCATTGCTGAAACTAAATTATGCACTTGGGCACCGGGTTAAACTGGAGACTACGAGCTTCCATTAACTGTTAGCTTCATTAGCCATGTAGCTGCTGAACAAAGCTAGAAAAAGCAAACTTCACGCACCAAACATGTCTTTTTGGAGTAGATTTCATTCTTGGCCAAACTGTTCCTTGAATGAGTTAAAATAACATTTAACATCATTTCTGTGGAAATAAAACGTGATTTTCCCCCCGTTTTATTCGTTAGAGGAAATATTTTTCAAAAGTAGTCATGCTGTAAAAGATCTAAGTTTGAAGCTAGTTTGAACGTTGTTGCTAGGCTATCAGGAGTGGATGCTAGCTAGCTAGGAAAATGCTCATGTCTATTTTTATGCTAACTAGGCTTGACTTATCTATAGGGTTAGATTTCTCTCAGGTTCCTGCCTCACACACTATCCTACCAAACTAGCTATTAGCATGGTGTCCATGGACCTACTTCTTAGCTAGCTAGCTAGGTAGCTAGACTCCTGGAAGAATGTGTTTGTTAAAAACTGTAGCTTTACATGAAACAATTTTCTAGTATTATATGAGGTTATGATGATGATAATGATGATGTTATGCACTGACTTGAAAAGTGTGGCTCAAGATAAGTTCAAACAATGTAGCTATCGGCTCTGGCTAGCATTAGCATTGTAGATTAGTGCTATTCTAGCTAGCAAACTATCCCCCTCGAGTCCCCTTTGTTACAGTCACAGTGCAGGAACGAATTCTTCTCACAGATTCGTAGTATTTGAAGGTGGCCTGAAGCTGCAGGTAGTTCCTGTGAGTGAGGATGTAGGTGAAAGTGGACTCGTCCGTGCCAAAGCGTCCTTCTCCAGCCTGAGGGAAAAACCGTAAGACTATAAACATCATTGTTCCTTTCCATTTTCACGTATTTGGTGATGAAATATCAAGTATCATGAACTATAACTACAGAGAACGGCAAGAGCAGCATCACAATAAACCGTATAATTATCACAATAATTATAAGAAGAAGAAAGCACTTTTCATACACATGGTGGCTCAAAGTGCTGTACACTCAACTAGTAAACCTTAAACGATAAAAAAAGTCAAATAAAAGATAAAGAGATGATGAGAGTGGGTACAGAAATAAATGCAACCAAATAAGTGCTACCGAAATCGATGTAATGTTTCCAAATTTGCTGTGGTGATTCGTGTTTCCGAATTTGATGTTGTGTCTCCGAATTCGCCGTCGTGTCTCTGGATTTGAAGTTATGTCTCCGAATTTGACATTGTGTCTCCGAATTCGCCGTCGTGTTTCTGAATTCGACGTTGTGTCTCCGAATTCGCCGTCGTGTCACCAAACTCAACGTCATGTTTCCGAATTTGCTGTCGAGTTTCCGAATTCAGTGTTGTGTTACCAAATTTGCTGTCATGTTTGCAAATTTGCTGCCTTGTTTCCAAATTCGATGTCATGTTTCCGAGTTCAATATCATATTTCCGAATTCACCATCACGTTTCCGAATTTGCTGTTGATTTTCTCTAATTCGCTGTCGTGTTTACGAATTAAGAATAAAATTAAACAATAAATGCCAAAGCAGAGGATCAATTAAATGTGAAATTAAAATGCTTTTTAAGAGTGTACTCAGAGCTGGACTGCTTATGCCTGCAAAGGGGTACTGATTCTACTGAGTGAAGCATAAGTACCAGTACCAGTCTCAGAATATTCATAGTGCTACGCTATAAATTGAGTCAGCGGGTCATTTTAGGAATCATCTCAAACGCTGAAATGCGTAGAATTCATTCTAGTCTTCCTTATACTGGAAATTTTATTTAAAGACTTGAGTGCTATTCTTGCTTTACTACCACAATGCAATGCTAAATTCGGTTTGACAAACGTAACATTAATATGACTGTGTGGAGAAAATTTCCACAAACTTTACATAAACACCTCCTCACATCGTAAGTCAAGTATTCTACCTCACCTCGATTAGTGACGTGGCATCCTGCTCAGCCAATTCTTCATCCACTTCAAATCCCTCGTCTCTGCTCGCCTGTAAAGGTTCGGTTTAACAACTCGTGCTTAATTAAGGTTGTGAGTTCAAATCCCAGGACTAGAGTGGATTGATAAATGAATATTTTACCTGAAGGAGTGAAATCAACAAGTTTCTCACGTCTCCACTTGTGTCATCCTCGATGTCGGCTTCCAGGTCGTGCTCGTGTACTACGTACATCCACGTAAAAACACAAGACATCAGCGCGCTTGTCTTTTAGGAAACACAGTAAATCACCACCGATTTATGTTGTTCTTACCCTGAGCGTACGCCTCCTTAATATTGACAATATCCTGTTAATGAAACACATCACAGTTAGGTGCAAATATTTCATGATGTGAGGTGATATATTTCTGAGAGATCAGTGGTCCTCCTTATAGAATATAACACAGATGCAGTGTGTGACCTGGTTGGTGCTGGTACACAGGATCTCCACCAGCACGTCCTCGTCGGTTCCGGCTCCCTTCATGGCGCGTCGCAGTTCTTTCGCAGCGTAGATGTGAGGCGGATCCAACATGGCGATGATCGCCTTCTCAAAACTTCCCGTCAGCTCGCTCTTCAGCACCTCCTCCAGCTCCTGAGGGGAATCAGCTAATGCTGTTTATCTGCATTGTGTGTGTGTGTGTGTGTGTGTGCGTGTGTGTGTACTGATTAGTTGTAAGTTCTTTACAAACAGACAGATCAATCAGTTGATCAATAGATAATTAAATATGTGAATGTCAATGTATACATTCTCCTTCTTGAAGATTCCCTATATCTGGAATTAAGGACACACCCA
This sequence comes from Stegophilus panzeri, assembly GCA_024331685.1. Lineage (NCBI taxonomy): Eukaryota > Metazoa > Chordata > Actinopteri > Siluriformes > Trichomycteridae > Stegophilus > Stegophilus panzeri. The sequence goes on along the minus strand of JANDJT010000206.1, from coordinate 10,484,107 downwards.
CATTCCTGTCTACGGTCTTTAGGAGTCACCGACACGCCCATTCATTTCGTATACAGACATAAAGACATGCCCACATTCTCATCTACAGATTTTCATACACGCCCTCACTATTCAGACTTAAAGACACACCGACATTTCTATCCATTTCTAGGAAGGCCCACTCTCTCTTGCATATATGATCTTAAAGACACACCCACATTTCCCCATATATGGACTCACACACATCTGCATTCTCTTCCACAAACTTCAGGACACGCCCACTCACAGTTGTTCTAATTTCCATATAGACTTAATGACATATTTACATATATACATTTACATACAGTATACACACACACACACACACACACACAAATGGACCTGAACTCATTTCCATATATGATCTTAAAGACACGCCCACACTTCCATATAAAGATCCAAACACACACCCATATTCCTATATATGGCCTTTAAGGAACAAATGAATGGGCGACACTTATAAATATTTATATAAAGACGTAAAGACACTCCCAAATTCCTGTCTAAAGACTTTAAGTCACGTCTACTCACTTTTCTATAGATGATATGACACACCCACATATCCTATATATGGTCTTAAAATCACACACCCACATTCTTGTCTACAGATTTTAAGACACACCCACTCAGAGGTGCTCTAATTTCTATATATGGACTTGATGGCACACCCACATTTACATATATAAATAAAAGGATCCGCCCACATTTCTTGGTATGGCTCAGAGCTGCCCTCGTTTCCATATATGGGCTCGGAGCCAAGCCTGCAGACAGATCCTTTTACGTTCAGATTATTAGGGACTGCATCGCTGACAGCCGTGTATGTGTGTGTGTGTGTGTGTGTGTGTGTGTGTGTATACTTCGTCATACATCATCATATTTCTCAAAGTATGCTTGTTTAATCTCCATGCGCTGAGCCGAGGAGCGGTTAGCTAAGATGGCAATGATGGTCTCCTCATCGGTGCCTGCACAGAAAAACGAGACATCACATACTGTTAAATAAATACATACATCGTTATGAGAGGGTGTGTGTGTGTGGACGTACCCATTCCTTTGCAGGCTTTGCGGATTTCCTTAATATCTGCCAACACGTCAAAGTCCTCACATGGAACAACTGTGGGCTGAGACCAAACAACCAACCACACAGGGTCATGATGCAATACATTCACTGCTTACTTTATTTACTACACTTTATTACTTTTTAATAAAAATGAAAATGCCCCAATAAAATGCACTGATTTTTGTTCTTCTTCTTCAATTCGTTTTCTATTATTTTATCTGAGTAATGCTGACTAAAATGAGCAGTGCTACAGAAGTAAAGTTTATAATTATGATTTTTTTTTGAGTGTATTTAATTTCTCTGGATGTTGAGTCATGATCTCCTCTGCAGTGACAGTAGGATCAGGTTCATAAGGAGGAAGGGAGTGTCTGTGTGTATGTGTATGTGTGTGTGTGTGTGTGTGTGATGGAGTGAACATAAAGAGATGCAGCAGTTTTAAAAAAAAAAGAAAATCATTTTAAAAAATCATTATAAAATAACAGTACAGCACAAGCGCGCGAGAGAAACTGGAGCAATAATAATAAAAAGTAGTCAAAGCTTAAATTCAGTGCTTAAAGTGCGCGTCATGATGCTCGCGAGCAGAAACTCCGCAGGTGCAAAGTTTAAGGAAATCTTAAAATTGTATAAAAAACAAAACAAAACAAAAAGTCATTAATCTGAGGAATATAAATGTGTACTCACTTGAACGTTGCCCATCTTGATCGTGCTGATCACAAGTGCACGCGCTCTGCACTCTCAGTGCGTCCCTGCGCGCGCCCTCCGTCCTGCACAGTCACTCCTCTGACGTCATCTGTTTACCTCCATCCTTTCTGCCGGATGGACAAAATGGCGGCATGCTTTGTGTTATTAAGTTGGTTTTTTTTATTCATATAATACATTGAAATATACGGATCAAATTCAGATTTCATTTTTAAAATAACAGAGGAATCTACTTTTTTATTACCGTGTTCTGAATTGTTTGTTCATTCTTATAATTTTTTTTTGCTGTTAATGGTACATAATTAACTTACGTTTATTTTTGTTATTAATTTTACTAATGGTTAAGCTGTTTATTTTAACCCAAATAAAATAGTGCTCTATTTATCTATGTATTTGTTTGGATTTGCTGTTAATAGTACATAATTAATCAATCTTTTTTACAATTATTATTATTATTATTTTTTAACAAATTATTTTATTAATGGTTAATCTGTTTAAAGTGTTTTATAAATTATTTGTTTGTTTGTTTGTTTATTCTTCTTAGATTTGTTTTTGCTATTACTAGTACATACCTAATTCTTTTATTTATTTATTTATTTGTTTTTACTAATGGTCAAGCTGTATGTTAAACAAATGAAAACACTCTGTATATAATGTATTTAGTTTTGTTATTATGATTATAATTATTATAATCATTATTATTATTATTATTAGTAGTAGTAGTAGTAGTAGTAGCAGAAGTAGTAGTAGCCTAGTAGTCATGTCAATGTTAAGAACAAAACAATTTAAATTGCTCTGACTCCAGACACTGAGACAATGCAGTGTATAAGTATTCACCTCTCGTGAACTTGAAGATTTTGTTTGTTTTGGAGCAGAAGTGGACTTAATTGGGATTCTGTGTCATAACTCTACAGAAGTTTGCAAAAGTATTTCCAAATCAAACATAAAAAGTTTCTCCCATCCATATCAATGAGGGAGAATAAACCCCAATGCAAAATATGAAGCATCTTGGGAAGATGGATTTCATCATAAGTGATCAATTATCAAACTGATTTAATCCAAAAGCTGGTGGCTTCTGCCAGGAGGTTTACATTTGGCAACTATAAGTCTATATCATGACCCCAAACACCCCTGTATCCAAATCAACACAGAAATTACCGTTGGACACAAAACCAGTGTTCTGCATCAGATATCTCAGTAAAGGAAAAATCTGAAAGTGGAAACTTGACAATATAAAGAGCTTAAATAAATGTTGTGCATGGAGGAGAATCCGAGGTTCTCCATTACAGAAGAGACTCAGTGCTTCTGTTCTGTTCAGGATAGGTGTAATAGTACCATTAATTGTGGGTGCCAATAATTATGCAAAAAATACATTCCTTAAAAAAGCTTTTAAGTTAAAAAACAAACAAAAAGTGTTAGAACAAAACTATACAGCATCCCCATAAACCTTAGTTATAAATATAACTCATTGCTTGTTGATATTTTTCTATATTCATTTGTTTTACTTATGATTATGTTTGATTTACTAATTTACACTCCAATTCTATAAACAGTAGCCTGAATTTCAGTAATGTGACTCCAAAAGGAATTTAATTTCACACAAACTCTCTTTGTTGGGGTGAAATAGTTTCAACCCACACAGTCATCACACACAGCGTCCTACTGATCCACAGAACCAACCTCCAATCACATGCTTTCTATATCATTACAGCATCAATAAATCATTTTAAACAACAATATTATATGAACTTTTTATTACAAAGATCTAACCATGCTATAAAAACTCAACAATCAGTTTGAAGCTGTACTGCGATTTTCTTTTAAAGTAGGATAGTTTATTTAATGAGAACGAATCAATGTATAATTTCAGACAAAGTTTTGCTGACATAGTCTACACGTATTATCTGTATGTTAGAAATAAATAAAAACTCTTTATAGCATATTAATATTAATAATATTCATTACTGAGCCCAGTTTAGGTTTACAACTTTAGATTGTGTCGATTAGTTTGACTTTTCATAAATGTAGTACTTATAGTAACTAAAATAATAATTATTTTTTTCATTTAATATAATTTTATTAAAATATGTTTTAAATGTAGTTTTAAAAAAAAGTTGCATAATTATATATTATTAAATGGCAATAATGACACTATTATATACATATAAAAATACTAATAGTGTATTAAAAAAATTTTCTTGGAAATTATTAATACAGATTTGTTTGAGTTTTTGTTTTTTTTTAAAATAATGCAATTTTTTTTAATGAAATTCACTAAATAAACATTTGTGCTAAAATGTTCTACAATATACATACATACATACATACATACATACATACATAATAATATAAAGTTTTCTAATGAATAATAGTTGATAATTATGTATTGCTGTGTAAATATAATTATATTAATAACACAATTATTAATATTACATTAACAGATTTGTTTCAGTTAACCCCTTGAATTCACATAATGTATTTTAATATTCTAATTTAATTTTTTTCTTTTAAGAGCGAAACTTTACAAAATAGATATATTATTACGTTTACAAAAGACATAAATGGCTGCCTGATATATCTATAGATAATATAAAGATGCCGAAGCTTTGACCTGGGTTGAATCCCAAACGCATATATAGTGCTAGCCATAAATCCGTTATATCACATCCTACCAAGTGCCCTAATGAAGATATTAGCTAGCTATATTAAATTCAGCCCTGCTTCCGCGTTCTCGCTTTGGTGCATGCGCACTACGCTGAAGCCGTCAGCTGACTTCCAGGCTGAAGGAGGGCCGGAGCGAGGGAGTCATACTGTGGTAAAGGGAGTCTAATGTTCCCGCTAATCTTTTAGCAGCCCCCCACCCAAAAAAAGACGGAATTTGGGTTGTTCCGCGCTTACTCCAGCGGATCCTATTGAGGTATGATTATAATTATTTAAACAAACGAATGCGTAATTTGTCGTTGTTTAGCTTCGAGCTAATTTTGCCCGTGCATCCCTGACGACCGAGGAGATAGAAAGCCATTTTAAATGTACAGATTGTGGATAAATAACACAATAACACTTCAAGGTGATCAATATTAAGAGTGAAAAGGAACGTTCTAGATAATAAGGTGGGAATTCTATTAATATTTAATGCACTTGTTTTTCCACAGAGACGGACGCCATGTCCTGATTAATATATCACGATTAAACCGCTGGATTCGTCGTCTTCGTTTTAACATTTTTTTTTTTTGTTGTTGTTGGTTTTTTTTTTTTTTTTTTTTTTTTTTTGACCGGAAGTGACGTAGTAAAATGGGAAAAATCTTTAGTGTTTGCGCTGCTTTATTATATTATTGCAAGACATTTTTCTAGTATATTCTCGGTGTAGACTTCCATTTTTGATGGCATCGTTATTATTGTTATACTTTGTTGTTTCTATAGAATTAATCTACGCAGTTTTATAATTTAGTATAAAATAGATTATTCTATAGAAATATACATAGTTTATTAAGTTTAACTTGTTAAGAAGCTACTAGGAACATACTAGGCACCTTTACTCTCGTTAAAGACGCAAGGATGTTAATGAATATGCATGATTATGCAAATGTATAGATGAACTTGTGGCAGCTGGTTAACTGCTAGTAAGCTAGCTCGGTTATGTAATTAACAGTTGTGTCGAAATATAACCTTTATAATCCAGATTTGTGTGTGGACTTCGTTACTTCGTCAGCCTGTAACAATTTGCATATTGGACATGATTGGTTCAAACGGTTGACCTGACAAACTGCACTCGCGAACAGCTCCTCCCCCAGATCCAAAACGTCACGCTTTTAATGAAGGAAACTGTGTGAGTTATTATTTTTTTTCATTTGCAGGATTGAAAATGGCACGCGTGGTGTGACGAGCAGCCACCATGATTGGAGGACTGTTCATCTACAACCACAAGGGGGAGGTACTGATTTCCCGTGTGTACCGCGATGACATAGGGTGAGTTCTCGGTGTCAAATTCGTGTTGTGTGTCCTCGCCGTTTCATTTCAGCGCCGTAAACGAGACCTTGTCTTGCTCTTTGGTGTCTCTTGTCGTTGTGTTTTGAAGATTAATTTATGGAAAATTATTTATATTCTGAAAGAAGAGCATCATGTGCGGCCTTGGAGACCACGGCGATCAGACTTATCTGATTGCCAGCTCTTCCCTGAGCTTTTTATCAGCGGTTATCAGCTCTGTTGTCCTCTGACACAGGAAGGAGCACAGGAAGTGCAGATCTTACATCTGCTTCTGATTTAGCTGCTTCAGCATTTCTCTTTTTTTTCCCCCTTTTCTTTTTTTCCCATGAGTACAGATCAGCAGACATTTTTATAAACACTGTTTTGGGGGATCATCTTTATTTATTTTGTGTGTGTGGATACCAAACATGTCCTAGATAATCATCTCCATATTAATTTGACGTTCAACAGAATGTGTGTGTGTCCCTCAGCTCACCAAATTCTGTGTAATTAAGGGATTAGTGTTCAGCGAGCTCCAACACACCCTCTGTCTCTCTGTCTCTCTGTCTCTCTGTCTCTCTCTCTGTCTCTCTGCATCTTCTCGCCCGCAGGAGGAATGCGGTGGACGCATTCCGTGTGAACGTGATCCATGCCAGGCAGCAGGTGCGCTCGCCCGTCAGCAACATCGCACGCACCAGCTTCTTCCATGTGAAGCGCTCCAACATCTGGCTGGCGGCCGTCACCAAGCAGAACGTCAACGCCGCCATGGTGTTCGAGTTCCTCTACAAGATGTGTGACGTGATGGCGGCCTACTTCGGCAAGATCAGCGAGGAGAACATCAAGAACAACTTTGTCCTCATCTACGAGCTCCTGGACGGTAATAATCATAAATCAGTAAATTAATAATAAAGGGAAAGAGTAAATTAACGGTCACGAAGTGGAAGTGAGGGTGTGATCAAAGAATGAGAGAGAGGGAGAGAGAGAGAAATACGTGTGTGAGAGAAAGGGGAGAAAGGACAAACAAGAGGAAAGAGTGGAAGAAAAAAAGGAAAAGGGAATAGAAAATGAGAGGGGGAAATAAAAGGGAGGAAACTGAATAAACAAGGTGGAAAAATAAAAGGGAGAGAATAAAGTTAACAAGGGATGAAAATGGAGGAGACTGATGAAGAAAACAGGAAAAAAGTGAAAAGGAGAGAGAAAACAGACAAGGAAAGAAAGGGAGAAAGGAAAGGAGAGAGGAAAGAAGGGATGGAAGGATGAAAGAAATGACAAGGTAGGAAGGAAGGAAAAGAACAGGGATGGAAGGACATTAAAAAGAAAAAAAACGGAGGAAAGAAGGAAACAAACAGAAGGAAGGATGAAAGAACGAACAGAGGGAAGAAAGAAAGGAGGAAAGAATGAACAAAGGAGGGAAGAATGAAACAAAGAAAGGAATGTGGGAGAGAGGAATAGAGGAGGGAGGGAGGGAAGGGAGAAAGGAAAGGAGAGAGGAAAGAAGGGATGGAAGGAGGAAAGAATGAACAAAGGAGGGAAGAATGAAACAAAGAAAGGAATGTGGGAGAGAGGAATAGAGGAAGGAGGGAGGGAGGGAAGGGAGAAAGGAAAGGAGAGAGGAAAGAAGGGATGGAAGGATGAAAGAAATGACAAGGTAGGAAGGAAGGAAAAGAACAGGGATGGAAGGACATTAAAAAGAAAAAAAACGGAGGAAAGAAGGAAACAAACAGAAGGAAGGATGAAAGAACGAACAGAGGGAAGAAAGAAAGGAGGAAAGAAAGAACAAAGGAGGGAAGAATGAAACAAAGAAAGGAATGTGGGAGAGAGGAATAGAGGAAGGAGGGAGGGAGGGAAGGAAGAAGGTAGAGGAGAAAGAATTCAAGATAAAAGAAAGAAAGGAGGGAAGAAAGAGATAGCAGGGAAGAATGAAAGAAAACAGAAAGGATGGAAGAAGGAGATACTTTGGGTGGAGGAGTGAACTGATGGTGAGGTGTTTGAAGAATGTCACACCTGTGTGTGTGTGTGTGTGTGTGTGTGTATGTATGTGTGTGTGTGTACACAGAGATTCTGGACTTTGGATATCCTCAGAACTCGGAGACTGGAGCACTGAAGACGTTTATTACGCAGCAGGGAATTAAGGGTCAGGTAAACTCCTCCCCTCCTCCTACACACTCACTTCTGATTGGCTGCCTGTTGTGTGCTGAGTTCCTGTGTCAGGATTGAACTAATCACAGTTCCACTGCACTTCCTGTGGGGCTGCGTAACCATGACAACAAGCCTCTGTAACAGTTCAGGCGTCTGTGATGGAGCCAGTAAACTAATTCTTCTTCTTCTCTCATGAGAGCACGTGAGAGAAAGAAGGTAAGAAGGAAGAGAAAACAGATACACAATAGGAAGAAAAAGTGAGCGAGAGAGAGAGTGTAAGCGTGTGAGAAAACGCTGAGAAAGAAAGGCTAAATAAGATTAAGTGAATGTGAAAGTGAGAGAGGAAAAAGAGATGAAGGAAGAAAAGAAATGAAGGGAGAAAAAGGCGAGAGAGGAAAAAACAAAGAATAGGTAAACAATATGGAATGAATAAGAGCAAGGAATGAAAGGAAAGGCAGAGAAGATGAAAAAAGGTGTGAGGGAACTATAGAGACAAACAGCTGCATGAGGAAAAACAGAAATGTAAAGAGAGAAAGAAGGAAAGAGTGAGAAAACGAAATATATTGAGAGAAAGGAAGAAATTAATTGAAAAGAGACAGCAAGAAGGAAAACAAAGAGAATGACAGGTAAAGAGAGAAGAGGGGGAAAAAAGGAGGGACAAGTCAGAGAAAGAAAGAGAAGAGTGAGGTGTGAATGTGTGACATTTTAGTAAAGTGTGTAGAGTTTTATAACATGAAGTGTGTAATGTAACACTCACTCTGTTTCACCCCCCACCCCCCCACCCTTCCCTCATGCTTTGTGTTTGGACCTGGATCACTGCAGCATCAGGTAAATAACAAAAATGTGTGTGTGTGTGTGTGTGTGTGTGTGTGTGTGTGTGTGTGAGAGAGATGACGGTCGATTGATTGTCCGTGTTGTTCCTCAGACGAAGGAGGAGCAGTCTCAGATCACCAGCCAGGTGACAGGGCAGATCGGTTGGCGTAGGGAGGGCATTAAATACCGCCGCAACGAGCTTTTCCTGGACGTGCTGGAGAGTGTCAATCTGCTCATGTCCCCGCAGGGTGAGTGAGACGGCGCCCCCCGGGGGTCACACTGATCACATACACTGTAGAGATGAAAGATTCGTATTAAGGTGATGACAAAAAAGGGGTCATACCTGATGGTTATAAAATTAGATAACATTGTATATGTATAACTTTCTATTCATAAAGCATCTTTCATAATAAAATTTAACACAATTCTGCTCCTTAATTACAAATAATGACCAAAAAAACCCACAATTCTGATTCAAAATTAATTGTTTAGTTGTTTTAATAATGATAACTTTTATTATAGAAAGTTTTTTTTATGCCAAAGAGCTCTAATTAAAAATGATATATTAATAAGCAGTTAATTGCATTATATGCAAATAGTATTTTATATAGTTCATACATATGATAGCTTTTAGTCTACCGTGAAATGTAAACTAAACTAACTCTTAAGTTACTAAAATAGCTAAAACTATAATAACCGTTTAAATTCTTAAAAGTTTTACTTACTCTCGTTAGTACCTTAACGTATATAGATTTCTATATTTTTTTATAGATATAGATTCTGTAGATTTTTAACCATGTTACAGCTATGTATAATTAAAAAAGAGACTTTAACAAGAATTTTTCTAATCGCTGTTTAAAGTACAAACTCCACCTCTAAACCTTCGGCCACACCCCCTACCTGAGTCCACTCCTGGTATGTTGAGACACCGTGCATAATGAGCACAACTGAGCATCAATACAAGTGCATAACTTTAAAAAATAAAATAAAAAAATAATTAAGTTTAGAGCAGTCATGTTGAGGGTAACATGGCTTTACCTGCTAGTCTAACAAGTGTTGTATATTCCTGCTTGTGTGCTGCTGCTGCTGCAGGTCAGGTGCTGAGCGCGCACGTGTCAGGTCGCGTGGTGATGAAGAGCTACCTGAGTGGGATGCCCGAGTGCAAGTTCGGCATGAATGACAAGATCGTCATCGACAAGCAGGGGAAAGCCGCCGCGGGCGACGACACCGGGAAGAGGTAACTAGGACCTGTTTATCTTTCACGGTGATAATATACATTTAGTTTATTTACAGGAAATGAAATGCACTGTGCCGTGTGAGAGAGCAGGGCTGAAACTCTCTCTCTCTCTCTCTCTCTCTCTCTCTCTCTCTCTCTCTCCCCCTGTCTTTGTCTCTGCCTCTGTCAGAAGGTTGATTTATTTGCATGACAGATAAACATTTGTATTGCTAAAGTATTGGGTACAGAAGTTAGAGAAGAACTACAGAAATAAATAAGTAGAAACAAATGTTCCATACATTGTGTGTTTTTCAGCAGCGGAAAGCAGTCCATCGCCATCGACGACTGCACCTTCCACCAGTGTGTCCGTCTCAGCAAGTTTGACTCGGAGCGCAGCATTAGCTTCATCCCCCCAGACGGCGAGTACGAGCTCATGAGGTCAGTATGACAGTCACATGTCCTCGGTCAGAGTTTTCCCCTCACGTGGATGATTAAGGCTCTGGTAAAATTCTCCCTGGGTTCCCGCAGGTATCGCACCACTAAGGACATCATCCTGCCATTCCGCGTCATCCCGCTGGTCCGCGAGGTCGGGCGCACCAAGCTGGAGGTCAAAGTCGTCATCAAGTCCAACTTCAAACCATCCTTACTGGCACAGAAGATTGAGGTGAGTTCAATTCCCTTTTTTTCTTCTTTACATCCTGCTGAACGATTCACCATTAATGAGCAGCTCGTGGTTCCAGGTGCGTATCCCCACCCCTCTGAACACGAGCGGTGTGCAGGTGATCTGCATGAAGGGCAAAGCCAAGTACAAGGCCAGTGAGAACGCCATCGTGTGGAAGTCAGTGATGAGTACTGTTCCTTTTATGACTCAGGTGTGTGTGTGTGTGTGTGTGTGTGTGTGTATGTGAGATAGTGTCTGAGTTTGTGACCCTCCTTGTGACCAGGATTAAGCGCATGGCTGGAATGAAGGAGTCCCAGATCAGCGCTGAGATCGAGCTGCTGCCCACCAACGATAAGAAGAAGTGGGCTCGTCCTCCCATTTCAATGAACTTTGAGGTGAGAGATGCTAACGTTCATATCTTTACATGCTTAATTAATATTCACATACTGCATATTCATACAAATAGACCTTTTTAACTCGCTAATGATGACCCTAGCTGATAAACAGCTTTTATTTATCATCAGAAACGTCTCGTACTTCATTATCTAATATTAAACGTGTTGTTTGCTGTAGTTTCTATTTATAATTTGATGTGTAAATAAGGTTGAAAAAAAAAAAAAAAAAAACAATTTCTACATGTCTAGATCTTCTGTTTTGTTCCTCAGGTTCCGTTCGCTCCGTCCGGTCTGAAGGTTCGCTATCTGAAGGTGTTCGAATCCAAGCTGAACTACAGCGATCATGACGTCATCAAATGGGTTCGCTACATCGGCCGCAGCGGCATCTACGAGACGCGCTGCTGACCGCGTGACCAGCTGTCTCCCGTCCCACACTTTCCCTCTGAGATAGGTGGATGAGTTAAACTAAACAAACAGTAGAGAATTATGCAAACGTGAACCGTGTCCTGTGTGTATGAACAGTTATAACGGAGAGAGAGAGAGAGAAAGAGAGAGTTACAGAATCAGGGCGTCTCCCAAATGCTAATTAACACCCTAGTGATATGACGCTGCGTGAGCGGCCTTCCTCACTGTTACTTGGATGTTATGGTGCGTAGGGCAGAAGCGGTGCAGTGCTGTGAGGATCGATGTGATGTGTAATGTTCTCTCTCTCTCTCACTGTGTCTGATCTCACTGTCTGTACCAGTAAACGTATATATAAATATATTAAAAAATGCAAAACTGTGTCTTATTCTTCTCTGCTCCCACATGGTTAAAACCCGTAACACCAACCTAGAAAACTCCCTCAACGTCAAATCAAAATGGCTGCCCAGAGCATGAATGGTAAACACAGCCGCACCTCTTACCTTTAAATGAATTGCACTGTATATACACACACAATAGCTTTAGATCAACAGTCAGACTTCGCTTCGTTTGTTAAATCTCCAACACAGAGTTGTTACGTCATCGGTATGTGTAACTAGTCTAGCAGCTGAGTTTTGAATATATTGCACCCTAGCAGTAGAATTTGCAGGTAAACCAGTGAAGAGAGCATTGCAGTAGTCAAGACCTGAGGATATAAATGCATGAATCAGTGTTTCAGTGTCTTTGAGGCTAATGAAGGGACAGAGGTGAGCAATGCGACAAAATGTAGACCAAGAGAACCCAGTTAAACAAATGAGACAAAATTATTATACTTGTTCATTTATTGAGGAAAATGATCTAATATTACATGTGTGTGGCAAAAGTATATGCACCTCTAGGATTAGCAGATTAAGGTGAAATTAGAGTCAGGTGTTTTTCTATCAATAGGATGACAATCAGGTGTGAGTGATTCCCTGTTTTATTTAAAGATAAGGGAGTTATCAGAGTCTGATCTTCACAACACATGTTTGTGGAAGTGGCATGAACAAGATGTCTGAGGACTTCAAAAACAGAGTTGTTGAAGCTCATCAGGCTGGAAAAGGTTAGAAAACCATCTCTAAAGAGTTTGGACTTCACCAATCCACAGTCAGACAGATTGTGTACAGATGGAGGAAATTCAAGACCATTATTACCCTCCCCAGGAGTGGAGACCAACAAAGATCACTCCAAGAGCAAGACGTGTAATAGTCTGCGAGGTCATAAAGGAGCCAGTCACTAGATGGTGCCTTGGATTTAGGCTGGGCCATGTTGTTAGACCAGATGCATGTGATAGTACCAGGAATTGAGCAGTGAGTGTTCAGGGATACTCTGGATGAGCTGTGTGTATAATGCGGACAATGAGTAAGGGAAAGAAAGGGAGCAACTGCCCGAGGCATATTTATGCTTACAGGTATGATCCGGACCACCAGCGATACCACGTTAGCCAGATCCCGGCTATCACATGACCAATATACAGCTCACCAAGAGGATGGCAACCCATCCAAACAATCAGCACAACTAATACAGAGAGCGTTACTCACCAGCCGAGCCGGAAGTAGTGGACAGAACGGGGAGAGCGCTCGCGGCAGGCCGAGTGTACACCTCAAACCTGGATGATCTTTGGGGGGGGGGCCTGTTCCGCCGTACACCACCTATTATGAGCAGTCCGACAGGGTGACCTCCACAGCCCAGCTCTAGCTCCAGTCCGACAGGGTGACCTCCACAGCTCTGTTCCAGCTCCGGGCCAACGGGATTATTTAAAAAATTATTTTTACTTATTTCATTTTGCCACAAATGGACCTTCACACACACACACCTGGTTGTCAGGTATAAATAAGAAATTCATATCTAGTTTTGTTCATGTTGCACTGATTTATTAATCTTCTGTGTTCTGGGACATTTAGAAACCTGATCAGACTGCATTTCCACACCCAGCGTCCGACGTGCTCCTTCTTAATCTTCGTCGTCCTCCTCGTCCTCGCTGATGTTCTGACCGTGGGTGGTGATGTGCTGTGGGTGCTTGGCGCGGGGTGACACACACACACACACACACACGCAGGCGGGAAAAAAAAACAGCGAGGTCTTGGTGAAGAATGGGAGGCGGAAGGTGGGCGAGGGCGAGCGCTCACGGGTCGGGCTGCTGCTCGGGCTG